>PVLD010000989.1:0-45349 GCA_004027595.1 Dinomys branickii | reverse complement strand
CAACTGTCTGACTAAATTTGCATGTCTGTATATGGGTCCATACATCTACAATTCGAAGATATCAATGGATAAAGCAACAACTACTGTTGAGACCATATCACCTTGTCTATAGATTAGTTGTGATTGTACTATTTTCTATGATAATAGGTGTCTGCTTGTCAATATGTTTTTGTACTTTTATG
Source organism: Dinomys branickii (assembly GCA_004027595.1). Lineage (NCBI taxonomy): Eukaryota > Metazoa > Chordata > Mammalia > Rodentia > Dinomyidae > Dinomys > Dinomys branickii. Next base: position 45,167 of record PVLD010000989.1, on the reverse strand, counting down.
TTTCTAAAATAAAAAAAAAAAAAAAAAGGTGATTAGAGCCGCAGAGAATGGTCAGGAGGCTGTGCGATCACAGTAGCAACAGCTACCACTGTGTGCTACGGCAGTGCCACGTGCAGGGCACACCTGCGGCTTGCAGGGGGCACGCACCACTGCAGAGCTCCTCACCGCAGCTCAGCAGAGCTCTCACTCATCGGAGGTGAGCAGCACATCCGGGCTAAGAGAGATAAAGCCATGAGAGAAAGGGAGACACACAAAATTGAGTTCAATGCTTTCCGGTTAGTATGTTTCTGTCTTGAACTCTGCGTGGTAACATCGTAGGTTAAATAAGACAAACATTAGCTTAGTTTTGATTAGGGATAGGCTAGTTTTAAGGTAGCAGTGGTTGTTTCTCAACCTTTGTAAATTTTCTTTTACTCGGTGATATATATATTAACATTATCAGTTACATAAGAGAAAGGAGAAAAGTGATAAAAATCTGTGGTAAAATCAGTAAGAATAGTTAAAAGGCTAGAGAACATCGAAAGGCAAGAGTCTTGAAGTCTGAGGTAGGGAGCAATTATGCAAGGTCGCGGTTCTGAGGTTATGTGGCAAAGTACAACTACTCAAGTTTTACTCTTTAAAATGTTCCTTCCAGCTACAGTGTGTTTTTTTTTTTTTTTTTTTTTTTGCGGTACTGGGGATCAAACTCAGGACCCTGCGCTTGCTAGGCAAGCGCTTATTCCACTGAGCTATATCCCCAGCCCACCAGCTACAGTGTGAAACGTCTAATTTTTGTTTTTTAGAAAGCTTAGGTTAACCATGTAAATATTATTGTGGACGTGCGAGACGTCACTTACAAAAATTAACACATGACATAAACATAAGCTATAATGCAGAGCATAGCACAGTTTTTAAGTAGTTAGAAAATTTGATGTCTTTTTAGATTGGTCGATATAAAAATAGATTCTGCTGAGTTTAGGATCTTTCAGCTTTCCAACACAATGCACGCTTCATCTTGCAGTGTAGTAGGCAGCCTTAATGAGACGCAGGTTAGTAATGATGTGCAACAAATAGGAATATGAGGATACTTAGGTACAGCTTATAAAATATGGAAGATAAATTAACCAGGATGTTAACAAAGAAAGACTATTTGGGAAAAATGGATTGTTCCCTCCATTTTTTTCCTTTGGTGGTTATTTATAGAGCTAGAAACCAAATATTAGGATTATCTCTCTGAATCTGCCCATGTACTGATCGACCTTCCTTCCTAAATTTACAGGTATTTAAAACATTAATGTTATTAAATTCCTGGAAATTATAGCATGTATAGTTCCATTTTGGAAGTAATTAATTAATTTATTCATTTATTTTGGAAAACAACTGTAGTATGCAACCAAATCTTCAGAATAGAATAATGTTTGTGGAAAAAGAAGTTCTGAGTAAAGCTCTAGCCAAGAGCACTTTTTTAAAACCCACATTTTAAAAAGTGGCGAGAGTGTTGATTTAATGATTGATAATATTTTTAGGCCAAAACAATGTTTCTTTGAAGTAATTTTTGGAAGGAAGAAAAGTATAAATTACACATTAGATATTTTTCTTATTTTGAATAGGCCTCTTCAGGGAAGGCCCATCAACTACCATAAAGTATGAAATTTGAAAAACAAAAAATATCTATTGTTAAAATATTATAAACAATAAATATTACATTTATTGTATATTTATTGAAATATTATAAACAGTATCTTACTCAGTTTTCTATCTAAAAGTATCTTTGCCCTGACTAAATATTGATGCATAGCACTCTCAAGTAGGTTTAGTATTTACAATAGGCCAGACACTGTGCTTGCTTCTGAGAGTCATAGATTAAGAAAGTGTTGCTGCCCTCAAGGACCCTACACTCTAACAGAGGAACAACCTTATACTCATGTTCAAGTACCGTGAAACCTTTGAAAGACCAAATTATAAAATGTGAAAGCATTTTATAGGATCCAGATATTTCTTAATATATACGAAAGATATGCATGGCTTGTGTACAGCTATTTATTTATTTGTTTACTCTGACACTGGGGATTAAACTCAGAGTCCCCTACATGCTGGACAAGCACCTACCACTGTCTATAGCCTTAGCCCTTTTTATTTTATTTTGAGACAGGGTCTTGCTAAGTTGCTCAGGCTGGCCTTGAACTATTGTTACCCTCTCGAGTGACTGGGATTACGGCATGTGCCACTCTGTGTACCCAGTGCATAGAGCACTTCAAGTAGCTATTTCTCAATGAGGACCATATTGTGCAAAGAAGCAAAGTTTTACTTATTTAATGAAAGTTGCTTTAGAAAAGTAGGTAGATAGCTGGACAGCAATGAAATTTCTCTTGGGTAGAAATGGAAGTGATTACCTACTTGAAAACTCCCACATTCCTCCACTAGCTTCCAAAGTTTGAGATTCAAGGATGAAGTTCAGCAAAATTACTAACCACTGTATCTCGATTCTTTGTGTTACTCTGTACATGTTTAATGTGTGTCAGTAGAGAGTGGTACAAAATTATAACACATGTACAGCCTAAAAATAGGTGAAATGAGTGGTAATACAATTTTCAGTGTTCTGTTTCTTAGACAAATTCAGACATTTTTGGAACCATATACAAACAACCCAAGAGAAAGGCCAGTAGAAGACAAAAATTCACATAAGTGGAGGAGCGTTGCATCTCTTCAATCCCAAAATATGAGAAGCTATACGGACCAACTCCATAGCAAAAACAAAACTAAACAAACTGTTCAATAGCACAGGAAAAAAATTAATGTCTTTGCTCACTGGCTTAGGAGAAGTCAATAAATGAAGAAACTTATTGGAAAAAATTTACTACCTTGCAGTGTTTAGTTAGACTGTGGAATTTTGTTGTGTCAGAGTGAGCAGCTCACAGGGATTGAATACTCAACACCAATAATGAATTAGAGAGACAAATTCTGGAAAGAAAACCACTTTATGTGTAATGAGGAAAACAGCAGACAAGAGAAACAAGCTGCCCTGGTGTAGTAGGTGTCTAAGTTAGATAGAAATATTATAGGCAGTCAGAGAGGGTGGGGCCCTCAGAGGAGCCAGTGTGGAAGATGAGGTGCCTTGCAAGTGTGGGGGAGACAGGCACCTCCAGCTGTGGGCCAGACCTGGAGACGAAAGATGAGACAAATGCACCCACAGAGTTCCCTAAGGGTAAACATCAGGGATTGATATTCTAAATAGGCAGCAATCACCTTGAGAAAGCCAGGCAGGGTCGCTAACCCAACCCCCTACAAGAAGAGCCCCTGCTCTGCATTCAGGCCGGCTTGCTCCCTCACTTGCCTCCCTATATGGTTTTGATCTGATCAATTTTCCCTGAGCAATTATACTTCAATCTTACTGGCTGACCATAGTTTTGTCCACCTCATCCCTGCCTCGTGATTTTGCCTGTTTTCCACCTTGGACTTGCCTCCCATCGAGGATTTGCTCCATAAAAATCCCTACAAAAGGCAGGATCCTCAGGGACCCACTTGGGACCCCTCTGTCTCTTTCTTGGACAGAAGCTGTCTCGCCCTCAATAAATATATTCTGCTGTTAGCCTCCGTTGTTTCTAAAATTCAGTCTTCGACCTTAGAGAACATGAACTCATACCAGACACCTAGTAGGTTGGGAGTTTCTCTCCCCTGTATCACTGGAGAGAGAGCAGAGGGTTCAGAAAGAGATGGATACCCCTGATCCTTTTGTCTTTGATTTCTTTTGTTAGGGTTAGGGGCCCTTCCCTCCAGTGGATACTTGGAACTTGGCATAAGCTGATGGGCTTCCTGGACTATCTTGAGATGAGGTCCATATGCACTTTCCTTTTGGTGGTCTCTGTTTTACCTTCTCCTGTCTTTTTATCATCATTAGGGCCTTATCTCTGGGATTTATAGGTTGGTGAGACAGAACCTTATAGAAAAGGCATGTTAGAGTTAGAATTTAAGGCATGGGGTGTGTATCCACTGCAGTACTGTAGTGACCCTAGAGTGTAAATCTGTACATATATATGTGCATTTTTATGTACTATGTAAGAGTGTTCTTTCTGGGTAGGCAGCAGCCCCTTGTCCCCTTTGCTTGTTAATTGGGGGATTATCCTGGTTTTCAGGTTCCTGGCTTTCTCCTTGCTTTGCCTGTGAGCTCTTCACCTGATTAACCTCTCTGTTAGAGACCATTCCTTCCTTTGTTGTAAATTCTTATGCCATTTGTGCTAGCTGGTTTCTTTTCTTTCTACCTTTGTCCTTTTACTTGTTTCTAAAGCAATTCCTCCCCTAAAGTTTTAACTCCTTTAGTCAGAATTAGGGTAAGATTTTCCAAATGAGGCTTTTATTTCTACAGACGCCCTTCCCTACAATTTGATCCATGAGCTGGTCCCCTCCAGTCACCAACTAAACATGACAGCAGCTTTGAACAAGAAATACAGATTTCCTGTCCCAAGAGGCGCTGAGAGGTCAGGGGCTTCCTGTCTTCTTCCAGTTCCCGCACACCAGGCAGAGGCATGACCCTAGGAGCAGTAAGTGAGTATACCCACGGTGGGTCCTGCTCCTTGCATCCTTGTCGTCAGGCAGAGTTTCCACACCACAGACTCAAGCCTGGATGAACAAAGGCCTGTGCTGCGCTCCTTGTTCTGCTCATAAAGATAGAGTGTCACTCAGTGAGAAATAGCCCTTGTCTCCAAACCCCAGCTCTACAGCTCTGGCATTGGTGGATGTCTAAGGGCAGAAGCAGGCTGTGAGGATGGAGAGCCCAGAAGTACTCCCCTGGGGAACCAACTTCTTGTGGACAGGCACAAGGGTGTTTCAAGGGTCAGGGTAACCTTGGAAACAATGGAAGTTTCAGAAGGAAGCCATTTTTAACAAAGACTGTAGTTTCAGAGGAGCAGTGGGTTAAACTGTGGCCACTTCTTACTCCACCAGAGAAAGTCAGAGAAAGACAGGCAAGAAAAGCGCTCTTGAGGTTGTAATGAACTTCAGTAACCGGCCTAGAAACTACCATTGCAAAGAAGGCTGAATTTAACTGAACTGTCAGACTATGGAGAGATGTATGCCCAGGGGCATTGCTGAAAGCAAGAGGGCAACCAGCAGCAGTTGGCGGAGGAGCTGGCTTGTTGTCACTCTGGGCAACCAACCTAAAAGATTCAAGGAAAGTCAAGGGCAGTCCCAATGTAGCGCTGTCTCTCCGAGGAGGCTGTGTGCTATGGGTTGTGTCTGGATGTCAGGCCAAAGCCTCAGGTAGCCATGGCTTCTAGGATTTATATATATTTGGTACTGGTAATCACACTCAGGACCTTGCACTTGCCAGGCAGGCACTTGTGCCACTGAGCTCTATGGGCAGTGCTAGTGTTTATGATTGATGGGGGTGAGCAGCTTGCACACGATATAAGGGAGGGGAAGAGGCTTGTCCCCCCACTGTTCCTCCCTTTTTGCTTCTGTTGCTCTTCCTGTCTTCCACTGCCAAGAACAGTTGCCCTCTGCCACGTGCCACCCTAGCTTGGAGCCAGCCGAATATAGACTGAAGCCCCTACAAACTATGAGCTAAATAAACCTTTTCTTCCTTAATCTTGGGTGTTGGGTATTTTCTCTCAGCAACAAGAGAAAAACAATCAAGACACTGTGCACATGTCAGGCCTAAGGATGTGTCTTTCGGGGGGGTGATAGCAAGTACCAGGCACTACGGAAGAAACAGAGCTCACTGAAACGGTTCCACCAAGGCATTAACCAGATCATAAACCAAGTGAAACACAAAGAGAAGCAACAAGAAGCTCAAAACCAGACAAAGACCTTACAAGAAACCAACAAACCAGTATCTCCTATGACTGTGAACCAAAAGAAATTCTCAGGAACATCATAAATACTCATATCCAACAGGACATAAAATATAATCAGGTAGAGTTTATCCCAGGATGCCAGATTGGCTTAACAGCCAAAAAAATCAAGGAGTGTAGTGTAGCATTTAAACAGAATAAAGAAACCACATGACCATCTTTTTTTAAAAACTTCTGTTAGTACATGTTTGCAGTGCATAACCATCACACTCACTGGAGGGAACTGGTACAAAACACATCCCACCTCATTTATTCCCCTTCCCTCCACCCCTTTTTATTTTTGCAGCATTTTATAAAGTTAATTATCATATATACACATTAAAATTAGATTGCCAGGTCAGAGACTATACAAAATGTGCCAGACAATTGTGGTAAGTCAAGGTACACTTTTATGTACATTGTCCATACTGGATTACAACATTGTTTTCCTCTTTCTTTTTTCTTATACCTTAAAATGGCTAAATCTGGGAAATAGCCTCCATGTCCATAAACAGATGAATGGTTAAAAAGGTGATATTTATATACAGTGGAGCACTACTCTGGCACATGACAATCGCGATGCCCCAAATGGCTTTTGAGAAAATTGAGCAGCAATTAGGGTAGAAAAGAACTTCCTTAACTGGATAAAAGCCATTGAGGAAAAACCCACAGCTCACATGATGTGCATGGTGAGTTAACTGATCGTGATGAATGAATGGTGAATGACCAATAGTTTTTCATCTAAGATCATGATTAATGCACGACCTTAACATCCTGTGTTCTTAGTAACTGTCCAAAGTGATTTTTGATAGAGCTGTTCTGTACGTCTGTGTTTGGCAGTCTCTGAAGGATGGTAGAAAGGCAGGCTTCTTACCAATTTACCTGGAATAAGGAGTTAATGTAATGGTCTATTCAAGAGCATTTTCTAAAGAGGGGAGCCATTGAAAATAGTGTGCACACAGTGTAAACTTTTAATAAACCTGCCTTCCTTTAACTTAATCCTAAACTAAGTTTGCAATTTGTGAGTGATTCCAGAAAGGAGTGAGCAGGGAGATAAAAACGTGGACACAAAGAAAATAAGAAGCCTTGCTGTGGGCACGGAGGACTCATTTTACCTGAGCACTCCATGCAGCTGTGCCTGGGATCAAAGGAGTGTGGAGGGTGAACAGTGTGCTGGGGTATCAGAAGTATTTCCCACAAGTATTAATCCTATTTGATAACAGAACATTCTTATTCTATGTCATATCAATGCTGGTCTATTCTTATACCTTTCAATGTTGGAAAAGTACCAGAAAGCTTGATTTAAATGCAAAAATCTTTGGGGGCAACTTTGGAATTTACCTAGTCTTGCTTTCCCTCTATTTCCTCGTATTAAATTTAAGAAAATCTTGGTAACTGATTTGGTACATGTTGTTATCGCAACCAAATAATTATCTAGATGTGAAACTGTGGAAAAATGCCCGGCCCAAGTGTAATTGTTATTGATGCTATTTATCTGTGTTGTCAAACTAACTGCAGTTACCTCTGACTGTGCTACTCTGAAACACAGTTAAATGATGTGCACTTAGATCTCTTTTAAGTAGATGGAGGTTGGGATTGTAGCTTGGTGATTGCATATGTGCTGATACCCTAGTACCTGAAAAATAAAAATAAAAGAAATAAGTTAGTCAAGATTTAAAAACTGTAGAAGCAACTAGGAAATCAGAATGTATCTCAATTTTCCTGATTTTCTTCCAGTATTTTACATTCCATACGATGATTAGAATTAGTAATTTTTCAAGGAGTCTTTGCAGAATACTCAACAGAATTTCAAAGTGCTACATTTGTAATTTTACAAAGCAGCACACACTGACTAAGTTATTTCAAATGAAATTACCTGGTAACGAATGAGGTGCCTTACTCCACCCCCATCTCCACCATTCAGGTTAATCTCGAGTCGGTGGCTTTGACCATTTTTTCAGAATCCTAATAAAGGTAAGTCTCTGCTTTTGGAAGTTTTCTTGAATTTTTTGTCCATATATTGTTAATTAAAACTCAGAATTCCTATTCCTATCATAGCGTATAGATTTATGGGTAGATGATACAATTTCTGACAGCACTCTTTTTGTCTGATAGAACTAATTTTATCTTATTCTTCGTTCAATATATTTTTTTTACTGGGGTATAATTTGTTACCTACAATCTACAGTGAAAAAGCACTTATCCTAGGTACACACTGAAATACACTGAAAAATGCAGGCACCTGGGAAACATACGTTGTCAAGTGAGGAGCATTTCCAGCACCCTAGGAAAGCCGTCTCACGTTCTCTTCCCCATCAGCACGCTAGCCGCGGAAGAGTCAGCACATGCATTCGTCTTCCCTGCTCATAAACCTCCTGTAAGTGCATGAAGGCAGGATGTTTTCTTCTGTGTCTGGCTTCTTTTCTCAGCAAATTGCTGGAGATTCATCTCTTTGATGGCTGCATATGTCAACAGCTCATCCCTTTGTGTTGTTGTACAGTATTCTACTGTGTAAATGTGCTAGACTTTACCCATCCCGAAGATGAATGTTGAGTTGTTTTTTACTTTTTTTAAAACAAAGTAAATTTTAATGAAACATAACTTTTACTACAAAAGCCTCTTTTAAAGAGGATGGCTCTATAAGTTTTGGTTGTGTGTGTGAATATGTGGGATGATCGTGTGATGTGTGTGTGTGTGTTTCTATGTGTGAATGTGGTGTGTGCAGTGCACACTGTTTTGAGTGGTGTGCTAATGGTTTTGGTGTGGTGTGTTGTTGCGGCAAAAATCAGAAATTGGGTCAAACTCCGCAGGGGATCCAAAAACTCATTCAGAACAAATGGAGTTTTAATTAATTTTAATTTAGGATCAATTTGGACCGGTCATTGCCCCCCATTCCCGACCAGAGAATGTGGCACTTAACTGCCTTTGTTCTCACCTTATATACATTTTTGGTTTCCATGGTAATAGATTGGAATGTCTAGCCTGGCCATAGTTGTTTACCTTGTACGATGTGACCAGGTCAGGCTCTGGCCATAATGATATATACTTTAACAATTCAGGCAAGGAGAAGAATTCCAGGACAAAGTCAGAACTGCAAAGTTAACTCTTTACAATCCTTCCAGGATGTTTCTCAAGACACATTTTGAGGCTTGTCTATCTTAAAATGTGCTAAAAGTCACTGCCCATTACAGTGTGTGTAGATTTTATGTGCATTTCTGTGCACTCATGTGCATTGTTTGTATTTTGTGTGTGTTGTGTGCATGCCTGTGTGTGATGTGTGTATGTGCTGTGTGTGGTGTATACGTGCATGGGATGTATGTGTGTAATGTAAGTCTGTGTTTACTTTGTGCATGTTGTGTGTGTAGTACATGTGACAAGGCATGTTCTGTATGTCTGTGTGAGATGTCTGTATGTCCATCTGCACGTGCATGTGTACTGTGTCTGTGAAGTGTGTGATCTACATGGGGAAGAGTCCCCACTCCTGGCTGAACACCCTTTGTCTCCCAGCAACACCGTGGGAGTTCCGGCCTCTCCTTCCACTTGATTGGGGCTGTTTTTGAAATCTAATGTTTTAGATTTTGCTTCTTCTCACGTTTCACATCATTGGCACTCTACAGCGTCCACTCCTTTGAGGGTGTGGTTGCTTCTTCTCAGCATAGGATTTGAAATCTATCTATATTGCTGCGTATTCCCACCCATTCACCACTGCTTGGTGTTTTGCCATATGGATTGTGTACACAGTGTTTGCCTCTCCATAGGTATTGGGGGTTTTCCTGCCTGTGTGTATTACATGTAAAGCTTCTGTAAGCCCTTGCACAAAAATCTTTCTATGGACTCGTGCCTTTGGGTTTCCTGGGTAACTGACCTGGAACTGCTCCCCTGGGGGAAGTGGGGAAGACATGTTCCCTGCATTTGCTGATACAGAGAAGGGTGTAGGAGATGCCACCAATACAAAATAGCATTATTAAGTCAATTTTTCCATAGTGGAACAATGAATTTAAAATTATAGGATGGATACCTGGGTGTGGTGGCACACGCCTCAGCCCTTGGGATGCTGAAGCAGGGGGATGGCCGTGAGTTCGAGGCCAGCCTGGGGTACATAGTAAATTCAAGGCCAGTCTGGACGACAGAGTAAGATCTTGTCTCACAGAAGCAAAACAAAACAACAACAACAACAAAATTATAGGATGGAATGTTTTAGGTACTTAGGGAAAATATCAACAAATACCGCAGATAATCATTGATGTCAGAAAGTGTAAGTGATTTTGTTGTCACAGGAGCAGAGCTGAACTCCCTCTCTCCGCTGCATGGACTCAAGGTGTGGTGTCTGGATGTGGCATGTTGCTTACTGTTTTGAGGTGCCCTCCCCTGCTTATGGCGTTAGCCACTGTCTGTATCCAGCGCATGCTCTAAACTTTGGAAGGGAACTAAACAAATTATAATACCTCCAGAACTACAGAAATAAGAACAAATGTCCTGGAGTTATGTTGGAAGAGGTGAGAAATTTCCATGAAAGCATTTCAATTAGACATTTTAAATACTTAAGAAATTAAAATGGAAAAATAATGAATTCTGTACAGATTCACTAATATCTTTGAGGAGATTTTACAATAATAAAGATTTTAAATGCATTAATAATATATTAATAAAGATTAAAAGATACAATATATTAATAATATGTAGATATAAAGATATAATATATTTAATAATATAGTAATAAATATATAAAGATATATTAATATAATACATTAATAAAAATTTTAAATTATTTAATTTAATATAGAGTATAGCTTTTACCAGAATTCACAGAGAGAGAGAGAGAGTTCTGTTCTGGCTCTGTTACCGGCAGGTAAGGTTTGCTCTACCTCATTTCACTCTGTTATATTCTATTTGGTAAAATCCTCCTTGGGAGAAATTTCTTGTTAGTCTTGCTATTTTTCTAAATTAACTAACAACTACATGCACCTAGTTCATTGTCACATTTAATGCTTCGTTTCCCACAAATTGTCACTTTATAGCAACGATTCTCTAGAAAAGAGTGTTATAATTTACTAATTAGCTTTAGGTGGAGAACTGAAGTTGGGAGAGGAGAAAATGTGAATAAATAACTTTTCATAAACACTGTCATTTGATTTTGGGGAAACTGTTCTAAGTGAGTGTGATTCTTAAGCTGTAGATGAGGGAATTTAGCTAATGACATGTTAAGTAACTTCTTCAAGTCACAAAGCAGAAATGAGACCTTTTTGGCCTGATCACAAGCTCTCACCCTTATGACATTTAACTCACCCTGCAGCCAGCAGGTGCAAGTCACAAGCAATGTCTTGAGTGGGTCACACATAAAATTCCCACTGTAGCTTCTTCTGCCTCTGCTAAGTTCTGCCAATGTTTGTATTATTTCATAGAAGGGGATCAGACACATTTGGAGAAACAGACTTGCACATCTGTTTCTACAGTATCTTAAGTGGCTCCCTTGTGACTATGAGTTGAAAAGCTTTGTTCACCCTCCACAGAAAGGCATCTGCCATTATTTCAATCACTATACTTTACCAAAAAGTCAATTCTGATCATAGCTTCTTCCCATAGTTAAAAGAAATTCTTTTTCTAGAAGGTGGCTTGTGCATGTACCAACTCCCCACAAGGGAGGTAAACATGTGCTGTAAACATATAATAAAAATTTAAAAAGTCTTTCTGTAGGCAGAAGACCATGTCATACATGCAAATATCCCCAGACAGGTCTTTTAGAATTGTTGTCAAGAGAGATAAAGCCATTGATTTAAGTTAAGTAAATTTAGGTTTTCCTATTCATAACTTTAATGGTTTTTCAAGGACTGAAAAGAACAGTCATTCTTTCTACCCATATCCCACCGGAAGTAATGTAAGTTTTGTGTAGAAAAGAATGGATTCCCCAAACTCTTTCCCAATTTTTTTCTCGCTTATCACTTGGATGCACGGTAGCTTTCAACAAAATGCACTAGCACTTGAGTTTCCTGCTTTGCTTTGTAAACAAGTAAGCTGTTCAGTAGGCTTCTGTTATTATGTCTGAATGGTCTCTAGGGTTTTTAATATGAAATAATTGATCCTGCACAAAGAGCTGGAGAACAGGCCCCTTTTTTTTAAAAAAAGGCACAACTTTCTATTTTCCATTTTGGCCCATTTGCTGGCTTGTTTTGCTTTAATCTCCTGAGGTATTAGGGAACACAACATTAATGCTAAGCAGTGGTGTTACCACGTGCTCAGGGCTCATCAGTTTTTGTCCATTAGATGTTTTGTTGAAAGCTAAAAGTGACTCAGTTTTAAATATACCAGTTATATTTCCCCACAAAGCTAATACTTTTGGTGGAAATTCTTGGAAAAAATACTAGTATCTCTTATATTGACCATGATAACTACACAACTGTAAGCTGCTTTAAAGGGTTTTCTAGAATTCACCTATTTTCAAGAATTCTGAAAAGTGTACAGAAATAGGAAAATTGTGTATGTGATCATTGGCACTATTACAGAGCCTTTGCTGAAACTTCTTCATGTAACTTTAAAAAATTCCTATGCAGTTACACACAGTTACAATAATATAGTTCAGTGTAGATGTACTCAGCTTTGTTTTTTAGCATGGCATGCTAAGGTTTTTTTCTATGTAATTAAATAATCCTTAGGATTGTAAACAGCTACATAATATTCCATCATCTGGAAATATCCTACTGTGGTTTTCTGTTGTTGTTGTTGTTTTTTGGTTTTTTTTTGGTTTTTTTGAGACAGGGTCTCTCTGTGCAGTTCAGGCTGGCCTTGAGCTCTCTTTGTAGCCCAGGCTGGTCTCAAACGCTCAGTGGTCCTCCTGCCTCAGCGTCCCAAGTGCTGGGATTACAGGCACGTGCCACCAGGCCCGGCTCCTAATGTGTTTTAGTAGTCTTCTACTGCAGACATGTTGTTGGTTCCAAATGCTGACTATAACAAATGATACTATAGTAGGTGTGTTTGATGATATGGAACTTAGATTATACCACTAGAAAATAGTTCTGGAAATAAAATTATGATGCCAGGAGGCAAACAAACTTCCATAGATCACGATACAAACTGCCAAACTTCCAGATATCAAAATTAGAGCCAAGTTCAGATAAAGAGACAGTCTGTGTAGCTGGCACCACTGGCTTGCTCCAGGGTCTGTGCTGCCTTTACGGTTGACATTTCTTTGGTCATGGAAGTTGTACATTACAGGTTAAATTTCTATTTATTTGATCCATGGAAATATCGAAGCTTTGGATCCCGCTTGCTGAATTAGTGGAGGTACCTGTGCAAGTTCCTCACACACTGAGATCGCTGCATATTAACTTACATGAAATCCTCATACAAAAGCGTTAATATTTTTCTGATGAAAATGTTTTTGAGATCTAGAAGGTGGATAGTGGAATAGATTTGATTATTAAGTACACATAGTTTGGAACTTTTCAGGCCGGATGGATTCAAATCTTAAACTTTGGAATTTTAATGATAAGAGTATAAATCACCCAGTGATAAAAGTAATGTCCCAATTACCCAATGACATTAGTAATGCAGCAAAAATAAAATGTGATGCTTCATATATATATATATATATATATATATATATATATATACGAATTTGTGATGAGCATCTTAAAAAATTTAAGGTGTCCAAAGCCATTGGCTTGGAATCTAGTCAGGAAAGAATCTAGGTACTTCTGATGTCTAGTATTAATTACCAGGCCATAGTGTTCCCATATATCTTCATGGACAAAATGGAAAAAATCACTATCCCTGGTTGTAATAATGTACATGAAGTTATATATAGATATAGATGATATGGATATACATATGGGGTTTCTGCAAAGATTATATGTAGCATATGGTAATGATTCAAATGGCATGACAATATATTAATAATAATTTTGTGTGCACCGGCAGGAATACATGTTTTGGAATTTTCTCTCTGGTAGCTCTAAAGAGTTGAAAACTTTTTGTGAGGGATCTTTTTAAAAATGCGCGTTAAGTATTTACTTAGGAAGCGTTCACTGATGTCTGCTCTGCGGCCTTTCCCGGAGACTCTCACCTGCTCCTTTGGTTCTCTTGTTGCTGCCCGTCCTCCTTGCCCCCCTGAATGGGGCTCAGGATCCCTAACTCCTTCCGGTCTGACCACACACTACCATCTCCACCCATTTCTCTCCAGTTTCAGGCCCATGTGTCCAAACTGCTATATGTTGTGTGTTTCTCCAACTCACTGTGTACTACATAGAGCTTACCATGTTATATTCTTCCCCTATGATACTGTTTTTTCTCACTCTGCTGGTAGTTTTTCCTTGATTTTTTTCAAGGGAGAAGCTTCACTGAGTCCTTCCTCTTCCTCACTGAGCCAAATGCAGTTGCCAAATTCATTTATGGTTTTGTTTCCTGCACCTGTCAGTTGAGGTGCTGTCAGCTCTGACTGAGAATGTTAAGAGCTCTCCGCTTTCTCTTCTTTCAGGATGCCCTGCCTTGAGTCCATTCCTAATAATGGGGGCAAAAATAGTTTTCAAAACTTCACAGATGATTGAGTTAGTCATTCTTCAAACATTCCAAGGGTTTCTCTCTGTTCTCAGGGGAACTCAATCATCCTTGTGACCTCCTAAGGACACTGTGCTCTTGGCCCTGCTTACTTCTCAGAACTCATCGTTCTGGCATCCCCATCTTCCTCTGTGATGCCATCATGTGTGGCAACTCCACGAACAGAACCCATGACTGCACACTGTCCTCTCCCCTTTGGATTATTCCTGGGGATGTCTTTCTGTCTGGAACATTCCTTCCATTTGTCCATTCTACCACTCCATTTTCATCTGGCTAATGCATATCAAAATCTTCCCTAGAGTTTTGCTTTCCATAGTCTCCCTGAAAAATTTCCCTTTTCAATTGTGGTCCAAATACAATACATGGAAAACTCCAAAAAGAAATAATTTATCAGTTTTCAATTTCCTACCACTCTTGCCCTTCTTCTCTGCAGCCTGGGATGTGAATCATACCCTTCCCAGCATATCCACACTATGTGCTACTCAACAGTTAGTCAGATTTTATTCACATTTGTAACTGTTGTGCTATTTGGTGTTCATGGTCAAGTAACTCTTATTTTACTTGATGATGGCCCAAAAGTGCTGGAGTAGTATGCTGGACAGCTTTTCAGAAATACCACGGTAGCCAAGTATCTGAAATGATCAATTTATAGCAAAAAGGTTTTATTTTGATTTAAAGTTTCAGAGGTTACTATCTGTAGTGGATTGACAACTGGTGGTCAGTTTATAACCCCCAGCGGAACTGAGTAAGCGTGGTGCTGGGTGTGGGAGGCCCACCTGGGGACTGTTGCCAGCAGCATAAGAGGCAGAACTGGAGAAGAAATGAGGCTGTTGGGAGCTGGTAGAAGCTGTAAGGAGCTGTTGGTTATGACGGAGGAGCTCGTCACTTTGGCTTTCCTGATGATCTTGGCTATTTTCATCCTCCATGGAGCTCAGGACCTCGGTGGCACTGAGAATGGCTTTGGTTCACTTTGGGGGAGCTCTGGTTCTCACTCTGAGCATCGCTTCCTGGCTCTGGAGGGGAAGAGGGTGACTGCCAGTCTCCTGGACAAGCTTGTCACACTGGCTTTCCTGATATAAGCTCAGCTATCAACACTGGAGGATCTCAGGACCTCACTCTTGCCGAGGATGGCTGTGGTACTTTTAGGGGAGCTCTGGTCCTCACTGTGAGCATTGCTTCCTGGCTCTGGAGGGGAAAAGGGTGACTGCCAGTGTTCTAGGGAAGCTTGCTGTGTTGGCTTTTCTGATGGAACTTGGCCATCATGATCACTTGAGGAGCTCAGGACCTTGCTGTTGTTGAGGATGACTGTGGTACCTTTCAGGGGAACTTTGATTCTTACTCTGAGCATAGCCTCCTGGCTCCAGTGCAGATCCCTCAGCTTGTTAGCACAGATTCTTCATCACACTGGCACAGACTTTCTAGCTCCCACCGCTGACCTTTGGGCCTTCCCAGTCAGATTTGTGAAACAGGCCTACATGAGATGTTGTCCTGGTCTCTGTGCCTCCAGTTGGATTCATGGGAGGCATTGTTATGAGGTCTAGGTCTTTAGCTGGACTCATGCAGCACATTATTGAGGGATTCAGGCCCTCAGCTAGATTCCTTGGTCTATAGTTTGTGGACAGATTTCCTGCACTCTTATGTATATCATTCTTTGGGTGACTATTATAAATATTCTTATAAAATACATATCTTATATCATATTGCTCCTCTTGCAAAATATCCCCCAAACCAACACACTACCAATGATTATTTGGTCATGTTGCTTTGGGCCTGTAGCAAGATAACACATCCTGTCGAGAGCATGTGGTAGAGCAAAACCATGCTCCTCATGACTGGAAGCACACGAGATTAAGGAGAGTATTGGTGTATGTGTCCAACCGTCCCATTCAAGAGCACAGTTCCAATGACCTAAAGACCTCTCCTCACACTCCACCTCTTGAAAGTCCCACCACCTCCCAAAAGTGCCACCCTAGGGAACAAGTCTATGCTACACGGGCTTGGGGGGACTTTTAAGATACAAAACATAGCAAGTAGTGAAGCTGGCAATTCAGACATGCCAAAAAAAAGCTGCAAAGTTTTTCCTTTAGGTGAAAATATGAAAGTTAAATATTGTGAGGGCAGGAGAGGAGAGAGGACAGAGAGAGAGAGAGAGAGAGAGAGAGAGAGAGAGAGAGAGAGAGAGAACACTCAGATCAGTTTTATTACAGTACAGTATTATAAGTATTTCATATTATTATTAGTTGGGAATCTCTTATTTGGTTATTTGTATAATAAACATTATTACAGGTATATAGACGTAGAAAAACGTATGTATAGAGGGTGGTATGTTGATTGGTTACAGGTAATTCACTCAGGGTCTTGAAACATTCTGTGTCATATAATTGGAGGCCACTATAGTCTGCTTAAAGTTATAACTTGGATATTCTTTCTGTGAGGTGTCTTTTTGTAGCTCATAATTTCAATTGGTTTGCTTGTTTCTGCTCATAACTAGAATAGCGACCCAATGGTGTCAGGGATGGTATTGTTTTATCTTGCCATTCTCTAAGGGATGGTGACTTTTAGCATATCATTTTAAGATAGAATAATTCTAGTCTTAGTGCAAGCCTCAAAATGTGTCTTGAGAAACATCCTGGAGGGGTTGTAAAGAGTTAACTTTGTAGTCCTGACTTTGCTGAAGTTGTTTCACCCCTCCCCTGGCCCTAGATAAACACTGTATCTAAAGGGGGACATATAGAACAGAGTACAGAAAGTATATATCATTGTGGCCGGAGCCTGACCTGGTCACATGTTGCAAGGAAAACAACTGTGACCAGGCCTAAACATTCCAATCTATTACCATGAAACCAAAAATGTATATAAGGTGGGAACAAAGGCAGTTAAGGGCCACATTCCTGATTGGCAAATCAGGGATGGGGAGCAGCAACCAGCCCAATTACTTTTAATTAAAGTTAATTAAAACTCCATTTGTTCTGAATGAGTTCTTTGATTTCCTGTGAAGCTCAATCCGATTTTCGATTATTGCAGTAACAATTCCCTGTGCTTGTCAATGTCTTTCCAGTATGGAGTGTGATCCAAATTAATGCTCAGGGACTGAAATACAATGCAGTTTCCCAACTGGGAAGTGTCCCAGGAGCCTGAATAGTAAGTATGCTGGACCACTTTGTGAGTTGCTTCTTCTTACACTTTGAATATATATATATTTGTCTTTTGAGACAGGGTCTCGCTATGCAAATCAGGTTGGCTTTGAGCTCACTTTGTAGCCTAGGCTAGTCTCAAACTCACAATGATCCTCCTGCCTCAGCCTCCACCATGCTGGGATTATAGGCTTGCATTACCATGCCCAGCCCTACTTTGAGTATATTATTAAAAATTGGTTTTAACCCAAAATAATGCAAATAAACTGTAGATGCTTATAGTGATAGCTTCAAGCAAAAACTAGTGACACATAGTGCAAGTAGACACTAATACATACTGAAAAATGTGAAGTCTCAACTATGTACCAGGTCCTATATTAGACTCCGGGAGAAGACATATAACTGAAATAGGTCCCTTGCCCTCCAACAGAGTTTTGTTTAGTAGCAAAATGCAAACTGTGGGAACTCTATGGGGCACACTGGAGAGCAGCTTGCAAATGCCAGTGAGCCTGTAGCATGGATCTATACACAGACACAGATACCCATTCTCCCTGCTCCTGCCCATATTGTTAATCAAAGAAATAGCAAGCGAGGTAGCTTCACAGCACACAGGTAGTGATGCATCTGGGTCTGCTGAGATAGTACACTCATGTACACATGAGGTTTCACGAAGTGGCTTATCACTCACATGGACCAAAGAATCCCAAGATCCACTGTGAGCTGGTCCTGAGATTCTGGAAAGCTCCTGGGGTGGACAGAGCCTCATCTGCACATGCCTCACTTGGTCCACAGCAGCAGGCTCAGAAGGCAGCTTTCCCTTAGGCTGCACACTGCAGGTACCACATGTGTCGCTGGACAAATCTTTCAAGGATTCACTTCTAAAAGAGAGGAACAAAGCTGGGATATTTCAGCTTTAATTCAAGATGTTCCCTGCCTCCACCCCATGAGGGACGGGACCCGGGCTGTCCCCTTTTGTCTCTCTCCATATCACAGCGCTGTGGGTCCAACCCATACCACAGTTTCTCCTGAGAATATGGGTGAGAAAGGTGAAAATCGAACTGGTTCAAGGCCATCAGGGAACCACTGTGCAGGGAAAAGTAACTCTCTGTGATAAATACAGGGAAACCTCAAGTGCAGCCAGTTCCCATGGAAACCAAACAAAGAACAAGAAAAGATGCACTGCATATTCATCTGCTTTCAGGGATAGCGACATTAAACTCATAGACTTGTATCTTAGTTCAATTGGATTTTCAATATTTTGGGCGTGAAAAACATTGGGGCCACATACAGGTGTTGCAATAGGTTGAAAATGTCTCTATTTTTTAACCATCCTTTGCTAAAATTATTCATTCCTGTAACAATTCCTTCTTGATTGCCCACTGTGTGTGTGGAGATTGGAAGGTTTATCTCTTGAGAACTGCTGCTCAAAGAGAAGGGAAATAAAGGAACTGACAACTCCTGAGCATTTTCTGTGCGGCAGGAGAAGGTCCAGGTGTCATCTCATTCTGTAAAGTGTATATAGTATACACAGCTAAACACAGTTCTGCAAGTATTATACATAAGTTGAAGATGAAAAAAATCAAAGCATGATTGGAAAGCCTTGCCCAAGCCATAGTTTCAGAAAGCAAGGCAATCTACTCTTTTCAAATGCAGGTCTGTTTTTCAAAAACATCTTCCTTCTGGGTGTACTGTAAGGCTTTTCAAAACGATCTGATTAAAACTATCCACGGTAGTGGATGCAGTCTATTAGAAGGACTGGGAATATCGCACACTTTGGTGACATGTCTTTTATTATTTTGTAATCATTTAAATATATAAAATATTTATAGGTAAATATCTTAAGTGGAAAATTAAAATACTCAGAATGAAACATTTAAAAATATTTATAATTTTTCTCCTAAAGAAACATACTAAAAATTTAGAAACCGCCTTAAAAATTAAAGAAATTAGAGCATACATTGAAACAAATTCTTTGTTTATTGGAAAACAAATGTGCTAAAAGTGTCATTTACAGATGGGTAGAGGTTGCAAACCTGTAATCCCAGCACTCTCGAAGCTGAGGCAGGAGGATCACTGTGAATTTGAAGTCAGCTTGAGGTATGCAGCAAGTTCAAGACCAGCTGGAACTACATAACGAGACCCTGTCTCAACACACACACACACACACACACACACACACACGGAGTGCCACTTACTTGGGAAACAGTTTGCTGTCTCATAGGCAGTTTTAAGGGACAGCGTGCTATGGCCACCAGAGGGCAGTATAGATTTGCAATCATTTTAAATCTATAAAGAAAATGTTTCTACTATCTTTATCCAAACATCTATGCCGTGACTGATGCAATATTTTAAAATGTTGATATTATATAGGCGGGCAGCATAGTATTTGTTTGTTTAACTTGTCTAACAGATGCATAGCAGTTTAAGTTTTTGATAATCATAGGTGATCTGTGTCTTAGAGAAAAATTGAGAAATGAACTTAAAAAAGAACACTTTCGTGATTTTCAAAAGCAAAAATTCATTTTGTTATAGGCAGCTTAGTTAGATACAAATATTAAAACTATTATAAGAGTCAGACAGGGCCCTCGAAGGAGCCCTTGTGGAAGATGAGATACCTTGCCACTGTGGGGGACAAACACCTCCAGCTGTGGACAAAAGATTACACAGATGCACCCACATACTTCCCTAAGGGTGGACCTCAGGGGTTGATATTCTAAATAGCTAGCCATTGCCTTGAAGAAGCCAGGAAGAGTCACTAGCCCAACCTCCTACAGGGAAGGCCCCTGTTCTGTATGCCTGTACCCTTGTTACGAGACTCAGTTTCCATTTGATCCCGATGTAATCAATTTTATCTGAACCATTATACTTGTAATCTTATTGGTGGACCATAGTTTTGTCCCACCCCATGCCCACCTAGCTAGTTTCCCTGTTTATTACCTTAGACACCCCCCTTACCTTGTGGTTTTGCTCTCTAAAATTTCCTAGAAAAGACAAGTTCCAGGGCAACCCACTCGGGCCCCCCTTCTGTCCCTCTCTTGGATAGAAGCTTTCTTTCCCTCAATAAATATATTCTGCTCTTAAATTCCGTGGTTCCTAAAATTCATTCTTTAATTTTAGAGAACCCAAACTCATCCCAGATATCTTTCAGGTTGAGAGATTTTACCCCTTATATCAATTTTAATCAGATTTCCAGGATCTGAAGAGTTGCCACTCTCAACTCATGAGGAATGTATTTCTGACAAAGTACACATGTCTAACAAAAATGGATAGGAAAGTCTCTATTGTATAATTCTGAGAGAAGCAGGTAGTTAGCAAATTGTAGAAAATAAAAACTAAGAGAAAGTCATTTTATTTTTAAATAATGAAGAAAGCAAACAGGGCATACCAGGCATTCCCCAGGAGAGAATCTCAGCATCAAATGTCACCTTTGTCTAAGAAGATGAAGTGCTGACATTCAGGCTTTGAATTCTTAGCACATTTACAGCTGGTGAGGGGTAGGGTTTAGGAAATGTTGTGTATTATTTGACCCACAGTGAGTTCTAGACAAATGATTTCTGTCCAGACTGCCTTCTGATGTTTAGATGTTGGTAAAACTGCTACCATCTAATTTGGGAAAATTGCATAAGCGGCAAACACTTTATAAAAGTTCCTGATCACCGGAGTGCCTCAAAGTTTACACTTTTGCAAATTCCCTCATCAAGTCCTCCCACAACACATTTTACAGATGAATAAACAAGCTTAGAGTAATTGATAAGCTTGAGGTTACATGGCTTATGCATTACGTTAGTTCCCCAAAGAACCGCTATTGTTTAGGGTTAAATCTTAAATCTCTGAATACTTAATCAGCTGGCTGCATTATGGAGTTAGAGCAACAGCAATCCAGACAGTGGGGATATGAGCCTAGGGACAGGAGCTTTTATCATGAATTTAGGTCTTCAGGCTGAGACTTCATCCCTGGACTCTTATGCTGGTGAACTACGCTAACCATCTTGACCTTTGTATTTTGAGAAAGAAACCTGAAATGCTAATCCTATCCAGTCACCAGTGTGTGCTGCTAAATTTATTCCTGGAAAGATCACCAAGGATATTGAATAATGACGTTCCTTTCCATCATTGAAGGCTTCTGAGGAGCATAAAGATTCTGGCCCTTAGGATGCCGAGTTTCTGACTGTTGCCTGTACATCTCCTTCTAGGAACTCCTGGTTGAGTTCCCGCTCTGTTCACCCCATCTGGAACAATAAAGCAGAGGGCTGTCTTTTCATCTGAGTTTCTTACATGAAGTTGTCTCTGCTCATCTCAGTCTCCTGTCATATTAATGTTGCCCAAACTGGTTTCTTAGGCAAGGGAGTAAGGACAATTTTATTGCCAGGTCAAATAAGCATTTTACTATCATAAGCATGTTCTGCAAAGGTGTTTATGTTCCAAGAAAGTAGAAAAGATACATCTTTATTTACAGAGATTTAAAAAAGAAATCTGCATTTACCTTTCCACAGATAAATTAGAAACACCTTTGTTCTAAAATATGCATGGAAGTGTTTTGTTTTGCTCAGCTCTTTAGTTGACTTGGTGGTCCCTGGTCTTCAGACTGATCAGGGCCGGAGCCTCATTTTCTTTATCAGTTGCAACCTGGGACACGGATACTATGCACACTTGTAACTGCCTCAGGCAGCTCACTCAATGCACACACTCACTGAGTGTGAACTGAATACCAGGTAGATGACAGACACACATGCCAGGAGCTGGGATTCAAAATCAAACGAAAACAGACATGTTAATTCTCTATCTCATCATTCTCACATCTCTCCAAGTACTATCCTTCCAAGATGGAGGGACGATAAGACTCCTAGGGAAACAATGTCACCAGTCACACATTTACAAACACAGAAGCAAATAAATCACCAGCCAAATATAGCAAAATTTCCAGAAGCTACTAATCTAAATACCCATCTCCACTAGGAACACCCAGGAAAACCACTCACCAGCCAACATGGTGTCCTCAGTGGCTCTGGGCAGCAGCCTCGAGCAGTGCTCAGTTTAAGGGATCTGGAATATGGTTAGATGGATCTGGTTTCTGCCTTTGCTTTTAGGGTTTGAGTGACTTTTGTTCTGATTTCGTCTGGTACAATAGGGCAGTAATAACATACGAAAATTTGAGGATGTTCAAGTCTTTAATGAAATAACAACATTTCTATATAACTTGTGCCGTACTTCCCTATACTTTGCCAACTCTAGATTACTTACAATGCCTACCACAATGTAAATGTCACAAAAGAGATTGTTATACTGTACTGTTTGGGGAACAATGTCAAGAAAAAGTACACATGCTCAGGACTGATGTGGCTTTTTAAAGATTAGTGTATGTTTGCAAGACATTATGGGTATACTCATAGTGGGGTCTACAAAGTTTGGTCTGGAGTGTTTTCCATGTGTATCTCATTGAATCAGGGGGAGTGGGCCCACAGCCACAGAGGGCTAACTCGGTCTGTCTCTTAGGATTTTTTTTTAAACATGTATCTGAGGCATGGAGGACATTGGCTGGTGTGTAGCAATTGCTCAGTTAATGCGAACTGTTATATTAATAATACCATTGATGTTGGTGTCATAGATCACATGCTTGAGGGAGAGATAAAACAGGAGAAATCAAGAGCACATTCAAGTTTTTCACTTTGCCAAGAAATCTAGTCCAGTCACTCTGTATGCTTTGGGTGGGACCGTTTCTGCAGCAACAGCTTTCACTTTGCAAGGTTAGCTTTGGCTTTTCTTGGATGCCCAGTCCCGCATTTTTCATATATTTGTTCATTCCAAACACATGCATGCCATTCCTGCTGTGCCCGGAAACAAATACATCTCTGAGAACACATAGCACAGAAGATGGTCTCTGTCTCTGAGAGCCTGACACTGCAGTTGAAGACTTGGCTGCTGGGAGCAGTAAGTATGTGACGTTGTTGTCTGTTTGACTTTGAGGACGTAGAGGACTTAGTACTGTACAGGGGAGTCCCCGCGAGTGTTGGGGCCATCCAGGCCCGAGGAGCCTCCTTAGATGATGGAAGCTACTTAGTCAGAAGCACAAATGTGGGAAGACTTGGGCAGAGATGTGCCATCCTGAGAGGGCGAGCAGGTTCTGAGCACTGAATTCCACCTCACAGTGGACACTGGAAGTTTGAAGGCCAAGGCTATGGCCCTGGCGACTACATTTACATGTTAGGAACCACTCCCCTCCTCTCAGGCATCTTTCGCTGTATCTCTGTCATCTCTGCTTGTTTGTGGAGTCTGCGTGGTCCCACACGGTGGGCAAAGGGGAGACAGGCATGGATGGCTTTGGAAAGCTTTCCCCTCCTCATATATTATCTAAAGAATGAAAAATAAATCCCACTTTTTTCTCTTTAAGTAATTTTATTCTTCTCTGAAGTTCTGATATTCTCCTTGCAAGGGAAACATATGTATACATGCACACAGAAATGTTTATGTCCACCAGCACAGTTCCTGAGCCCTTCCACTCACTAGCTGGAGCTCCTCTTCTTATTTTATGGAAATTAGAACAAACAAACAAACTTATATTTCTGCCTAGACCTGAGTATTTTTGCAACACACATGAGAATGTTGCATGTGAGATGCTAAAATATAGACCACATAAGCCAGAGACACTTAATAGGTCGCTAGCAGTTTAGTAATCAATTAACAATAATAAATAATTTATAATAAGTATTCCTTTCTGAAAAAAGGATTTATTTTATTATATAATCTTATGTCATGTTTATGACTTATAATTATGCAATTTTCAGACTTTTAAATACCCCTCCCAAGAATGAAACCAGCTCAGAAAAATACTTGGTAAGAATCTATGCAGTAGATATCTTATTTAGATCCGAAAAGAAGGAAGAATTACAATGTATCAATAGAAATAAAATTTCTCTCTTCACACTAATAAAGATGAATTTTTTGCATGGCATCCAGTGGAATACCTTGACTGGATGTTAGGGATAGGTATCCAGAATTCCCAGCTGGCTTAATCACCTAGCTATATTGTTGCATAATTTCATTTCTTCTATCTAAACTCCCCTATCCCTTTTTTTCAATATGCAGTTACTCTCAAATCAGATTGTATGAATTAACTTGAAATAAGATTTTAGCAATTGATCGAGCTTAAATGTCCAGAAACTATCATTCTCTAAATAAAGATGAGCCCTTATGGGGAGATTTTCTCTGTCAGTAGAAAGCTGGCAGGAAAAGATCACTTGGGCAGGAGGAATTTCCTTAAATCTTTTAAGCCAGACCATTGCTGTGATCAAGTACTTTGCTGACCCCTAAACAGGCCTGGTGCCAAAGGACAGAGGGAAATCCTTCTATTCTCTGCTGATACAAATGCTCCCAGGTTGGCCTGGGACTTAGTCCAGTAGCCAGCAGCACATTAATCATCACCACAGAGCGAGGGTGTGAAACATTCTTCATGATCTGTCCTGCTCACTGAACCAAGGCAATGATAACACCATCTGCTTGGGGTCAAAGAGGCACCTTCATCATGTCTAGATCCTGACCTTGGCCTCACCAAGATGAGCTTCAAAGACAGGAAAAGACACAGAAATTTAACCAAGTAATGGATTACTAACTAATGGACATGATATAACATATTAAATCACCTTAACTTTGAGTAAAGAACTTGAGGATATATACAACTCAGTGCCATACATACACATATACATTTAACACATTTGTAAAAATAAGAGAAAATTGCAAAATGCAAAGGTGTCCCAGCATAGCACAGAGGCAAGCCCTCTGGTTCACTATGCTCACAGAAATGCAGCTAAAATCAAGCACAGGTCTTTCTGCAGAGACAATGAGGCAGGCAGCCTTAGCAGCTCATCTAGTCCCACAACCCCTTCGCTCCCTGGTAGGCAAGAGAACAACTCCTAGGAGGAGAATCACCTCAAGCACCAGGAGAGAGCTTCTGGACTCAGCCACAGAGGAGACATTCAACTGTCCACAACAGCGGCAAGTCAAATTTCTCCATGTGTGAATGTAGGGGCAGAATACACTGGTTGAATTTTGACTGCAGGATAAGTAGAAGTGACAGAAGTCAACTTTTGTATTTTTGTATATGTGTGGATAGTTTCATCTTTTTCATATATATATATATGGAAGGTGTCTGTATCTGTGAAATAGAGAATATGAATTAACTATTTATTTAGTTCAGATAGTATTTTTCGTGGGCGTGTTAGGTTAGCTAACTCTTACAAAAATTTTGCATAGAGGATTCAAACGGTAGTTTTCTTTCATATGAATTGATTCTGACCTCCTTACAACCTCTTTCAATCTCCAACTATTCTTCCCCCACCTCTCTTTTTCCGTACTTGAAAAAAAAACTCTCTTAAACATTTTTGCTCCCAATCCAAACTCCAGATATAAAAATAATGTCAACAAAGTCATCTTTTTCTTTTTGTTCTTTCATTTATGGTTATGTTTTTTCTTTTCTTCTTCCTGAAATATTTTAGTCCTTTTCTTCTTCTTTTTTCCTTCCCTTATCTTCTATACTCTAGCCTACTTGAACTCAGTGCTATATTATAGCCTTTCTGGATTACTGGGAAAGGATGAAATTGTTAAAAAGAAATTTTAAAGTGTACAATTAACACAGTGATGGTTTTTTAGATGCTGATAACTGTTGTTCTCTTCTTGAAATAGTAACTGGTACTGGTTGTATTCTGTTGAGTAGGTCGAAGAAGTGTGTAAACACCAGAGCATAAACAAAGCCAAGGTCATATTATAAGAAAACACAGACTAGCTAAAGAGATTTCTATCGATGGCAGTACTTTACCCTATTTACTTCTGACCCTCAGGGCAAAAAAGTAGAAACACAAGAAAACAAAGCATCAAGATGCCTCCAAAATAGGAAAGCAATATCCTGATACTAAAGCCAGAGAAAGGGCCAGCCAAAAAAGAGAACTACAGCTTAGTCTCAGTAATGAACATAATGCAAACATTCTCAATAAAATACTAGCAAACAGGATGTAGCAAATCATCAAGAAGACTGTACACCATGACCAAGTGGGATTCACCACAGGGATGCCGGGATGGTTCAATATATGAAAATCAATAAATGTAATACATCGTATCAACAGAGCCAAAGACAAAAATCACAGGATCATCTCAACAGATGCAGAAAAATCTTTTGACAAAGTCCAACTCTCATTCATGATAAAAACCTTACAGAAAATCGGGATAGATGATCTTTACCTCAATGTGATATAATGCCATCTAAGGCAAACCAATAGCCAACATATCAAATGGACAAAAACTGAAAATTTTCATTTCAAAGTCAGCAACAAGACAAGGATGGCTACTGTCACCATTCCTATTCAACATAGTTCTGGAAACATTAGCTGAACAATTGACAAGAGAGAGAAATAAAAGGAATAAGGATAGGAAAAGAAGTGGTGAAATTATCATTATTCACACATGACATGATACTCTACATGTAAGACCCTAAAAGCTCTACCAAAAGACTCCTAAAATTAATAAACAAATTCATTAGCATAGCTGGATAGAAAACCAACACTCAGAAATCAATAGCATTCCTATACATGGACAACAAATACACTGAGAGAAAAATTAGGGAAATTATACCTTTCACAAGAGCATCCAAAAAACTGAAATAATTGGGAATCAATCTAACAAAAGATGTAAAAGATCTATGCAGTGAAAATTACAGCACTCTGAAAAGAGATAAAAGAGAATTTCAAAAAATGAAAAGACATTCCTTGCCTTTGTATAGGAAGAATCAACACCGTAAAAATGGCCATACTCCCAAAATTGTTATACAGATTCAATGCAATTCCAATTAAAATACCATTAGAATACCTCACAATTCTAGAGAAAACATTCCTAAAAATCATCTGGAACCAGAAGAGATCCAGAATAGCAAAAGCAATCCTGGGCAACAACGGCAAGGGAGGAGACATCACAATCCCTAACTTGAAATTATACTACAAAGCTACTGTAATAAAATCAGGATGGTACTGGCAAAGAAATAGACCTGAGGATCAATGGAACATACTGGAAGGAATGGCCACAACCACAAACACATTCAGCCACTTAATGTTTGACAAAGGGACCAAATGTTCACTGGAAGAAAGACAGCTTCTTCAATATTGGTGCTGTGAAAAATGGTTTGCCATATGCCAAAGATTAAAACTAGACCCATGTCTATCACCATGCACTAAAGTAAAAATGAATTAAAAATCTCGGTATTAAAATGGAAACATCAAAGCTACTGGAAGAGAGAGTAGGTAAAAATCTTGAAGATATAGAGGTAAGCAGAGAGTTCATGAACAAAAGCCAAACTGCACAGGAAATACTTCAAAGAATCAACAACTGAGATCTCATCTTTTGAAAAGTTTTTGCACATCAAAAGAAATCACCAACAGAGTAAAAAGAAAACCTATGAGCTGGGAAAATATTTTCACCAACTGTCCCTCAGAAAAAGGACTTCTACGTAGAACATATAAAGAATTTTAAAAAATCTGGTCCTCTAAATTCAAAGATCCAATACAAAAACAGGCATCTGAGATGAATACACACTTCTCACATGAGGAAATACAAAAGGCAAATAAATACATGAGAAAATGTTCAACACCATTACTCATTTGAGAGAAGCAAGTTAAAAAATGAAATTCCATCTCACCCCAGAAAGAATGGCTATCAACAAGAAATCAACCAACAACAAATGCAGAGGGGGTGAGGGGAAAAAGGAAACCTTTTCAACTGTTGGTGGGAGTGTAGACTGGTGCAAACACTATGGAGATAAGTTTAGAGATTCCTCAGTAAACTAGGATTAGTGGTCCCATTCTACCCAGCTGTTTTCCCTTTGGGTATTGTTCCAGAAGAATTGAAAACATCATACAGCAACAATATATGTGCACCTGTGTTCATAAGTTTGTAATAGTTAAATCATGGAAACAACCCAAATGGCCATCAACTGAGTAATGGAGAAAAAAGATGTGACATTTTTATATAATAGAACATTACTCACTATAAAGAAAGATAAACTTGAGATTTTTGTAGGTAAATGGATGCAACTAGAGACCATACTCATAAGTGAAATAAATCAGAGCCACATGTGTAAACATTGTAAAAAGAGTAAATAATATGTAAAAGGTAAATAAATATTGTAAAAGGGAAAGAATCTGCTCAAAATGAAAGAACATGTGGGATGAAGGAAAAGAGAAAAGAAAGAAGGAAGGAAAAATACATATATATGTATATACATATACACACACACACAAGATAGCTAAGATAATTGTACTACTAATTTCTATTGCTTTCTTGGCAGGAACAGTTCATGTTTCATTGTTTGATCAATCCTACATGCCTATATCCAGTTCTCTGAGTAACAATTTGAAGATAACATTAGGTAACACAACAACAATTGTTAATTTCCTATCACCTTGTTGGAAATTCTGTATTGTTTTTATTATTTTTGTGCTGTTTTGTTCATGTCTTTGTCTTTGTTATTTGTTTTTGTTCCTTTCTCTTTAAAATTAAAAAAAATGCCTCCAAAAGCTCTTAACTCTTTAGAAGCTGATATTACGGGCAATGGAGTGAATGAAATTACCAGCAAATGATTCAAAAGCCAAGTGGCTAAAATGTTTCAAGAGATCAAAATAGAAATAAATAATCAAATCTATAATATATTCAGTGAGTTCAGAGGATGTAAATAGATAAAATTTTAATTAATAAAATTTTCAATTATCTTAAGGAGAACATGAACAAAAATTGATTGAATTAAATAAGACAACCCAAGATATAAAT
This sequence comes from Dinomys branickii, assembly GCA_004027595.1. Taxonomy (NCBI): domain Eukaryota; kingdom Metazoa; phylum Chordata; class Mammalia; order Rodentia; family Dinomyidae; genus Dinomys; species Dinomys branickii. Next base: position 15,874 of record PVLD010000989.1, on the reverse strand, counting down.
TACCATTTTAGTGAACCTTGTAATTATAAAGACAAATCAAACAGAAATCCTGGATGTAAAAAATTCATTTGAATGCCTGGCAGCATGTGAGGAGAAAGGGTCAACCAATGTGAGGAAAAAGGGTCAGAATGCAAAGATAAAGTTAAGGTACTAGATCATACTCAGTGATACCCTAAAAACAAGATACCAGGGAATCTGGATCCAATAGGTGCTAAATGACTCATACAAAAAATAACCTAAGAATTACAAGAGTTAAGCAAAGATCAGAAGATGACACAAAAAGTCTAAAAAAATATATTCCCAAAAATCAGAGCAGAAAATTTCCAAATTAGGAAATTAATTAAATAACCAGACAAACAAGGCATATAGAACCCCATGTAACCACAACGAGGGAAAAACTCCATAACAAATCATACTCAAAATCCTAGAAAATCATTACAAGAGAAAATACAGTAAAAGTACTAGGAAAAAAATTAATTAATTAATAAAGGAAAGCCCATTAGAACAATAGCAGAGTTCTTAACAAAACAAGAAGCCAAAAGAGCTTGGAGTGAAGTTTGTAAGTAAAGAAGCCACAAGAAAGCAAACTGACGTATCATGCAAATTTGGTTTTCAAAATTGTTGTTGAAGGAACAGACTTTCCATGGCAAGGAAACATAAAGAAATTCTTGACCACCAAACCAGTGTTGGAGGATGTACTCAAAAGACTCTGACACAGCAAAGCCAATGTCACCAAAGAGCCCAAAGGAAAGAAAGCATCTGACTTGGAGATTAGTTAAGCAAAAGAGAAAAACAAAGGAATCAGCAATGGAAAAATAATGCAGTGACAACATTCAGAAGATTTTTTAAAATAATAACTCTCAATGTAAGTGGTCTTAACTCTCCTAACAAAACAGATTGGAAAATTGGATCAAAATTGCTGCAATTGCTGATTTGTTCCAGCAAGTTATTCTTCTAACATAAAAGATTATACTGTTTATAAACAAAGCCTATTTTAATATTTTCCTTTTGAGTCAATGCAGCTTTTAGTTCCATCTCTTTTCTTATTGCATCAGGAAGAACTTCCAGCCAGTATTGGAAAGGACTGGAGAGAGGGTGCATCCTTCCCTCACTCCGGTTAGAGAACCCTTCATCAGGTGGAGGACGTTGCCCTCTATTCCCAGTTCCTAGAGAGTGTGAATTGTTCTTTTATTTATGTTACAGTCCTTACATTATGCCAATAACTTTCTCTTCCCATCGCCTGCCAGATTAAACTTACATTTCTTTCTTCTCTTTTTACGTTGCTATTGAAACCGGAAATAATTTTCCTATGATTTCACTCTCTCTTTGGGGACATCAAACAACTCACCAAAATCTGCTTTCATTGTTACTGATGGACCAAGTGCCTTGAGTTTCTGTTATGTTTGCTGAGGTCAGTGATGATTCTTGAAGCACTTTCTCTATAATGAAAGTCAGCTGGACTCTTAGACAACATATGACCATGGTTGTGAGTCTAGGCTTCTGGATTTAGTGTGGTTTTAAATCCTGTGATGACTAGGTGCACATGCTGGATTACTTTATCTCTTTAGGACTGCTTCTTATTTGTAAAACAGATAGAAATGGTGTCTAATGTAATGACAACATAGCTCTCATTTGGACTCTTCTCATTTCTTTTTTCTGCTGTCTCTGGGTGTTGCTGTCACAGTCTTAGTGCATTCTGTATAATGTTTTTGTGCTTGCTTTGTTGTACTTGATAGTAATCCACTAAATCTCAGCATATCCCATGTGTAAAAGAGGTGAGTAGCTGTTTCAAACTGAGAACAGTTCCACACTGTGCGTGTCTGTAATGCTGTGTTAATTCTTCACAGATTACTGCTTCCCGAGGCAGCGCACTAGGCTTAGGTTCACACAAACACTAACAGTGTCTAGTTCATAATATTCAGTAAGTGGAAATGACATTAAAAGCCTTATAATCAACAAAAATCCTAATTAAGAAAAAGCTACCTGTCTTGGTTACTTTACTCTTGTTGCTGAGACAAAATACCCAACACCCAAAATGAAGAAAGGAAAGGTTTATTTAGCTTACAGTTTGTGGAGGTTTCAGTCCATACTTGGCTGGTTCTGAGGCAGAGTGGCACATGGCACAGGGCAACAGTTCATGACAGCAGAGCACAGTAAAAACAACCAGCAAAAGGGAGGAATGGCTGCAAGCAGCCTCTTTCCTTCCCTTATATTGTAAACAGCCTACCTCCACCCAGGGGGCGTGTACCTCTCACACAATCTCCATGCCCTCCTCTTCCACAGGCTCAGGATGTGTACAAAGTAAGCACCCTGGCTTCCTCCTGAATCACTCAGCCAAACCTCTACACTCCCCAAGTTGACACAGTGTATCAACCATAACACTACCTTTTCCAATAAGAGTCACAACTAGGATGCTTTTATGATCACTGATGGTTTTGGGTCAGGGACTCACTGTATCTAGGGACTGAGAAATAACTGTTACTGCAGTGTCTTTACCACACTGGTTTCAGCATCACCCAATATTCATAATTTTACACCACTTCAAATGAAGAACATTCTCAGTTTGAAACAAGGTCTTGCTGAGCAGTTCAAGCTGGCCTTGAACTCCCTATGTAACCCAGGCTGGCCTGGAATTTACAGTAATCCTCCTGCCTTAGTCTCCCAAGTGCTGGGATTACAGGAGCGTGCCACTACACCTGGCATCTCCTGGCTTTTCCTTTTTTTTTCTCTTGCTTCTCTTTTTTCCCCCTTTCTTTGGTCACAACATCCAAGTTAATATTATTTTCTAACTGTAATACATTTGGATTCACTGTCTCTCAACTGAATTGTAATACTATTATCTTTCAGATTATAAAACACTGCTTCATAGAATATTAACTTTTAAATACAACTGTGAAATCTTGTATGAGTATAGGAAATAGTCTTTAATTTGAAGAAGGAATATAGAAGTCTGGTATATGTTACTCTTCATTTACCAAATCTATCCTATTTTCACATTTGTGTTCCCACCAGCACTGCTACCTAGGAGGTCTTTGGTTATTTTCATAGCAAAGTTTCTGAGTGTAATTTCATCAACGCTTATTGTTAAATGTTTCCCATTGTTTCTTTCTCCTAGCAATTTCTTCATGTCATTTAATTTCTCTGGCTTTTGATTCCCTATCAGTTTTGAAATACTTGGACTCCATGGTCTTTTACAAATCTGTATAAATTACTGTGAAATGTCTTGTATATCTTATTAAAGACTATCACAGAAAACAAAGAGACCAAAAAACATGACACTTTCTTATGGCCACTTAAATATATACTCTTTGTTGAAGTTATTCTTTCATTGTCTAAGGGGCACTAATAGTAATAGAAAGGTCTTTATCCAACAACCCTGCTAAGAAATATTAATTAAAAATAGTCAACTTATCCCCCCACTGAAGTATAACAAGGAAGAAATTCTTGACCCAAGCAAGCCTGTGCTGTAGGAGAGAGTAATGGGAAACACGTTAGGGTCTTGTCAATTCATTGTTCACAGAGAATGTGATTTTAGGGCGTGAGCTTTATGAGTTTTCCTGACTATGATTTTATATTGTTTACACAATACATCTTTCCCTATTTAATTAGCCAGACTGAAGTAACAACATTTCTCACTCCTTTCTACTTAGAGCAGTTCACTCCTTATATTAGGGTCCTTAACTGTACTTTTCAAAATTTGAAATTTAACAATTATAGATTCACATGCTGGTCTATGAAATCATGCAGAGTGTGGTCCTCATGGCTTCCCCTGTCCACCACTGCACCAACACACTGAACAGCTCTGAGGCCATCCCTGGTGGTTCCAGCACCTTCTTCTGGTCCTTCCATCTCCATGCTCCATCCCAGCCTCTTCCTATCACAAAGCAAAGTCCTGGAAAACAAAAAATTGCTGTCCATCTTTTTAATTGTGTCATCTGAACGTGTTATATAAACAAAAGCATAAGGTATGTACCTCTCTGGCAGCTTTTTCTTTTCAGTAGGAGTCTCTAGACACTTACACAAGTTATGTATTATTGGTAGCAGTATTTCACACTAGTATTTCATAGTATGTCAGGTATCATAGCTTACTGAACTATTAACTAGTTGAAGTTCTGATTCTAGTGCTTGCATTTCACAAATAAAGCTCTTACATACATTTGTGTAGTTTTTGAATCCACACAAGGTTTCATTTGTCCGGGATAAAATCCCAGAAGTGCAGTTGCTGGGTTCTATGGTGATTACTCATTTAGTCTTAGAACACCAAACTGTTGTTCTATGTGATCACAGGATTTTTATGTTAGCTCTGTAGATGTGTGGGTGGTGTTTCTTCACTAATTTTCTACTCTTAATTTTAGTCATTCTGTGTTTGGTGATACCTCATTGAGGTTTAATTTTGCTCTTTTCTAAAGGTCATTGATGACAACATTGTCATGTAATTATTTATCACCTCTATATCATCTTAGGTAGGATCTCGTTTTCTGGTTTACAATATTTTTTCCCTTGCTGTAGTTTCCCATTTTACCTCTCTGTGGCATTATTTTCATCTCCTGGAAGAAATTTTTCATAAAAGTTCTACCTTTTGATAAAAATCCGATCTATCAAATTTCCTTTTAGGAATTAGGATGTTGTTTTGGTTTCTAAAACTTCCTCATCTCTAATATTAAAGATTTTGGAGAAATAAATGTCTTGGTTACCAAAGTGTTTTATAGTTTGTCTTGGTCATCAAACACTTTTGTAAAACTCATGAGAAATACTATATACTACTGTGTGTACTTCCATCTCTGCTCTTATTACTGGTCCTTGATGGTTTTGCTCAAAAATTGTTATCATTTTCTATTAATTTATATTTTCAAGGGAATAATAAAAAGAGCAATAGCAAAAATAACAACAACATTGTCAAAAATAAAACAAAGCAAAAACAGTAAAAATGATACAGGGGCTCAGAACAAACTGATAGGGATTAACTGTGGCTGTTATGTTACATACTGTTATTTTCAATGAAGTTGCTCAGATGACCAGATGTAAGAATGCAAGGTTGATCAAACCACTGAAGAGAATTTTAAAAAGCCAAAAAACACATTAGAAATGATACAAAGCTCCACTGGACAAGATGGTAGTTGTGTTTGGAGAACTCGCTTTAGTTGACTGCAACGGTAGGTCTGTTACTGACACATTCATGTTCTTCCCTCTCATCAGCATTCTCATTTCCCCTTCACCCTGGAGAAATTGTTTCCCTGGTTACAAATTTTGCTGTGGGCACTTGGATTTATTTTTTCAGTCTTTTCCTCTACTGCCCACTTTTATATGAGAAATTAGCACTTGTTCAAATTGATGTTTACTTATAGCTTATCTGGTTTGCCAGCTGCTTTTAATATCTTTTTATTTTAAAGAGAAAAAAATAAAAATAACAACATAGGTTCAAAACGAGCTGGTAGGAGAGTAGTAATAATTGCTAAATTGTGTAGTTATCTTCACGGTAGTCATTCAGAGTACAAGAGATAGGCATGATATCTTGTCCAGACAATATTAGCACAAATCTTTCTTTGCAATGAACTAAGAGAAACTAGCCATACACGTATCCTATTTTGCGTGTATATATAGGTACATATTTTTTCTTTTCTTTTTCTTCCTTTTCCCTTTCCCTTATTGCAGTTTCTCTTTTGAACAGTTTCTTCCCAATGCACAATATCTACTGTACATTTTGGATCTTATTTACTTGTTCAGTTTCTCACACTCGTGAGACAATTTGATGTTTACACTTGTGGGTCTGATTTATTTCACTGCTGAGTATGGTCTTGAGTTGCATTCATTTACCTGTAAAAGCCTCCAGTTTATCCTTATTTATGGCTGAGTAGTACTCTATTATATTAAAAAAGTACATCTTTTTTTATCCATTCCTCTGTTGATGGGCATTTGGATTGTTTCTAAGATTTAGCAGTGACAAATTGTGCTGCTATAAACATGGGTGCACATATATCATTGGGGTATCATGTTTTTAATTCTTCTGGAAGATACCCAGAAGGGGAATAGCTGGGTCAAATGGAAACTTGGATCAAAATTTTAGTCACTGTGTGTTCTGATAGGAATTTCTTTGGCCTCCTTTAACTTTCGCTTTCTTTAGCCTCTTGGATCTGGAGACTGGGACCTCTTGACAAACTTGGGAAGTTTCCAGCTATTGTTCTTCACGTTTTCCCTAGCTCCACTGTCCTTCGCTTGTCTTTTGAGATATCCAATGACACAAATGTGGCTATTCACCAAGTCTCTTACTGTGTTCAGTTTTTTTTTTTCTTTCTATTTTTCTGATTGGGTGTTTTCTATTGTTTTGTGGTCAAGTCCACTGTTTCTATCTTCTGTCGTTTTTACTTTACTAAAGAAAGTAAACTAAGAATTGGTCAGTTTTTTTTTTCCAGGTGGAATTAAAGTTTTCTCATCATGTCTGTATCTTTGCTCAGTTAAAAGTTCTCAATAAAATTTGTTGTATGTTATGAAAACATTTTTACAACAATGGTTTTAAAATCCTTTTCCCTTATCTGACTCATCTTGATAGTGAAGTCAGTTGATTTTCTTGTCATTCAGGTTGTGATTATCTTGTTTCCTAGTCTGATGAGTAAGATGAGATATTTTTTATGTTCTAGAAATTGTATCTGCAGCGTTAGACTTTGGGGCCTATTGATACCTATATTTGAGCAAGCCACTGGTATAGTTGATACATTTTGTGAACTTGAGGAGTCTGGAGGCTTGGCTAAGTGATTCAGCAGTTCTACATCCTAAGCCTGTGCAAGAGGAGAGGACAGAGATGGTGTGGACATGGGCGGAGAGCCAAAATACAGTATGAGAGGAAAAGAGGCTTGTTCTTGCTTTTCCGTACTCCCCATTTTACTCTTGTTGCTTTTTCTGTCTTCTGCCACCATGAACTGTTGCCCTCTGCCATGTGCCACCCTGCCTTGGAGCCAGCCGAGTAGGGACTGAAACGTGCACACACTGTGAGCTACATAAACCTTTCCTTCCTTAGTTTTGGGCATTGGGTATTTTGTCTCAACAAGGAGAGAGATGTCACCAAGACGGCCATCATGCTGTTCAGGTTTAGAATATGAGTCGATCTAATTTGTGCGCTGTGTTTCCAGTGGAACTTTAGTGTATAGAGGATGGGCAGTGCTATACTAGTTTTCTTGTGTTATCTGTGGCTACTGGATCCCCGTGATTGAAACTGGTGCTGCTTGATAGAGAGGAATGATTTTTTAAATGTTGGATTGCTAGGTATCTTTTGCTGGGGTGAATAGTAAGATCCCTTTCCAAACAGTCTTTGGATGCCCCCTTATGATTCTGAAAAGAGCAATAAAGCCTCAGGCCTCTGAGGACAGAGCACCTTTCCCGATCACAGCTTTGCTGCTGCTGAATTTCCTTTCCAGTTGTGCTGCAAGCAGGACGGAGACTCCTAGGTGAGTAGGAAGCAGGGGGCTTCCTGGGCCAGGCTGCTTACTGTAGGTGGATCTGTCTTTACAGGTCCTCCAACTTGGAGGAAAAGGGGACTCTTCAGCCTTGGTCAAGGAGGAGAGAGCTTCCAAGACCCCTGATTTTGAATGAGTCTCTTGTTTTTTAAGGGTTTTCCTTGCTAGTAGTGTCTGCTCACTGTCTCTGTCAGAGGGCCTTATTCCACCGGAGGGATGAAAGAGGCCTGAGCTGCTCTGCTGGCTAGTTCAGAGTCTAATGGTCACGCCTTGGAGCCAGTTCGTGCCTCTGTTGAACAGGGCCCAATGCCCCTCCTGCTGTTCCACTCTTTCGGTCCTGATATCTGGCTACACTTCATCTCAACACCTTTCAGATGCAACCTTGATTCTTTCATGCACTTTTTCCAGGGCTTATAGCTGGAAAAACAAGTATAATCTGTCTTATTCAGGCTGGAGACCCCTTTATGTAGCATTTTAACTTTCTCATGATTTATATGTTTCCTTCACTAGACTGGCAGCCTCTCAGATGCTGGAACCATGGTAATGTCTTTTATGTATCTGACTCAGAGACAAAATGAGAGTTCACCAGGCTTTCACTGTCATATATTTGTATGTATAGACAATGATAATCAAAAGCCTTAACTTTAGATTTCACTTAAGGAAGCAGCAGAGTTATTAAAAGGAGTTTGAATGATTGATTTTGACCTGTCAATAAAATATACCTTTTGTTTTATTTAAAAAATGGAAGTAGCCATGCATGGTGGCACATACCTATAATCCCAGCACTTGGGAGGCTGAGGCAGGAGGATCGTTGCAAGTTTGAGACCAGGCTGGCCTACAAAGTGAGCTCTAGGTCACTCTGAATTGCACAACAAGAACCCTGTCTCAAAAAGACAAGAACAAATAAATAAATAATGGAAGTAAATACCTTTAGAAATTGCAAGGACCTCCATTCCCACAGGACCCAGAATCCTTCCACATCCTATGTAGCTGCTGAATCAAGTTACTGAATTAGTCTCTGCTCACAGTTGAGTTTTGAGCCCAAAACTAAATTCAACTGTAGGGTGAGCTGGTTCTGACCCAGTAATGGACCTATAGCCAGTTTACAGTATACATGAGCTTTATGGGAATGTTGGCTGCAGACAGAGTTGCTCTTAGAAATGTTCTTGGGTATCTTGGGACAAATCCTTCAAGAGTCCTGAGCTTCCATTTTTCAAAATTAAATTTTGTCCTCAACTCTCTGGCAGAAATAAGAGAAGCATGAAGTAATATAATTAGATGAAAGCACTTTCCAGACTCTAAAGTGCTGCACAAAGTGATGATTATTATTTAACTGACAAGGAGATACTGATGGTCTTTGTTCCCAGTGTAAATGCTCATGGAGATGTATGGGTCACTAACTAAAGCAATTGCCGGGACTTGCTTGAGATTATAGTTTTAGATGTGACTTTCTTGACACTTCTTCATAAATTAGATCTGTTTAAAGAACTTGCAAAACAGTTTTCCTCATTAAAAGCACAGTTATCCCTTGGTAGTCGTGGGGCACTGGTTCCAGGACACCTCAAGGATACTAAAATCTATAGATAGTCAAGTCCTGTATATTAAAGGTCTAGTATTCATACATAATTTATACTGATCATACCACAAACTTTATTTTTATTTTTTTTATGGTCAGTATCAAACTCAGGACCTTATGTATACTAAGCAAGTGCCCCATAACTGAGCTGCTCCCTGAACCCAGCACCCTGCTAGATTACTTATAACAGATAATGCAATGGACATGCAATGGAAATAGTTCCTATATTATATATTTAGGCAATATTGTTAAGGAAAAAAGGCTAGACACAGGTTTTCCTGAATATTTTCTATTTGTGGTCTGATAAATGCTCATAACATTTTAGACACAAATGTGACACATAAGTTGTGATCTCAAAATGTAGTCAATGTTTAAATTTTAAAAACGATACATTAAAGGACATGTTGCCTCAAAACACCATCTGTCCTGCTTTGCAGGTATTTATGCTATCCTGCTTGCTGCTTTCTGAAGCTCTTCTGGAAATGTTCTTTCATGTGTGTCTTTAGTTGTGCCTGAATCAACTCAAAAGTTTTACTTTTTCTTGTCATTTTGACTTTGAGGTAGAGTGAAGTTTCATAGTGTTAGATTCAGCAAAAAACGTCTGTGAGGAGACATCTTAACATTTTTATAAGTCTGCCTTTCTTTTGGGTGGAACTTCACAGGAGCAATCACTATGTTTGTTATTACAACTCACAAAGACACTCATGAAAGGGGACTTTCAGAACTGCTTCAGACAGTGGCGAAAACAGTGGGTTAAATGTGTCTGAAGGAAGCGGGAGTATTTTGAGGGAGACAATGTGCTCTTTACTGTAATAAAATATCCACTACGTAGTTTGATCACACTTCATAGTTTGGGCTTGCAGCTTTTATAGATGAAATGAGTCATAATTAGTTTTGCTTTTCTAAATATGTGAAAAATCTTTTGATATATGATAAAGGGAGGTTTCCATGTAAATGAAATGATAACAATTTGCATGATTATAATTTGCTCTTGTGGGATAATTGACTTCAAGTTTTAAGCTTCTGAAAATTTGAAATTTGTGAAAATAATTTTGTAATATTTTGCCTTTAAAGAAGCATCCTCTTATTCTTGTGGTACCTCATTCACCTGTCCATCTGCCAGTAACAACGCATGTGTCATCTTCTGTGTAGTTCAAAACACTGTATTAGTCACTTTGCCATTGTTGGGAAAGATATCTGACACCTGAGAGTTAAAGGAGGAAAGTATATTTGGGCTCACGGTTTTCATGCCTTGTTTGAGTCCAAGGTATAGCAACATGGTGCAAGGGCATGGAAGGGGACAGCTAATCAATGCATGGGAGTCAGGAAGCACTGAGAGAGGAGTAGCTGGGGACAGGGACAATGCTCTCCCATCATATCTGCAGTAATCTGCCCCCTCTAAACAGGCCACACAGCCAGACATGAGACTTTCATGGGACATTTTATATCTAAACCGTAACAGACACAAATCACTCTCTTGAAATTACTTTATGTATTGCCAAAACATAAAAGTCACTGACACTGTCAAGTGGATTAGATGAGTTAGGCTTACATTTAGAAATACAAGATTGTCTGGCTCAATACCCATTTATTAGTATTTCCATAATGGTTAAAATGTAAGATAAGTGAAATTTGGAAAATTTGTCCTTAACTCTTGTTCTTTCTGTATTTCTAGAAGACTGGAGAGTATTTAGAAGTTTCTGGACTACTTTTTATAGAGTTTCACTGCCCCTTTTCCTGCCTTTCTTCAAGAAGTAGAAGCTCATAGAAATCAGATACTATATACTAAAGCTCATTGTAGTAAGGAAGCAAATATTTATTGGTCATTTATTATCTACCAGGCACAGGTTTGGTAAACAGATAGCTCATTTGTGTCCTCCTGTGATTTGTAATCTTGCAAGCTGAGCTAGGGAGTGATCAATGACCTTATTAAAACAGTACGTTGTATTTTAAATTTTTTTTAAAAAGGTGACATAGGTAAAAGAAAAACTATCTTCTATTGGAGAAAGAGCATTAAAAAGTGAAATGGAGGGACTGCAGCTTCAAGTGTGTGATCAGGTAAAAACTGACACTTGAGACACCTTGAAGGACCTGAGGGATGGTGTGTGTAGACATCAGAAAGCCATGCAGTAGTAAGAGAACAGAAGCCTGAAGGATGCCAATGCCTGGACTTTGTTACAGAGTCCAGGATGTGACACCCAGGAAAGTGTGCACTGCTTAAACCACTACCCAAAGGATGACTTTCCCTGTAGAACAGACTTTCCTTATTTCTACCATCGTCATTTTAAAAAGCAGCTTTATCAAATTATACCTACATAGTATCTAATTACTCATTTAAAATATGGAGTTGAATAGTTTCTAGTATATTCACGGATATGTGCAACTATCACTACTAGCAGTTTGAGAAATGCCACATAGTACACTCTTAGTATGTTCAATTCTTAATATGTTTTTATGTATCAGTTAAAATTTTAAATAAATTACATTGCTAATGGAAGGAAAACAAAACTAAAACTAATTCCCCCACATATTGCCCTTCATGCCTGATTTACTACTAATGTCTTTCTATCTCTTCCCTTCTTTCCTTTTCCCCTTCTCCCTCCCTAGTCCTCCCATTCCTTTAGAACATTTTTTCCTATTTCACAATGTCTGTTATACATTTTGGTCCTCATTTACACTTTCAGTTTCCCACACTGTGTTATTTACACATGTGTGCCGAATTTATTTTAGTTAAGAGTATGGTCTCAAAGTCCATTCATTTACCCAGAAGTGTCTCAAGTTTATCCTTCTTTATGCTGAGTAGAGCTCCACTGTATGAAAAGATTGCATCTTTTTTATCCATTCATTGGTTGATGGGCATTTGGGTTGCTTCCAAGAGTTAGCTATTGGAAATTGTGCTGCTATGAACAAGGGTGTTCATATATCACTGTGGTCTGATGTTTGTAATTCTTTTGGGACGATAACCAGAAGGGGACCAGCTGGGTCAAATGGGATATCTCATTTTATTATTGTTTAGACTTTCCTCAGGTCCTGGTAGCTCGATATGAAAGTAGATTCATTTTCATTTGGGCATAGTGTTACACAACTATAGTCCTGGAACTCTGGGATTCTGAAGCAAGAGAATTGTAAGCTCAAGCCCAGCCCTGGCAAATTACCAACATAGTGAAAACCTGTGTCAAAATAAAATAATAAAAGCCCTGGGAACATAGCTCAGTGAAAAAGTTCTAAGTTCAGTTCCCAGTAACACACACCCCAACGCACAAAGAATCACTCTGTACATTTCTATAAATTAGCAAACTGGTCTACTGATAGAGATTTTATTGAATTCATAGACTCATTCTATTATCAATGCCATATGACAATGTAAAGCATTCTAATTTATGAATAGATTCTATTAATTTATTTAAATATGTCATATTTTCTTCTTTACTTTCACTCAATATTTCACAGTTTATGAAACATAACTTTGACACCTTCTTGTTAAATGTATTCCTATGTATTTGCTGTAACTTATGTCTAGATTTCTTCCTGAAAAATCATATGTTCTCAATAGATAGGGCTTTGGGGAAGAGGCTGGATCATGGGTGTGTGATACTAGTTAGTTCACTGATGGGTTCATAGATGGGTGTGATGTTGGGAGGCAAACTGTGGTGGGAAGAGGTGGGTCACTGTGACCGTGGCCTGCAAGGATGTACATAGCCTTCCTTTCTTTTCCCTTGCTGCTGCTCTGCCACCTGCTTGCCGCACCATGAACTGCTTCTCCCCTGCTGCGCTGCCCGCGGCCTCAGCCTCTATCTGAGCTGAAATAAGCCTTTCCTCCTTTAACTTACGAGTGTTTGGTATTTTGTCCCAGCAATGAGCAAGTCACTAGCAGAGTATTTGTTTTTATTTATGGTGCTATTGAGAGTGAAATTAGTTTCTTGTTTTCATTTTCAGATAATCAGTTCTAAATGTACAGAAATATATTTGAATTTCGCCTGCTTGCATCTTACAAGCCTTGCTGTGTTATTAGCTGTGATAGCTTGTTAAAGAATTGAGATATTGTATGCTATAGGTGAGTAGAGACAGTTTTACTTTTCCTGTTGCAATATTTTACCATTTATTTGTTTTCCTTTCCTGCTTGTTCTGTGTACAACATTCACTGTACAATGCTGAACAGAAGTGATGGGAGTGAATGTTAATGTTTCTTTCCTGATTTTACAGGCAAGTAGCTAGCCTTTTGCAATCAAGTATGATATTAATTACCAAATGTACTTTATTAGGTTAAATATCCTTCTACTTCCTTCCAATCCTAGTATGTTTAAGGCTTTTCTTTCTCTTCTCCCCTTCATACCTAGATTTAAAATACCTAGCAATGAAATATAAGTAGCATATTAAGCAGAATAAAGTGGGCTTAAACACAACATAATAATACTGTGGCACCCAGTCTGATAACTGAGGTGACTACTAAGTGACTAACAGGCTGGTAACATATGCAGCATGGACACACTGCACTAGAGGATGATTCACTTCCCAGGCAGGATGAAGCAAGGCGGAAAATATTTCCCTGTGTTACTGAGAATGATGCATGCATTATAGCATATTAATGATTCATTTCTGATATTTTCCTCTTAATATTATAGGACTGAAGTTGGCTTTGTATAACTGAACCTATGAGAAACAAAGCTAAACTGCAGACAGCCCATCTTCAGTGGGAGCCAGTTAGTAAAGCTCCTGATTCTGTTAGAATGGCAATTTATTTCTACTGTTAGTATTTTAATGAAAATATGTGGTCATTACATTGACCAAATGTAAATTCAACCTTAGAACACTGTGAGTCAAGAAATCAGTAAATGTCTGTCACTTGAGTTGAAAAGTCAATTAATGTCTTAGATTTTAAAAACAATTTCTTTAAAGTCTATCAAATCTTTCTGCATTTGATAGGTCCTAAGTATAAATAAACTTAGAAAGGAGATAACATTGCTGGCTGCTTTCCAAAATCATAAACAACAAAGTAGAGGAGCTCAGTGAGTTACCCATGATTGTGTAGTGAAGGCACCATGGAAAGTTTACAGTTAAAATTTATTGAACGCTACTTAATTGTATTATCCACAAGCACCTTCCTGGGAACTCATGAGTCAAAGCCATAGAACAGTCAAGAGCCTCTTAGGTATATTGGAATTTAGTTTCAAAAAAGATTTAAACCTAATCATCATTGTTCTTTGCCAGTGAGGCGCCTAAGGGCAGAATTACAGAACAAAGCCTTTCGGGGATCCATGAGATAAAAGTGTGAGGCCCAAGAGGGGCTCTAGTGAAAGTGCTCCACAAGTGAGCACTTGGGGAAGAACCAGGGGTGCTGCCGGGATGAAGCAGCGTTAAGCTGGTTCTTCCTAAAGGCGTACACTGAGGCCACTACTGCACCTCGATTTCCTGTAGTGTTGCTCTCTTCTTGGTCACCATCCAACTCTGAGTGCCGATCAGGTGAAGTTTAAAGAGCGGTCAGCTGCAGAGAATGAAGGTTATTCTAGCATATGTTCAATGCGGAGCTCTGCAAGAATATTAATGAGATGCCCTGGATATAACACTATATTATATTTGAAGGTTTTATTGACTAAAAATGGTGTATTATTTGTTTACCTCATTTATTAATTACTTTTTATTTTACTAAACTGTGTATTCTGAGATAATCATAGATTCAAATGCAGTTGTAAAAATTCATGCAGACTAATCCCATGTATTCTTTAGCTGACTTCTTGCAACTGCTTGCAAAACGATAGAACAAAGCCTGGTGTGGTGGCAAACGCCTAAAATCCCAGTGCTCAGGAGGCTGAGGCAGGAAGATCACTGTGAGTTTGAGGCAAGCCCAGGCTATAAAGTGAGTTCAAAGAAAACCTGGACTGCATAGAGAAACTTTATCTCAAACAAATAAACAAGCAAATAAACCCAAAAATAGAACAAAGTCATCAGAATGATATTTTTACAAGTAAGCTACACAACAGTTTTATCACTGCGTTATAATTTCAATTTAATATTAAACCATAATGGTGGAAACTCAATGGCTGAGGGAGAATTATTATATTTATTGATAGTTAATCTTTCTATTGTTCTTTCTTCCTTCTCCATATTCCAAGGTTCTTCTTTTATTACTTTCTTTTGTTCAAAAAAATTTTTAGCAAAAAATTTTAAGATATATCTGCCGGTAGCAAGTTCTATATTGTCCTTTCCTTTGGAAATACCCTCATTTTCCAGTCATTCTTGAAAATAAAAACAAAAACAAAAAATAACAACATGCTTCCTCTATAAAAAAAAATAAAAACAAAAACTAACAACATGGTGCATCTATAAAAAACATTCCAGACACGCATCTTCTTTTCAACTTTTAAGAAATGCTGTGACGCTTTTTCTCGATCTCCATGACGATGAGGAGCCTTTCAGTCCTCTTACCTTCATCAGTATAGAGCTAGCACTTTTGTTCTCTTTTCCATGTTTTCAAGATGTTCTCTTTGTGCTGATTCGCTGGAGTGTTTAGTGTAAATCTGAGTCGGAATCTTGTTTGGGACTTGTTCAGCTTCCTGCCTGTGTTTGCCTGTGACTTTTATGAAATGAAGAAAATTCTAGCTATTATTTCTTCAAGTGCTTTTTCAATCTTTTTTTTTTTTGAGAGCTATATATATATATATATATATTTTTTTATTTTAGAAACATAAAAGTACAAAAACATATTGACAAACAGACACCCATTATCATAGAAAATAGTACAATCACAACTAATCTATAGACAAGGTGATATGGTCTCAACAGTAGTTGTTGCTTTATCCATTGATATCTTCGAATTGTAGATGTATGGACCCATATACAGACATGCAAATTT
>PVLD010000988.1:0-230032 GCA_004027595.1 Dinomys branickii | reverse complement strand
TCCTGGCCCTTTTTACCTTTTAATTTTGAGACAAGGTCTTGCTAAGTTGCCCACACTGGAATCAAACTTGTAATCCTCCTGCTTCAGCCTCCTGAGTAGCTGAATTACAGGCATGTACCACCATGCCTGACCATCTTAATCATCTTTAAGTGTGAACATCGTGCAGCCACCATCCTTGCTATCTCCGGTAGGACTTCATCTTCCCCAACCGCAGCTCTGTCCCCATTCTCTCTCCAGCCCCTGATACACGCCATGTTACTTTCTGTCTCTGTGGACTTGACCAGTCAGGCCCTCATATAAGTGGATTCACACAGTGTCTGTCTTTTGTGTCTGGCTTACTTTGTATTGCAGGTATTTTCCCAGGTGTTGGGGGTTGAACCCAGGGCCTTTATACTGAGCTACATCTCTACCTGCCCCACTTTGTGAGACAGGCAGCCTTGAATGCACTGTATAGCCAAGGTTAGCCTTGAATTTACAGCAATCCTCCTGCCTTTTACAAAGTTGTTTATTTTGAGACAGGGTCTTGCTAAGTCACTAAGTTTCCTGGGCTGAGCTTGAATTTGCAATCATCCTGCTGCAGGCTCCCAGAGTGCTGATTATGCAGGTATACGCCAGCACAGCTGGCTACAGTTGTTTTTAAATGCCTAATTCTCATTTGATGTCCCTTATACTTAATATTTTTGTTTTCCTCATTGTGTTACAAGCGCTTTACCGCTTTACGTGTAGTCATCTGCATTTGTGTAATACGGCACTCTGGAATATATTTATGTCGGTACTTCCCAATCATTCACATGATTCTGTCCAGCAACCCACTAGGTTCAGTCACTTACCAAATATATCAGTTATATATTTGGTTACTGCTGTGTAACAAATGACCCCTAGTCTTCCTGCCCTAAAAAACACCAATTAGCTGGACATGGTGACACATATTTGTAATCCCCGTTACTCAGGAAGCTAAGGTAGAAGGATCACAAGTTCAGGGCCAACCTGCAATATAGTGAAACTCTGTCTCACTACAAAGGGCTGGGGGTATAGCTAAGTGGTAGAGTGCTTGCCTTGCGTGCATGAAGCTGGGGGTGCTATTGCCAGCACTGCACGTGCGTAATAGCAATAATTAGTTACTGCTGTGAGCGCCAGCTACCTGGCTTGTCCCACTGTGGTTTCCCAGGCCCCTTCAAATGTCTGCACAGCTGGAGTGGGGCTGCCAAGCCACAAGGTACTGAATGATCGCCTCTGGGTCTGGCAGCACCACAGCGTCTGTGTGTGGCCTTCTGTAAATCTTCTTGCTCTTGGCCCATGAGGTGAGGGCTTGTGGCTCATGAAGCCTCTGCTTCCCACACTACTGGGCACAGCAAATTACCAAGACCAGTTCAGAATCACAGGTGGAAATAGTGTTGCTGCAGAGGTGCCTTCCTACTTAACCAGGCAGATTTGCGGGCACTTACACAGTCCCCCACACCCGGCCCTGTAATGGCCGAGAGCGGGAACAGTGCATCACATCCGAATCTCGTGGGTAGTGGGGCCCAGCCTTCCCGTGAAACCAAGGTCAGCACAGGGCAGGCCTTTGTTCTGGTGGAGCTTTTCCACATGTGCTGATGTATGTGAATCATGGAAGCCTGTGTGTGTGTGTGTGTGTGTGTACACATGTGTGTGCACATGGCTGTGGGTGGCGGTTGCTGGGGCTTGAAGCAAGGGCCATCACATTGAGCTATATCTCCAGTTCTCCCTAAAAAAAAAAAATTATCTTGAGACGGGGTCTCACTAAGTTGCTAAGTTGCCCAGGCTGGCTAACTTGAGGCCCTCTTGCCTGAGCGTCCTGCAGTGCTAGTATTACAGGTGTGTGCCACCAGTCCTGCCTTGAAAGCCTTTCCAAACCAGAAATTTTGGTTGAGAGAACGGCACTATTTGCTGGGGGCAATGCAGCTTCATGTGAATGTGTGGTGTCTTTGGTCATGCCAGCCTTGACTCGGAAGAACCGAGCCTGGAGGCGGTGGGCTGCAAGCCTGGTGATCTGAGACAGGTGGCTGCAGTGACCTGCAGGAAGCTAAATGTCTGACAAACTGGGCACTCAGGACACAGCCTGGCCTGGAGTGGTAGGGGGTTTCTGGGTCCAGAGGGTGGAAATGCATGGGAATCTGGGAGGATGCAGGTGATAGGTTCCCGAGGCCACACGTCTCAGATGTGCCTGCTCATCCAGGAGCACCAGGTGTGGATAACTGAGAGGTCTGCCCACAGAGGGACTTGTGCCAGGACCCTCAGCTTATGCCACAGCATTGGGGCAGGGCTGTCAGTGTAACCCTTTCCTGCCCAGGGGCATCCTCAAGGGACCTCTGCCTTGGGTGCCCCTAGTTCCCAGCACCGCCTCATCACTGCCCTGGGAGGGACTGAACAGGGGGAGCTGGGGCCAAGGCTCCGACCATTTGCCAGTTGCCTGAGGATTTCTTTACCGAGGAGCACCTTGCAGCTGCCAGGAAGGCTATAGGGACCTGGTCCTCTGGAGCTGACCAGGTCTTTGGGGAGCTGACTGCAGATCTCCGGGCCAGGAAACATGGGGATATTAGAACTACAGAACTTGTGGGGGCAATGGTTCTAGGTAAAGAAGCTGAAAATGTCAGTGGGCTACAGTCTTGTTTAAGGGCTCTGACTGAGAAATGTGAAGACCTGCCAAGAGCCAGTCACCTCAGATAGGCCAGCCATACATATGACTTGTGGCAGCCTCAAAAGGCCTCTTTACAGGCCAGCCCAGCCCCATGCTGGCACCTTTCCAGGCCAGAGTCCTGGGAGCCCCCAGTGACCTCGTGGGGTCCTCCAATCCGTTCACAGCCTTGTGCTCGCCTGGCTGAGGTTGCACCAGCGACAGCTCAAGCACACGGCCACTTCTTTGCTGGGCCCAGGCATCTCCTCAGGGCTGGGTGGGCCTGGGGCCTCCAGACTAAGATAAGGACTGGCTCTGCACACATCCAGGTGAAGCGCACAGGACCTAGGCAAGTCCCCAGGCAGAAATAGTGGGATTTAAACACAGGCCGGGAATATAGCTAAACGGCACAGCACCCGACTGGCAAGCACAAGGTTCTGAGTTCAATTCCTGGTGCAAAAAAAAAAAAGAAATACGGGGTTTATATACCTCCATGTTCTCATTGGTGGAGGGAGTCTGTAAGAACGGGCTGCTAGGGCTGGGGATACAGCTCAGTGGAATAAGTGCCTGCCTAGCAAGTGCAGGGTCCTGAGTTCAATCCCCAGTACCGCCAAAAAAAAAAAAAAAAGAACGGGCTGCTCATAGCCCATGGGCCAGAAGTTAAAGGGAAGAGTGGGTGCAGACGCCACCTCTGGGTTGGGCTCAGGCGAGACTCTGTAAGTATGTCAGTTACTAGTGCACTGTCACCTGCCAGCCCCTGGGGAGGGGCATCGTGGGCACAGTTTATGAATGGGGTGAGGCCTGGATGGGGAGGTGATGCCCAAGGCCCTGGAAGAGGAACAGCAGAGCAGAAGCATCGGTTCGGGGCCACTAGTTCTGTCAGGTCCCTTCCCAGCCTCCGCCTCACAGCCTCAAGGACCCTGAGGTGGCCCATCTGGCCCAGGTCCATCTTTAAGGCCCAGGCCCAAGGGCTTCTCCACTGACTGAGGTTTTGCCTCCTCCTTTAGGACAGAGTCCAGGTTGGCAGATTCCAGGCCAGGCAGGAGGAGGAGCTCATCTGCCAGGGCCAAGCATGAGCTGAGGGTCCCAGGATGCCCCTTCCTGAGCCCAGTGAGCAGGAGGGCGAAAGCATGAAGGCTGCCCAGGAACCATCCCCGGAGCCTAGCATGAACGCCTCTCCAGCAGACCCCAGGAAGCCCCAGGAGATGGGCTCTGATCCCACGGAAGTACACTGTGTCATCTCCCTGGAGGTGGTGGACCCCTCCACCCTGGCCAGCACCCTTGAGGAAGAGGAGATAGAGGCAGTGCAGCCGCGTGTATGGTCCTCCGGGCTGAAGCGCAGCAAGCTGGAGCCAGGTGAGGCATCTGGGCTGCCGCTCGGCCCTCTCCCTCGGTGGGTCTGCATGCTGGGACGTGAGCCTGTGCACCCCTTGTCTGCAGGGTGACCTCGATGTGCCAGCCCTGCTTGCAGAAGGCTTCTGGTCTCTAATCTCCGCCCAGTCCCAGGTTGGGATGCCTTTCACCTGATGTACCTGTGTAGTCTGGCACCTCCCTGCTGGGCATTTTATCCGCCCGGAGCCCATGGGGATTGCAGTGATGTCTAGAATTCCTTCAACTCCTTGAAACAACTTAAAACATCTCCTCTCCCCGTGAAACGAGCCTCAGGAATCTGAGCTTCTTGCCTGGTAGCTAGGAATCAGGAAACACCCTGCCCACGGTGGCCTGCTCACTCGGACCCATGGCCCTCACTGGCTCGTGCCCCCAGGCAGCTAACTAGCTTTCC
The DNA here is from genome assembly GCA_004027595.1 of Dinomys branickii. NCBI lineage: Eukaryota > Metazoa > Chordata > Mammalia > Rodentia > Dinomyidae > Dinomys > Dinomys branickii. The sequence goes on along the minus strand of PVLD010000988.1, from coordinate 225,614 downwards.
CTTTGTCCCTACAGTCTCCGAGCCCCTGGAGTTCCTGAGGACCCCATTTGGGGGCCGCCTCCTTGTCCTCGAGTCATTCCTGTACAAGCAGGAGAAGGCTGTGGGGGACAAGGTGTACTGGAAGTGCCGCCAGCATGCTGAGCTGGGCTGCCGGGCCCGGGCCATCACCCGCGGCACGAAGGCTACAGTGATGCGGGACCACTGCCACCTGCCGGACCAGAAGGGCTTAGCGGCCCGGCGCCAGAAACAAAAGCTGCCTAGCTCAGATCCTGAGGACCCTGGAGGACCAGTGGAGGAGCTGCTCAAGGAAGTGGGCCCGTGGCCATGTCCTCAGGAGCCAGAGCCCACCCCCACCCCTCAACAGGAACAGACCGAGACAGTCCCAGACCGCAGCCCGGTGCTTCAGACCCTGCCCCTGCTGAGCTTGCCATTCAAGAAACGCCGGCTACGCATGGGTGAGTGCATGCCTCCCCTGCCTCCCTGGGACAGTGGGAGCCCACAGGTTTATTCATCCTGAATAGAAATGGGGGGTACCATGTCTTGTTTTAAAATGTGCTAAGGGAAGCTGGGCATGATGGTGCATACCTATAATGTCATCTATGAGCCTGAGGAAGGATAATTGGAAGTTTGAGCCCAGCCTGGGCAACTTAATAACTTAGCAAGACCCTATCTCAAAATAAAAAATAAATTTAATAAGGGCTGGGGATATAGCTTAGTGTGAAAGTCCTGAGTTTAGTCCCTTGTAACAGAAAAAAAATTGTGCTCTGGGAAAAAAGTATTCAAACTAGGCATGGTGACACACGTCTGTAATCTCAGCACTCAAGAGGCTGAGGCAAAATTGCTACAAGTTTGAGGCCAACCTGAACTACATAGGGAGTCCCCGTCTCAAAACAAAACAAAATGTGTGCTCAGGGTCACAATAACTTTGGAGAACATAAACATGTCCCGTGAATCATTAAGCCTGTGGGACCCTGCTGTCCACCCAGCCGGGATCTGGGTTTAAGCATGAAACAGTGCTGTGCTGGGGTAAGGGCTGGGGCAGAAGAGCCTTTTTTCCTTTTTACCTCAGATCCTTTAGTTGCATATGAGTCTTTTAGCAGTATGTGTGTGTATTATTATTCAGAAAATAGATAAAATTTTAAACGAAGTATAAACAAGAGTGACTTGGAACCCAGGCTGCCAGCTTGACTCTGTCAGTGTTACCTTGGGCATGGTGTTGAACCCCCTTGAGCTCTTCCTGCCCCTGGAAGAGGAGTCAGGTCCTCCCGGGGTGGCTGCCGGGTGCCCAGCGTGGGTGCCTGGCCGGTGGGTGCGGGAGAACACCTCCACAAGAGGCAGCTGCACAGGAGAAAAGCACCGATCCCTGGTCATCTCCAGCTCTGCCAAGGGCCACTCCTGCCCTGCCTGCTGGGTCCCGACCACCCTGATTGCTCGCCTGCAGGCGTGGAGTTCCTGAGGACGTGCTTCGGGGGCAGCTTCCTGGTGCACCAGTCCTTCCTCTACAAGCGGGAGAAGGCCGTGGGCGACAAGGTGTACTGGACGTGCCGGGACCACACTCAGCGAGGCTGCCGCAGCCGCGCCATCAGCCAGGGCCATCGGGTGACCGTGATGCGGAACCACTGCCACCCACCTGACATGGAGGACTTGCAGGCGCGGCAGCAGCAGGACAAGACCATGCGGATACTGCCAGCCAGGCCAGCTGGTCCTGGGGGCTGCACAGACAAGCCGCTCCAAGGCATGAATGGTCCAGTCTCTCACCAGGGGCCAGGCGCCCCTACTCTCACCAGGCGCCGCCCGAGAAAGAAAGCAAAGGCCAAAGGTCAGGAACCCTCTGCTCAGACCCAAGCCCCACAGGGATCCCCTGAAGAGGACCAGGACGCAGACCCCGGTGAGCCTTCCTCCTTGGGGACTCAGTGCCTCAGGTCCTGCTTGAGGGCGGTGGGGGGGCCTGCTTGCCCAGCCACTCCAGACCCCTCTGCCTTCTGGCCTTGCCCCTCCCTGACTGCCTCTCCCTATACCCCTAGGAGGCCCAGAGTTCATCCGGACCCCACTGGGGGGCAGCTTCCTGGTGTACGAGTCCTTCCTCTACAGGCGGGAGAAGGCCGCTGGGGACAAGGTGTACTGGACATGCCGCGACCAGGCGCGCATGGGCTGCCGCAGCCGCGCCATCACCCAGGGCCGGCAGGTGACCGTGATGCGTGGCCACTGCCACCCTCCCGATGTTTTGGGCCTGGAAACCATGCGGCAGCGGGACAAAAACCCCAGCCCTACTCATCGGGAGAGCCTAGGTATGCTATGCGGGGAGACCCTAAGCCTTCCACCTGGTTTCCTGTGAACATTCTAGAAGGAGCCGCAGTCCTGTCCTGACCCCCTTTCGCTCACCTCCGCTCCTCAGCCCATGTGGGTGTCCTGCTTTCCCACCTCCCCCTCACCCCGTACCCAACCCGGCTGCCCCCAGATCTCCTGAGGAGCCCAGGCTGCTCCTTCCTCCTCTGTTTCTGTCATTTTAAGAATTTACCACAGAAAGCTGAGTGCGTGAGGCCGGGTCCTCACCCTCGCTGGGGAAGGGGGTGAACCTGGCTCTGGCTGGCAGAAGTCTCACCACCTGGACTGAGGAGGGCAAGAGTGAGATATATCTGGAGCCAGAGTTTCTCCTCCAGCCTTCTCCGTGGCCACCTGCCCTTGGACCACCGTGCCGTTCTGCTCGTCCCAGTCCACCAGGTCAGGAATGGTGCCTGGTGCTTTGATTTGGAGGCTGACCAGGGTGGAGTATTCCTGTACCCCTCTGGCTGAGGAGCGGAAGCAGGGCCCCCTCACCTCACCCACTGTCTGTTGTGTCCACCAGGCACTTGTCTCTTCTAAGTCTTCCTGTCCAGTAGTCTTTGGAGTCATTTAAGGTACTTTTTGGCCCTAAACTATCCCTTTCTCCCTTTCTCTCCTTCCCTTTCTCCCTCTCTTGAGTGAGTGTGCACAGTACTGGAAACTGAATCCAGGACCTTCACACAGAGCTACATCCACTGTCCTTTTTAAACAATTTTTTTAAAAAATCACACAAGGTCTCACTGTGTAACCCAGGCTGGCTTTAAGTTCACTGTATAGCCCAGGCTTGCCTCATACCCCTAGTGATCTTCCTACCTCAGCTTTCCATGTGCTGGGATTACAGGTATGTGCTACCACACCTGGTTTAAACAATTTTTATTTTGAGATGGGTCTTGCTAAATTGCCTAGGCTGGGCCCAAATTAGCAAGGCTCCTGCCTCAGCCTCCCAGAGTGCTTGGATTACAGGTGTCTCCCCCCTTACCCAATTGAAAAATGTGTTTCTGTGGCTATTAACTGGTTTTTCAATTTCTTCGTTGCCTGTTGAATTCCAACCAGAGAAAATAAGGGTTAGCTTCACACTTGTTACACAGGTTGTGTTTTCATTTTGTCGTAGGAAACGGTTGCTGTCTTGCTGAGAGGGTACTGCTTGGAAGAAAGTTCCTGCATAGCTCTTTGCTTTCCCTGGGGTCCAGCAGCCACTTTGTTGCCTGGTTTTCTGGAGGCCTTCTGGTTCCTGCTGCAGCCACCACCCCACGGGCTCTTTACCACACTCTGCATCTCTGCCTTTCTTTTTCTTGGCTCCCTCTTGTCTTGAGGTTGAGGAGGTACCTCCTGAACCATGGACCTGGAAGGAACCACTGTGACCCTGCCTGTCTGGGGCTCAGACACACTGCCCCAGACCATACTGCATCCTTCTGGAGCGGCTCAGCCTGTTCTGGGTCAGCTTAGCTGACACTGTGTGTAATCAGCTGCTGCTCAGAGATGTGGCCCTTCCTGCCCACCCCTGGAGTGCAGGGCTGGGCAGAGCTGGTCACCACTGTACTGGGTCCTCTAGCACAGAGTATCCTCTTTTTTTTTTTTAAGGCAAGTGCTTTAGCACTGAGCTGTCTCCAGACCTTTTTTTTTTCTAATGTAGTTGAGGCTGGTCTCAAACTCACTATGTAGCCCAGGCTAGCTTCGAACTTGGGAGATCCTCCCGGCTCAGCCTCCTACGTACACCTCCATACCCAGCCTGTTTAAGTTTTTGCTCCCACGGTCTTATATCCCCACACTCAGCTTGAGGACGGGATGAGAGTGTCCAAAGTGAAGGGGCGATGGGCATGGCCCGCCGTCCTTGCCAGGGCCTTCACCGGTCTCATTGCCCTTCATCCTCCAGCCTCCTATGTGGGGTCTGCGCAGGATCCCCACCTTTTTGAACCTCCTGCCTCTAGGCCCTGGCCTCTTAGCTGCTTTCCTGCCTGGGCTGGCTGAGTTCTCAGTTTGCCCTGTCTGTGGGCCACCTCTCACTGTTTCCGCATCTCTGGCCGCTGCCCTGACCTCTGCAAATCTGTGGCCTTGTGCCCTGCAACTTTTTTACTCCCCTACAGATCTTTGAATCTGGCGTGGCAGGTGGGGAGCCAAACCCCTGTGGTCATGTACCTTGCTCCTCTCAGTCTGATGTTCCCGCTTTCCCACTTCCTCCTGGCTGGCCAACCCTGTGGCCCCAGCCCCCTGCCCCTGTGCCTCTGTACTCCGCAGGTGTCCCACTCCCGGCTGCGCCCTTGGGTCCCACCTGCTCCATCTTCCCTGCCTCTCTAGGTGGCTCTGTGGAGCATTCATCTTCGGGGATTTCTCACTCCCTTAGCTTTTTTTTTCTTTTTAAGACAAGCTCGGGCTATGCAATTCAGGCTGACCTTGAGCTCACTTTGTAGCCCAGGCTAATCTCGAACTCACAAAGATCTCCTGCCTCAGCCTCCTGAGTGCTGGGATTACCTGGCTACTCTCCAGGCTCTTGGTGCTATTTGAGGACTTCTTGCCTGTCTCCAGCCACTGCTCTGTGGCCCCTGCCCTGCACAGAGGGTCCTTTGGGCAGCAGGGCGTGGCTGCCCCCAGGCTCCACTCAACACAGCGCCCCTTCTGCCTGTTGCCTCAACCCTCAGTTCTTACCTCTGCCCCGCAGGGCTGCCTCATGTGGGCACCACAGCTCGCTGTGATCACCTCTGCCTGCAGGCTCCTTGCCGGCCAGTCCTGAGCCTCAGGAAGGGAGCCCCTGAGCTGAGTTGGGGGAATGTGGGGTCAGTGTCCTGGCCCCTAGGGCCTCCTTGCTGTGAACAAGGAATATGAGGCTGAGGTGAGGCCAGCCTGCTCTCAGCTCTTGAGAACAGGGGTGCCACCATTCCTCCCCTCCCAAGGCCTGGTCTCCCAGCTGCACCCTCTGAGCGCCTCCCCTTGTCTCCGCAGGAGGCCCAGAGTTTATCCGGACCCCACTGGGGGGCAGCTTCCTGGTGTACGAGTCCTTCCTGTACAGGCGGGAGAAGGCCACCGGGGACAAGGTGTACTGGACGTGCCGTGACCAGGCACGCATGGGCTGCCGCAGCCGCGCCATCACCCAGGGCCAGCACGTGATGGTCATGCGCAGGCACTGCCACCCGCCCGACCTGGGTGGTCTAGAGGCCCTGCGACAGCGGGAGCACCTGCCCAACCTGGCCCAGTGGGAAGGCCCAGGTGCGGTGGGTGACACATAGGCCCCGGGCCCTGGTCCCCTCCTGGGTGTGGGTGCTCAAGGCAACAGCCACCAGGCACAACATTGGCACTGGTCTGGGGTGGCCACTGATGGGCCAAACCAGCTCAGACCGGTAGGGAACAGGCACAGGGGTAAGGAGTGGCATTATTGGCAGCCACAGGAACTCTTCTCAGTAGCAAGTAATGGGACCTGGACCTAAGAGAGCGTCTGTCCACACTGGGTCTGTCTGTCTCTCCCTGCCCCGTGCTGCCCCTGCCCCTGTTCTCATGCAGCTCTCTCTGGCCGCCCATTCCCTCCATCAGGCCCCCCATCACATGACCTTTGGTTCAGCCGCTTCCTTCATTTTTATTTAGCTTTTTGTGATGTTTGGATTGAGCCCACACCCTTTGCACTTATTTTTGACTTTCTGAGACAGAGTCTCTTAAGCTGCTCGCTGGACTCCAGCCTGGGTTGCGCCTCCCTCAGTCTCCCAGAGCGCTGGGATTACAGGCACGCTGCCACCACACTCGGCTTCAGTTCAGCCTCTTTAAAGCCTGAGAGTCGGCTTGGTTGCCAGCTGGCCCCTCGGGATGGGTGGACAGGGAGCTGGAAGGCCCCTGGTGCACAAACTAGGTCAGCCTCCTGGGGGCTCGGCCTCTGTCCCATTGGGGGCGACCAGTGGGAGTGGTCAGGGCAGAGCTCGGAGTTAGGGTGGCTGCAGGACCCCCCTCCAGGCCACACTGGAGCCCTTGCTGAGGGAGCCCATCTGGTGTGGGCTGGTGACTTCTGTCCATAGGGCCCCAAGAGGCAAGTAGAGGGTAGGGACAGAGACCAGAGTGGGAAATGGTGGCTGAGGGGACGAAGGCCAGACTCCAGTCATCTCCTCACCTCATCACTTTGCCCTCCAGAGCCTCAGCAGCCCCTTGAGTTCCTGAGGACATCCCTTGGTGGCAGGTTCCTGGTGTACGAGTCCTTCCTCTACCGGAAGGAGAAGGCTGCTGGCGAGAAGGTGTACTGGATGTGCCGGGACCAGGCCCGGCTGGGCTGCCGCAGCCGCGCCATCACCCAGGGCCGGCGTGTGATGGTCATGCGCAGCCATTGCCACCCGCCTGACCTGGCCGGCCTAGAGGCCCTGCGGCAGCGCGAGCGGCTCCCGGCCCAGCAGGAGGACCCAGGTACACACAGGCAGGGTGGGTGTCGGAGGCTGGGGCACGAGGGAGCTGTGGTGTCCTGGCGTCTGCCAGCCCAGACTGGTGCCTAAGGAGCCTTAACCGACGCTCCTGCTTTTTAAGACCATGCCTCTCTCTTCCCCATTAACTGCTTCTCCTTGACCTGAAACCACACTAACATTTCTCTTGTCCTTAAAGACCGCTTCCATTCCAACTGCTGTTCCTCTCCTTGCTTTTATTCTCAGACATCCTAACTTCCCACAGGTCACTGTGTCATAAAAATATGCTGGAAAAGAGACCACTGCAGAAGGGCGCGCTGATGTCTGCCCGTGAGTGCACACACACATTCATACACAGCATGTTTGCACATAATCAGTTCTGTTGAGTTGAAGATGGTCCCTTTCACATAATCAACTATAAAGCCAGCCTGTGGGAAGCCACATTTGCAAAATAGAAATGAATCCAAGGTGTAGGAAACAACCAGGAAGTACTTGAAAACCTAAATTTCCATGAGAAAGACTCAGTCTGGCCTAACCAAGAAGTGAAGGTCCCAGGAGCCTCAGGCAGAGGGTGGCCTCCCCTCTTTGATGTTGAGTTGATTCGCAGTTCCTGATGACAAGGGCTGAAGACCAGTTCTTGGGATCTCAAGTAGCTTATGTTACCTGGCACAGGTAGTTTGGGGTGTTAGAGAGCGAGAATTCCAGTGATGCCCCCAGCCAATTATTCTGCCTGTTTATGTTAGGAGCCTTAAGGTCATCTCTGACAAGATGTGACATTGGCTGAGTCAGCTTTGGCAAGAAAAGAGAGAGTATGTTTGTGTGTGTTTGCTGTATGCATTGTGTGCTTTAAACAATTTTAAGTACTGGGCTCTAAAGGCAAATTCCCGATTCTTAAAACCTAGCTGTAATGTATTTTTGGTGAGAAATTCTTTCTAGCCTAATTGTAATGCCATGGACTGCCTTCCATTTATTTCCTACATCTTTTTCCCATAGTGACTTAGGACTGTCAGGCCAATACAATTATTTCATAGTCACTCATTTTCTAACCATTTTGGGAACTGTTTGCGGCACAATACGTCATTTCACATCTTTTAGCAAGAAAAGCACTGAATCAGAAAAGAAAAAAACAACACAACTAACTGGGTACAGTGAGAACCTGCTCTTAAGTATTTAGGGCCAAGGACACACACACACACACACACACACACACACACACACACCACACACACACAAGCTGGGCATGGGAGTGCACTCCTATAATCCCAGCACTCAGGAGGCTGAGCCAGGAGGGTCACTGTGAGTTTGGGTCTAGCCAGAGTTACATAATGAGTTCAAGGCCACCCTGAACTACGTAAGTGAGATGCTGTCTCAAAAGACAGATAAAACAAAGACAACCACCCTTCACCCTCATAATTCAAAGAACCTTATGTTATTTTTAGCAGAACTAGGTATTGAACCCAGGACCCAGAATACCATTTCTGCTCGTTAGGCACTGAAGGCAGAGCTACATCCTCAGTTTGTGCTGTGAATTCATGGGGAATGGGTGCCAGTAGCTCAGGCTCCTTCTCATTGGTTCTCACAGGGCACGCCTCTGGGTGGGGCGGGCTGGGCCTTTGGTTGAACCCAGAGCCCTTTCTCTGTGGCTTCCTTGTTTTTCCAGTCATTTTCATTTGCATGTTTCAGGAGACTCTCTGGGCTCTTAGAGTCCTTAGTACATTCAGTACACACATATTAATCTCTTGGCAAGCATCTTGCCCTTAACTAGCTTGTCTACAGCAACACCAGCAGCATGCTGGGTAACACTCCCTCATCTCACTTTTGCCGCGTAGCTGAGCACTAAGCAACCTCCCAGCCCATTCATTTATTTATTTATTAAATTCTGAGACAGGTTCTCACTAAGTTGCTAAATTGCCCTGTCTGTGCTCAAGCTCAAGATCTTCCTGCCTGTGCCTCTCAAGAGTGCTAGGATTACGAGCGTGTACCACCATGCCTGGCTTCCAAGGACTGGTTTTGCTGTATCCCACCTTTTGGTGTACCGCATCTATTTCATTTTTTCATTTTCAACAGTGCCCATTCCCCTGATGTCTGCAGCATCACCCTTCTGATAGAGTTGCATACGTGTGGCCAAAGGAACAACCCCATGTTTTCTAAAAGGCCTAGAGCACATACACCAGGATCTTTTGTCTTTTTGCCTTTGTCTTTATCGTTTTGGCAAATTACTGAAAGATGATCTAGCAAAAGAACTCTTAACTGCTGTTTTCAATGTTTTTCCCCCAGAAAAGAAAAGACTTCTGTCTGAAGCTGAACTGTGCATCGAGACTTGTTCTGAAAGCCAGCAGACTTGTGGGTAATTGTATTAGTTACTAATCTCACAGTTTTTCTGGGTCAAGATGGCAGGAGTGGTTGGGCTGTGTGATTCTGACAGGGGATCTCTTACAAAGTTGAAGAATGAGTGCCACCAGGGTGTAGTCGTCTATCTGAAGTGGAGCCAGTCACTTCCAGAGTGACTCGTTCACTATGCCTCGGGCTGCAGGGCTCAGGTCCTTACATGTGGGCCTGTTCTTAGGGCTGGGGGGATCCCTCAGGCATGGCGGCTCATTCCACTAAAGAAAACCAGCAAGGGAGAGCAAGGAAGAAGCCACCAATGTCAGGAAAATTTATTTCTTCTGAATTGCACATGAGACATACCCCAGAATAGACCATATCTAGGCCTTGGACAAATCTCCATAGATTGAAAGGATTGAAATCATACCAAGTATATTTGCTACTCGGGAGGCTGAGACAGGAGGATCACTGTGAGTTTCAGGCCAGCCTGGGCTACAAAGTAAATTTAAGTGCAACCTGCACTGCATAGTGAAACCCTGTCTCCAAAAGACAAAAAAAAAAGTATATTTGCTGATTACAATGGAATGAAATTAGAAATCAATAGAGCAAATGAAACCAAAAGCAAGGAATAAAGATAATAAAGATTAAAGTAAAAGTAATAAATAAAATTAATAAAACCCAAATTCAGTTTTTGAAAAGTTCAGGAAAATTGACAAATCTTACCTAGACTGACCCAAAAATTTAGAAGGACAGAGAATGCCCAGATTATTAAAATTAGCCGGGCATGGTGGTACACTCCTATAATCCCAGCACTTGGGAGGCTGAGGCAGGAGGATCACTGCAAGTTCAAGGCCAGTCTGTGCTACATACTAAGTTCAAGGCCACCCTGAACTACATAGTGAGATCCTGTCTCAAAAAAAAAGAGGCCAGGTGTGGTGGTGCGTGCCTGTAATCCCAGCCTTCAGGAGGCTGAGGCAAGAGGATCACCATGACTTTGAGGCCAGCTGGGGCTATACAGTGAGTCTAAGGCCAACATAAACTACATAGCAAGAGCCTGTCACAAAAAATAAACAAAAAAGCATTAACACTAGTTCTTTCCAGTAAGAGAAGGCAACTTCCCAGTTCATTGTGTAAGGCCAGTATTCCCCTGACACCAAAACTAAGCAAAAGTATCAGAAGAAAAGAAAGCCACAGGCCAGCTTCCTTGGAAATATAGAAGTCAGAGTCCTTGACGAGTGAACGGAATCCAGCACAGAAAAAGGGTTATACACCAGGACCAACTGAAATGATCTCAGGAACACACAGTGGTTTAACATGGAAAACCCCATTGACACAACACATGCCTACTTGAGCAGGGACTTCTCTGGCATCAGGGAGCCTGATGTAAATGCTTCCCTCTGCTGATTCAGTGCCACCCCCGGGTGACAGGGATTGCTCACTTATTTGGGAGTTTTTCTGAACACTGCTTTTCTTCTGAGAGTCTGAAATTTGTCATCCAGGCTTACTATTCCTTTTTTTTTTTTTCTTTTCTTTTTGAGACAGGGTCTGGCTATGCAGTTCAGGCTGGCCTTGAGCTCACTTTGTAGCCCAGGTGTGGTATATCATTCCTGGAATCCCAGCAACTCCAGAAGCTGAGGCAGGAAGGGTTACTATTTTGAGGCCAGCTTGAGCAACTTGGTAAGATCCTACATTAAAAATATATGTACGTAATAAACATAAGTATATATTTATGTTTATTTTGGCAGTACTGGAAGATCAAACCCTTGGATGGTCTACTGCTGAGCTATATCACTAGCACATTTTTTTAATGGCAGCAAGCCCTTTTATTTTTTTATTTTGAGACAGTATTATTAACTTGCTGAATTGCCCAGGCTGGCTTGAATTTATGACCCTTGTAGCTTAGCCTCCCAGAGTACTAGGATTACAAGTATACACCATTACACTTGGCTTTCAAAATAAGATTTTTTTAAATGCCTGGGAATGTAGCTCAGTGCAAAGGCCCCGGGTTTGATCCCCACCACTGCAAAAAAAAAACCCAAACAACAACAACAAAAAAGCCTAGACAGACTCTGGCTGGAGCACACTCAGTGATCAAGCACTTACTGAGGTACACAAGGCCCTGGGTTTAAAAAATGTGTGTGTGTGTGTGTGTGTGTGTGTGTGTGTGTGTGTGATGATATAGCTGGTGGTTAACTCTAGGAAGAAGGATTCCAAGAGTCCTTATTTTTATCATCTGTTTCCATCAAGTTGGAGTCTTTGTAATCATATGCATCCTCTCTCAACCAGGAAAGTTGCAAGGACCAGGCCAAAAAGCAAGACCCAGTGAGACGTCTCCATGCGGGCAGCAGAGAGGCATCGGCCAGTGTCCCAGATGCTGCTCGTCCACACAGGCTTTTTCCACCCATCTAGAGTTGCTTGACAAGTTCTTTCATTCTTCCCAAGTACTGATGACCATTTCCTCTTGTGCTTGGACAGTGTCCCTGTGTCAGCAAAAATAGCTCCTAGAGCTGGTGGCACATGGTGGGTGGGGAGGTGTGGCGCAGGGCACAGAAAGCTCTGGAGGGAGCATCTGGATGGGACAGGGAGGCCCCAGCCCCACTCTGCTGAGCCACAAGTGCCAGAGCACAAACTTCACAAAGACTTTGTATCAGGTGTCCTCCCATGTGGCCCTGTGAAATACCGTCACTCAGGCCAGCACAGGCAGGGGCTTTTGCTCCTTCTGGTGAGCACCCTTTGCAGACAGGCACAGGCCATGCAGGGTCTATTCTGGATTGGTGGGGGTGGCATTTCCTGGTTTTTGGCCGCCTACTGCCCTATGGGTGCAGCCAGCCCCAAGCACAGTGGAGCAGTTCCCAGTGGGACTTAACAGTGGCAGCCAGTGCTGAGCAGACCCCTGGGCTGCACCTCTGGTCACCTGCTCTTATCCACAGCATGAGGGCAGAGAGTGAGGTGTAGCCCTCCTGTTGCTGGGGAGCTAGAAGAGCACCCACCACGGTGGTCTGGCTGAGCCACTCTCCAAGGGGCACAGGGACGCCTGCCAGGGACTGCAGAGCCGCCTGCATGCCAACAAGGCTGCCCCCAGACAGCAGGCCCTGTCCCTGCCCTGTTACAGTGGAGGGAGTGTGCAGGATGCTGACAGGGTCCCTTCTCCTAGCAACCTGGCCACAGAACTGTCATCTGTGTTCAATAGTGACAGCTTGTGCCCCCGGCCCTCAGCTCATCTGCTTCCTCCAATAAACCCTGTTCTGTCTCACCTAGGCCTGTTGCATATCTACATCCCGCCTGGGACAGTAGGAGGCCCCCACGAGGTCACACATTCTTGAGTTTCAAGGCCCTGTGTTTGAGAAGTGATAGGTTTGGTGGGGCGGTCCCTGGGCGGAGGTGGTCACAAGGAGGGGTGGGGGACATAGAGTGGGGACCTCTGGAGGGGATTCCGAGGCCCGCTGGTGAAGCAGAACCGTGGGCTCTCTAGACTCTGACAGAGCAGGTGGTGGTGCTGAGAGAGGGCCAGCGAGTCTGCTACCACTGCCTCTCAGCCATGAACTCGCCTGCATATGCCTGGGCAAGTTGGAAATAGAAGTGGTACCCAGCGAAGCATGGTCACCCCCGTCTTCTGGACAGCTAACTCCCCATTTGTCATTCTGGCCCATGCCCCAACCCTAACTACTGGCTTCCCTGGGCCCCACCAACCAGACCTACCATTGTGGTCTAAGCTAGATGCGGTGGTGCGTTCCTACAATGGGGGGCTGAGGCAGGAAGAGCCTATGGTGAAGCCCAGCCTGGACCTGGTGAGACCTTGTCTAAAAATAAAAAGCTGGGTGTGTGGACTTGAGGCAGAGGCCCTGGGTTAAATCACCAATCATGGAATAGGAAGAGGGCATAGAGACTTGACAAGCACCTCCCAAGCAGCTCTGCTGCGGTCTGCCCATCACCCCCGCACTGAGGACCCTCAGCAGGGGACACTCAACACCATGGCTGTTTTTGACCATGAGGCACCCCCACCTGAGGCTGAGAGATGAAATGGGACAGCACCCTGCTTGGCCCACAACCAGAAGGCACCTGAACTCAAAGGACAGCGAGCAGCAACCTGTATGTAGGGTCCCCGTAGGTCTGACCATCGTCTTCCCTGGTCACACGCCATAGTCCGCCGCACCTTGGCTAGGCTCTAAGCACCCAAAAGTGGGCATTAGGACAGTCGAGGAACACCAGCTTCTCCCCCTTGCTGGGACGCTCACCTTGCTGACAAAAGCCAGTGTGCGTGTGGACGGGAGGCCAGCCCACGGTGCCTGGACTGAGGACCCCCAGTGGATGTGGACTATTCCGCCAGCCACCCAGCCCTGCTCCGGGTCCACTTGGCCACACCAGGCTGGTGTTGGCCACTCGCAGCTGTACTTCTGTGGTTCCAGTGCTGTGAGCACAGACCAAAACACACCAACAGTCTTCTAGATGTTGCTGTGGGCCGGGCCGCCAGCAAGGGCTCTGGGCAGCCTACCCTCTGCTTCCCTGCCCCTGCTCTGCCTGGAGAGTCCCCCAAAACTCCCCATTGTAAGCCAGGTGTTGTGGCCAATGCCTATAATCTCCACTAACTGGGAGACTGTCCAAAAAAAAGGTGGGGAAGTAGCTCGGTGGTAGCAACTCCTGGATGCATTCTCCAGTGCTGTAAAATTAATAATGAGTCTGCCAAAAAAAAAATTATACACACTTCAGGAAAAGAAAAACTTGTATAAATATTTTAGCACTTAACTACACTTTATTGAGATACCATGAGATTAATATGAGTTACCTTTGCCTTCTACAATTGCAGCGGTGGCCATGAGCTTCAGACGTTGAACTCAGGACCTCGCACTTGCCAGGCAGGCGCGGCACCACTGAGCTACGTCCCCAACTGCACAGGCATTTTCAGTTTCTTCTCTAAGGGCCAGTGGTATAGTGGGTTTTCTGTGATACCCCACATCCTCTGGGGTCCCCCATATACAAAGGTAAAACCTTTTTTTTTTTTTTGCGGTACTGGGGATCGAACTCAGGACCCTGCTCTTGCTAGGCAGGCGCTTATTCCACTGAGCTATATCCCCAGCCCCACAAAGGTAAAACCTTATGTTGAAAAAAATCATACAATTTTTTTTCTTTTAATTTTTTGAGACTAGGTCTCACTATGTAGTTCACACTGTCCTTGAACTCACCGTGTTGCCCAGACTGATGTCAGACTCAACAGCATTCGCCCTGCCTCAGCCTTCCAACTACTGGGATTACCGGTGTGCCCCATCAGTATGCCCAGTATAACTTTGAAAAATAAAAAGCCAGGTGCAATGACACACACCTCTAATCCCAGCACTATGGAGGCAGGGGCAAGAGGATTATAAATCTGAGTTCTGCCTACTCTACATAGCTAGTTCACAGCCAACCTAGGCTACAGAGTGAGACCCTGTCTCAAATCAAAACAAAAACCAAAGCTGGGCGTGGTGGTGCACACCTGTAATCCCGGCACTTAGGAGACTGAGGCAGAGGATTGTTGCAAGTTCGAGACCAGCCTGGGCTACAGAGTGGGCTCAAGGCCAGCCTGAACTGCATAGAGAGACACTGTCTCAAAGAGACAAAAAAAAAGGAGGGGGATGTAGCTCATTTGTAGAGCTCTTGCCTAGCATGTGGGGACTCCCAGGTCCAGTCCCCAATACTGCAGAAAAAATAAAAAATATTCCATCTGCACCACAGGGCACAGGCATGTGTCTCCATGCCCTTGGTATGACTGCAAAACAATGTCTTACAAATTAAAAAAAAATCAGCTGGGAATGGTAAAATGTGCCTATAGTCCCAGCTACTCAGGAGGCTGAGGCAGGAGGATTGCTTGTGCCCTGGAATTCAAGACTAGCCAGAGCAGCACAGTGAAACTGTCCTTACAAAAATAACCCCTGGACAAGGAACTCAAACTTTGAAAACAATGACAATGGCCAGCTCTAGGAGCCACTGGCCTTCCTGGCCCTGTCCCTGTGGTTGTAAGATGAGCTTCATGGAAACACTTCTCATGGCTCTGTCCTCTGTCAGTCCCAGTTCAACTCCTGTCCCTACCTCTTCTGTCAGGCCAGAGTAAGGACCTCCTGGTCACCAAGGTCAGCAGATGCTTCTCAGAGCTGCCCTGAGCACCAACCACCCCTCCTCGGCCCCTCCTGATGTTTCTCCTGCCCAGCATCCCTGCGTGGGCCTCTTGTCACTGTCCAACTTCTCAGCATGGGATTGGTGTCCCGGGAGCTGGGCTCAGCCCCGTCTGCACATCCCCTCTCGCAGGGCATCGTTGTTGGTCTGTTAGCAGCCCCAGCCTGGTCCACTCTCCTGCAGACCAGACTCAGGTATCCAGCTGCCCCAGGCCTAGCCCAGCATTCCAGCACCACCAGCAGTGCCAGCAGGGAAGGGACTGTCCTGCTTTCTTGGCTGATGGACAACCACCCCAGTAGGAGCTAGAGGCACCCTCAGTGCTGTCCTTCCTAGTCCTCAGACCCATCAGTTGTCACCAACCTTGATCTTTTTTTTTTCAGTTCTGAGATTAATCCAAGTGCTCTATCACTGGGCTATAACTCAGCCCTTTTCTGAATTTTTTTATTTTTGAGACAGGGTCTCACTATGCAGTTCAGGCTAGCCTTGAACTCACTATGTAGCACAGGCTAGCCTCAAACTCGGGATCCTCCTGCCTCGGCCTCCTGAGTGCTGAGATTACAGGTGTGCTGCCATGTGTAGTTGTTTATTTTTATAGTTTTAAATTTTTATTTACATATTTATGTTGGGGTACTGGGGAGTGAACCCCAGGCCTTTGCACTGAGCTACATCCGCAGCCCTTTCCTTTTTTAGACAGGATCTCACTGAAGTTGCCCCACCCAGCCTTAAAATTTATGATCCTCCTGCCTCAGCCTCCTGAATAGCTGAGATTGTTCTATCTTTAGTAACTTCATTGAAATACAATTCACAATTAATGTACTGGCTTTCAGTGCATTCACAGAGTTGTGTGCCCAACCTCACCATCTAATTCCAGAACATTTTCATCCTCAGAATAAAGCCCAGTTTCTCCCTGAGTGTGTTAACTGTTTGAAGGAGGTTCCTTCCTTTCAGGTCCTCTAGGGCACTGAGAGGATGTGGGGAACCTGAATATGGCCCTGGAAAGAGCACCCTTTAGTGGGTCCCTGTATTAGCAGATACCCACACCCTTTCACCCCCAACTCACCTGGGGCCCCAGCCACGCACACCCATGACCGCAGCAGCCCCCACATGCACCACACCCCCGGTGGCCCCATGACAGCTAGGGACTAGGAGCTTTTTCCCATGCGTATTACACAGCATCCCCCTGGCCTGGGAGCCCCTCCCTGGCTCCATATCAGAAATGACTTCCCGGCTCCAGGACCAAAATATCCCAGATCTCTGGAGACAACCGGGAAGTGTCGCTCAGGCCTCAGACTACCAGCTGTCTCCACCTGCCCCAACAGAAGGCATCCCAGTCCCCGAGGAGGAGACCCATCCATAGCCTGTCCAGTCTGAAGTCCCAGGTAAGTGACAGGCACAATCAGGATGCTCACCTGCCTTCAGGGCCCGCTTTGGGCTGAGCACATTCCCGACACCATCCCCAGAACCCTCAAAGCCCTTGCCAACTTCATCCCGCAGCCTGTCCTCTCCCTCACACACTCTGCTGCCCAAAACATCACCACACACTTGGCAGCTTCGAATGCCCATTTATTATCTCACTCTTTGGGTGAGCCAGGGGCCTGGGAGGGCTGAGTGGGGTCCTCTGCCCGGAGTCTCTCAGGCTGCAGTCACAGTGAGGGGTCTTCCAAGCTCACGGCGGCCTCGGCTGAAGTCATTTCTCTGGAGCTCTGGGTGGAGCTTGATAGGGCTATTTGCTTCTTCAGCAGCCAGCAGCTTCTGTTACTTCTGCTCTAAGGCTCACTGACTAAGTCCAGCCCTCCAGCTTAACTCTCCATACTGTCCTTTTTGGTTTAGTTTTGGAAGAAAGGCTCTTGTTGTGCTGCTCAGGTTGGCCTCTAACTACTGGGCTCAAGCCACCTGCCAGCCTCAGCCTCTCAAACCACTGGGACTGCAGGTGCGCGCCACCACACCCAGCCCCATCTCCTTCTTGTTTAACTCAAAGACAGCACCCCAGTCCCCACCTTTTTTTTTTTTTGTTTTAAGACAGGCTCCTGCTAAATTGCCTAAGCTGAGCTTAAACTTCAGATCTTCCTGCCTCAGCTTCCCAGCATGCTGGGATTACAGGCGTGCACCATTGGGATGATGCCTGTTTTGAGGCCTTAACTACATCTGCAAATGTCCCTTTGCTGTTGCCATGTAACGCACAGCCTGATCACAAGAGAGATATCTGTACATTCACAGATCTGCCACACAGCAGGGCACAGGCTCACAAAGCATGCGCAGATGCCCAGGGGCAGCAATCTGGGGCCCATCTGAGCATTCTGGCCACAACCCCTAACCTACTTCCCTTCCTAATTTGCCCTCCCTACCCCAGGAAGTGCTGTCACCGTGGTACTGGAGGCTCAGCTCAGGAGCCCCGGCAGCGTGACTTCAGGAGAGTGGCTCCCCCGGACCTGTGAAGCGAATGTGGGGCCCCCACCAGCTCTGTGCCCCCCGCCAGGGAGCCACACATGCTTAGGTGGGCCTTACCACCTCCTGTGCTGCCCACAATGAGGAGTCAGAAAGACTTGGGGGCTCTGAAGGGGTCCCAGTTGGCCCTGCGTGCACTCCTGGGAAGGAGGCTGGGCTGCACAGGGAGGGGGTGCGTCCTCTTGGGAGAGAAGCCCAGGACAGCTGGGTGCCAGGGCTGGCACCCACCACCTGCTTGGCAGTACCCGGCCTCCCCTCCCCCCCTGCTCTTCACCAGTGACCCATCCAGCCTTTGGGTAACCCCTTTCCCTCAAGGGGAGGCCGCCGCGAAGAGTGGGAGTAAGAGTCTCCGCCACTTCGGGCGGCTGCAGGTAAGGAGTCAGTGCTGCAGCTGGCGGTGGGCGCCCATTCCTGAGGGCTGCCCTTCCGATGCCCCAGCTCCCCACCGCCCTCCCCTCTGGACCACAGTCACACTGTCCACCTTAACATTATTTCAGGACTTGCAGGTGCTAGCGAGGCTGAAGTCCAGCCTCTTCTGATCAGAAGCTGAGGTCCTCAGGGGCAGGCGGGGAAGGCAGCCGCGGTGCGCTGGGCTCTGTGCAGCCGGCTCTCAGCTGCCCCTCATCCTGGGGCTTTGAAGTGACACAAGCTGCTGGTCATTTCCAGGGTGAAGGTGCCACCACCTCTGGCAGCAGGGCCTCCATTTGGATTTCCAGGCCTGGGAGCACAGAGAGGCGAGTGAAGGGAGAGCAGCCAGCGTGGGGGAGGCCGGGGGGCACGGGCGGGGTGAGCAGGCACCTCTGTGAGGCAGTGGCAGGCCAGGGCCAGGAGGGCGAGCAGGGCCAGGACTCCGAGCGCGATAGGGATGCCTATGGGCATCTGCAGCGCCTGGCTGCTGCCGTGGTGCTGGGGAGAGAGGAGAGGGAAGGCAGTGAGGTGGCGGGGCAGGGGGCGGGGGACGGGGCGGGGCTCTCACCTGCGTGTTCCAGCCCAGCTGTTTCTGGAACCAGCTCATGACTGACTCCTCACCTGTCTGGAAGGGGTGAGAGAATTGGAGGCTGTGCTCCATCCGCCCGGCCGCCCTCCCAGAGTCCCCGACACCCCGGCCACGCTCACCGCCGCGCAGGGCCCGGCTTACCTGCGAGAGCAATGGGTCTCTCCGGAGCCTTCGAAAGTGAAACCCTTCCCGCCCTGACTGCCCTAAGGAGGAAGGGCGGGGGAAAGCTGCCTGGCCACCCAACACGGTCCCAGGCCCCGAGGGGAACCCCTCCCTGGCCCTGCACAGCGACACCATGGGCTGACCAGACGGACAAACAGATGGATGCATGGACTCCACTGCTCCAACACTTTCAGTCCGCCCGGGACAAACCAAATTCCAGCAAGTCACGTGGATTCCTGAAGCGGCAGAGTCCTCGGGCGCCCCCAGCAGACCACTTCTGGTTCTGCACGGGCCGCTGGCCTCACCCACGCCCCCAGCCTCTTTTCCCGGTCTAAAGCCAAGCTGCTGTACGACTGGCCACTGAGGATCCAGTTTCCTCAGCTGTGAGCATTTGGTGGTATCGTGGGGAAACTGAGGCTTGGGGAGATCAAAAAACGTCAAATCAAGCCGGGCATGGTGGTGCACGCCTGTAATCCCAGCACTTGGAAGGCTGGGGCAGGAGGATCGTTGAGAGTTCAAGACCAGCCTGGGCTACAAAAAAAAAAAAAAGAAAAGAAAAGAAACGTGAAATCCTAGGAGATCAAGGACAAAATCAAAGTGAGTTTCCAAGACTGGGTCCCTCTGGCTGTGCCCAGGCTGGTGACGAGAGAGAGCACCTAGGATAAGCTGCTGGCAACACACTCCTTTGAGCTGGAGGTGAGCCTAGCTCCTGACTCTAGGCCCCCTGTGCAAGGACGAGCACCTTCCCAGCATGGAGGAGGGACCCGCTGTGCAGTCCTCACCCAGCTCCCCTGGTGTGGGCAGAGCCAGAGGTGGTGAGGGGAGCGTCCCAGGAAGTGGCCCAGTGAAGGAAGAGGGGAAAGGGGTGGTTATTTTCAGTCAGGGAAGCACAGGGGTCGGGCCAGAGGTAAGAAAGGGCCCCGGGGCTGGGGAGTGAGAAGGGGCCCAGGGGTGGGGTGGGGTGAAGTTGGGGTGAGGAAGGGTGATTGGGACACAGGCCTGCACATCACATGACTGGTAAAGGCAGCCTGGAGTGATACTCCTATAGGCCAAGCAAGACCAAAGACTGACACAGATCACCTAAAACTAGGCTTGTGGCATGGGACAGAAACCCCTCAGGCACCAGCCCAGTCGACACCTCCATCTCCAACTCCAACTCATGGCCTCCAAAGTGTGAGACAATAATTTTCTGTTACTTGCGCCACCCAGATTGTGGAACTTTGTTACAGAAGCCTTAGGGACCAAACACAGATGCGAAGAGGTGGGTAGAAAGCCTGGCGAGGTGATGCAAGAGGCTGAGACAGGAGGATCCAAATTCAAGCCCAGCTTGGGTAACTTACTAAGATCCTGTCTCAGAAATAAGGGGCCAGGCATGGTGGTACAGGCATGTGATCTCAGCCCTTGGGAGGCTGAGGCAAGAGGAATATTACAGGTTAGAAGCCAGCATGGGCTACATAATGAGTTTAAGGCCAATGTGAACTATAAAGGGAGATCTTGTCTCAAATAAATAAGTACATAAAGAAGGAAAGAAAGATGAAAAAGGAAGAAAGAAAAGGAAGGAAGGAAGGAAGGAAGAAAGAGAAAGAGAGAAAGAGAGAGAGAAAGAGAGAAAGAGAGAAAGAGAGAAAGAGAGAAAGAGAGAAAGAGAGAAAGAGAGAAAGAGAGAAAGAAAGAAAGAAAGAAAGAAAGAAAGAAAGAAAGAAAGAAAGAAAGAAAGAAAGAAAGAAAGACTGGGAATATAGTTCAGATATAGTTCAGTACAGAGGCCCTGGGTTCAGTCCCGGACCTGAAGGAAAAGGCAGGTGGGAAAGAAGGGTGTGCTAGTTATGGGGGTGGCACCTTTCCCTGCTAGCTCAGCGCTAGCACCCTCTTCAGTTAACATGACCTCTCCTGTGTATCTTGGACATTCTCTGCATTCGGTCGGTGAAGAAGAGAGAAGCTGAGGCTGGTGCAGAGCAGCATAGCAGGGGCCTACATCAGTGCTTCCCAAACTTCCGCACCCAGGGATCTTGGGGAAAGGCAGATTGTGAGACAGACTTGCATCTGTAACAAGCTGCTGGTGGTGGTGAGGACGTGCACCGAACTTGCTCCCATAGCTCAATGCAAGGGAGGCAGGGAAACAGGGTCCAGCGGTTTGCTCAGGAGCCAGAGGAGCCAGCGTCAGTAAACACAGGTGTGCGAGCAGGTCGGAGGATCGAGGCTCTCCCATGAGAAGGAACTGCAGAATCACAGCTGAGTGACTAGGTAGTGACCAGGCCTTTGGGACCCCTCTGCAGGGAGCTTCTTTCTGAGCTCTTGGAAGGTGCTCCTCACCCTGCACCACTCTTCCAGATCTCACTTAGGTGGACAAGGGGCTTGGAGATGAGGCCTACCTGATTCATTCCCCCAGGACCTTCCCAGAGACCTCCAGGGCAATTTGCTTCACACAGAACACTTCTACTCCCTCTTTTTGCCTTGGTGGCTGTGACCTAGGGCCTGGCCTCAAAGGAAAATTTATTGCCACTGGAAAGTGGAAAAATAAAAGAGACAAGACCAAAGCAACAACGGGGGATTTAGCTCAGTGGCACAGTGCCTGCCCAGCAAGTGCAAGGTCCTGAGTTCGACCCCCAGTACAAAAAAAAAAAAAAGACCAAAGCAACTGACTCCACTGTGGGTCCACCCTCCCTCTGACCGGCTGTCTGCACGGTGAAGGGCTGGGCTCAAGAAGCTCTGACCAGCACACCCACCTCCTGGGGATGTCTACTGGGACAAAGTGGCCTGACTCCTCACCTCAACGTCCCCCGCATTTTCACCATCTTCCCCACTGGACCTGGAGACTCTGGACCACATGGTGGAAAGGAAGAAACTACGAGGCCCTGCCTGGTGTACGATGTTTCTCCTTCCAAACCCAAATACTGGGCTCTTTGCTGCCCTCATGTGGCAGGCCTGTGCCTGTGAACTCATTGCTCTGTGCACCAGCCTACCACCAGAGTTGGTCTCGGACCCCAGATCCTAGGTTGACCCCTGTTCCTTCCTAGCCTCAGTCTCCTTATCAGCCCAGCTTGGGTAACTTAGTAAGTTTCCCTCCTGTGAAATCCACTGCAGGGATGTGAAATGAAGGCAAGAGGGAACTAATGTCTCCATACCCAGAGATTCCTGGGGAGTCAGGGACCCCCAACACAGCAGTATGGGATGACTGCAGCATTTGCAACTAGCTCTTGGGTCACATGAAACAGAGTGCTTGAATTTCAACTCCAACACCACACCAGCCTCCAAGGGCCTCTGAGCACAGTTGGTGGGTCTGGAGAATGGGGAGATGAAAACCTTGTCACCCCACCTGCACTGAACATGGGCCTCGGGAAGCAGACACAGGCTGCTGCTTGCAGAGCACTGAGTGCTGAAGGCTGGGTGTTGGAGGGGCTCGGAGCCTTTTCTTAGTTCTGAGAGGTTCCAGGAGCAGCCTGAGACAGGAGGAGCCTGTGACCCTTGCCTAAGTCTCCTGGGCTGCCCTCCGCAGGAGACAGGACTGGGCAAGTCAGTCCCCCAGGGGACTGTTCTCTTATGTCCCTGTGGTTCCTCCACCAATCTTCCCATGACTTTCACTTAGAACATCCTGACTGACCCGTCCTCCACCACACCCCTTCTACCAGAGAGCCTGCACTCTGACAATCTTCATGGGCTCTCAGGAGGGAAGGACAGGGAGACCCTGGTGGGCAGGTGGCCCCCAGCTGCTCTCTGGTTAGTGGGTGTCCAGTGGTTTCAGTGTAAGGCCAGGGTAGGAGAGAGACCTTCCCCCCAGGGTTCAGCGTGGGAGGAGGCACCCTGATGCTGGGCCCACCTCCTCCTAATGCCCTATCTCTCCATATATGACCCCACTCCAGGAGCCTTCCTGAGGCATTAACTGCAACCTCAGTGGGTCAGATCAACAACAGGACACCTTCATCTCTCAGAATCCTCCCTGTGCCATCCTGTCCCCAAACCTTGTTTCTCTGTTTGCCCCCCAGAATGGGTGTCAGGCTGGGAGCAGAGAGCTGGCAGGGCCCCCTGTGGACAGCCTCTGGGGCCTTGGTGTGGGGTGGCAGGCTGGACTTAGGGGCACGGGATCTGGGGCCCCCTGCCTCCCTCCGCCTTCTTCACTCGGCCTCCACCCTCCCACGCACCTGCGCTGGCCTCCCCCCAAACCCTGGGGGCAGCAGGCTGGCAGGCTAGATCAGAAGACTCTGAGGAGTCGGGCCCAGGAGGAGGGGGCGGGGAATTTCCCCCCACGCCTGCCTGGGCCTGCTCCCCTCCCCCTCCCCTGCCAGGTGGGGGGCACCGCTGGGGGAATTCCACAGCACTCTTGAAGCTCTGAGCGCCGGGATGGGGTCCTGGGAAGGAGGGGAGGGGAGACAGGCAAAGGCTGGAGCCCGGGAGCAGCTGCCTTCCTCCCCAGACACCAGCTGCCCCTGCCTGTCCCGGACCAAGCGCCCACCGAGGTTCGCCTGTCTCGCGGGTGCTGGGGCAGGGAGTGGCACTTCCTACTTGAAGCCAGCCGCGTCGGGACTGGAGGAAGGAGAAGCGTGAGCGGCCGCAGTGGATGGGTGCCGGAGGGGGAGAGAGCGCAGGCACTTGAATAAGGGTGCGTGTGACCCGGAGACTCCTTGCAGCAGCGAGAGCGGATCTTGCACGTCCCCTTTCAGGACCCCTTGTCTGCTAGGTCGTCCTGTCCCCTTTCATGCCCTTCCACTAGAACTCGCATTGACCCTGGGAGGAGAGGGAAGGGGGGGAGTGGTTCGCCCGAAGTTGGGGGTCCTGGGATGTGGGGGCGGGCGGCAGTGGGAGGCGTCTGGACCTGCTGCCTGCGCTCCTGTCCTGGGCGGGGCTTCCCCTCCTGAGGGGGTGTAGGGGGGAGCGAGGGGAGCAAGAGCTAGCGCGTTAGAGACCCGGGTGAGGGAGGCACGCAGACAGCCAAGCGCAGCGGGAGGGGGAGGGTGTGGAGGCCGAGGCACTACCCAGAGCAGGGGAGCAGAGACTGAGGAAGCCCGGCTAGATCCCTCTGCAGAGACCCCCAGGCAGGGACAGGGACAGAGACACGTCCAAGAGGTACAGACTCTGGGATGCGAAGATCCCCGGGAGATATCTTCCCCCAGGCAGACAGCGCCGCCCAGAGAGTGAGAGGAGGACAGCAAGGACAACGCCCCCAAGGTCGCCTAGGAGACGCGGAGCGGCCCAGGGGGCGGTCAGGTCTTGTCCAGGCCAGCACGACCTCTCCCTGGTTGGGGGCGATGGGGACACCGACCCTGCTGGGCCTCCTCCTCTTTCTCCCGCTGCTGCAGCCGCACAGAGCCTGGGCGGGAAGCCTGACCAGTCCAGGTGAGTCAGGCACAGGGCCAGGTCACAGTCCGCATCCTGTTCTCAGCCTCTCCCCAGGGCTGCTTGGGGCCCCGAGGCTGGAGAGGCGGCAGAGCAGGTGGCGGGAGCAGCTGAGCAGCCCGAGAGCCCCGCGGGGGCGGACACCGGGGGTGCAGTCCGTGACCCGGGCGGGGGGCGGGCAGCGGGAGGAGGTCCAGCCTCCCCAGGTCCCACGATTGCCCAGTAGGTCTGTCCGAGTGCTTCCAGGTGAATGGCGCTGACTACCGTGGCCACCAGAACCACACGGGCCCACACGGGACAGGTCGCCCGTGTCTCTTCTGGAATCAGACGCAGCAGCACAGCTACAGCAGCGCCAGTGACCCCCAGGGCCGCTGGGGGCTGGGCCCCCACAACTTCTGTCGGTGAGGGCGAGGCCGGGCATCTAGCTGCGGACGGTGACCTGAGGCGGCTTGGTGTGGACCTCACTAACCTCTGCGCTTCTGCGCAGCCCAGCTGGGGGACCTGTGGCGGGGCCAAAGCGAGGGGCGTGGCCTGTCTTGCGCAGGGGGCGGGGCGCGATGCCCAGAACCTTTTTGCAAAAGGGCTAGGATCTAAGCCTCTAACTTCTGTAGCCCAGAGAGAAGGATCAGGTGTCCGTTTAAGCAAGGCCTGGTCAGTGGGGAACCCAGGAGTAAAGAGACAGGCTCTTGTACTTCTTTGAGTGGCATCAACTATCCATGATGGAGGGGTTTGGATCTGACCCACAGTTGGGCTGGAGCAGTAGGGACCTAGGGAGACCACTTCTCAGCAACTGCGAAGTTTGGGGCTCACCACTTTTGCTCTAAGCGAGACATTGTTGTACATGCCTGGAATCCCAGCCCTGGGAGGCTGAGGCAGGAGGATCGCTGTGAGTTCGAGGCCAGCCTGGGCTACATAATAATGAGTTCAAAGCTGGCCTGAACTACATAGTGAGACTTGTCTCAAAAAATAAATATAGGGGTTGGGGATTTGGTTCAGTGGCAAGCTGGAAGCCCTGGGTTCGGTCCTCAGAACCAAAAAATAAAAACTAAAAAGCAAAATATATATGTAAAATAAAATAATGAAAAAAGTAAAATAATGGTTCTGAGACAAGGGAAATGGCAAGTGAGGGTAAAGTCCTTAAATATGAGATTAAGTTCTAGCAAAAACCCTCACAATTCCTTTAATGAGTTAGCTACTTGCAAGCTGATATCCAGAAAAACATGGCAAAAACTAGAACCTAGTGCATGGCCTCTAACAGAGTAGAACCTTGGTGGCCACACTGCACATAGGGACAAAGGGACCCTGACCCCTCCACCCGCGCCCCCCCCCAGGAACCCCGATGGTGATGTGCAGCCGTGGTGCTACGTGGCTGAGACAGAGGAGGGCATCTACTGGCGCTACTGTGACATCCCCACATGTCACAGTGAGTGGGCCTGGCTGGAGAGAGGGGAAGTACAGTGGGAAGGCTGCTTTCAGAGGTGGGAGCCTGACCTCACTGTCCCTTCAGTGCCTGGCTATCTGGGGTGCTTTGTGGACTCTGGCACACCCCCAGCTCTCAGCGGCCCCAGCGGCACCTCCACAAAGCTCACGGTCCAGGTGTGCCTTCGTTTCTGCCGCATGAAGGGCTACCAGGTACAGTACTGCCCATGACCACTGAGCAATGACCCTGACTGACCTTGACTTCAGGACACCACTTAACTCCCAACACTCTTGACGCCAAACCTTGGCAGTGATTTCTCAACCTTTAGCCTGATTCCCACTTCTGACCCCACCACTCCATCCCTACCCGGGTCCCTGCCTTTGGGGGTCACCCAGTCTGTGCTCCCAGCTGGCTGGTGTAGAAGCTGGTTATGCCTGCTTCTGTGGCTCTGAAAGCGACTTGGCACGGGGACGCGGGGCACCCGCCACTGACTGCGACCAGATCTGTTTCGGCCATCCGGGCCAGCTGTGTGGTGGCGACGGGCGGCTGGGCATCTATGAAGGTGAGTGGAAGGCTGGAAGGGCCTTTGGGTGAGGAGACAAGGCTGGGTGAGACCAGATGTGCCATAGCCTAATGGGCAGAATTAGGAAAGCCTAACTCTAGGCTGGGGCTTCTGCCTGGGAAGAGGATTGGAATTGACAGCGGGTCTGAAGAGGGAACTGGAGACCAGGCCCTAAGCAATGATTGGTCCAAAGGCAGGGCCTATGGAAGTTAAGGAAGACCTAAGTTTGGGGTGGGACCTAAAGAGGGCACTGGGCTCTCCTGGGTTGGGGCCTAGCTGGAGTGGGAGTGGGAGCCGTTAAGGGACAGCTCTGCTGACCTCAGGGTCCTGACCACCGGCCCTGCACGCAGTGTCTGTGGGTTCCTGCCAGGGAAACTGGACAGCGCCTCAGGGTGTCATTTACTCCCCGGACTTTCCGGATGAGTATGGGCCTGACCGAAACTGCAGCTGGGTGGTAGGCCCATCAGGCGCCGCGCTGGAGCTCACCTTCCGCCTTTTTGAGCTGGCGGACCCGCGCGACCGACTGGAGCTGCGTGAGGTCCCCTCAGGGAGCCTGCTACTGGCCTTTGACGGGACTCGCCCGCCCCCGGCTGGGCCGCTGCGCCTGAGGGTCGCTGCGCTCCTGCTCACCTTCCGCAGCGACGCGCGTGGCCACGCACAGGGCTTCGCACTCACCTACCAGGGTGAGCTCCGCCCCGGACCCCCATCCCTCCCGGTGCCCCCACCCCGCCTCACACTCTGCTCCACAGGACTACAGAACGTAGTGGAGGACCGCGTGCAGCCCAAGGGATCTGCCCAGACACCTGCGGAGACTCCTGGTGGGGCCAATTCGAGCTGCAGCCCCAGGCCTATGACTCTACAGGCTGCAGTGGGGGGTAAGGTGCATGAAAAGGGGGTGGTGGGGGTGAGTCAAGAAGCAGGCCCTGAGGGAAAGGGCACCTGTCCTAACTACACCCGTTTCCTGCAGCCCGGATCTTCTCATCGGTGACAGTTGTCTCTGTGCTGCTCTTCCTGCTCCTGTCGCTGCTGCGTCTCCTGCGCCGACGGTGTGGGCACTAGGGCAGGGCTTGAGGGTGGTGGACCCAGCACCAGGAGCCTGACACCTCGGAGCCCAGGGGCGTGGGGCCCCGGTGGGGACTTGGGGTCCCAGTGGGGACTTGGGCCCCAAGGTGGGAGTGAAGATAGCAAAGGACTCCTGTGTTTTTGAGGGGGTGAGGCTTGGGGTGCACACCAAGGCAGAATAGGGTACCAGAGGTGGGACTGAGCAGCAGTCCAGCTCACATCTGTTCCCTCCCTAGGAACTGTGTGCTGGCTCCAGGAAAAGGGCCACCAGCATTGAGGCCTTCCAGGGGCACTGGGAGAAGCTGGACTGTATGGTACCACAGGCCCAGAGGGATAGCCCTACCCTGTCCTACTGGAGACCCCCAGGCTCAAGGTCCTGCTGAGGGCTACCGGCCCCTGAGTGCCTCCAGCCAGAGTTCCCTGCGGTCACTCATCTCTGCTCTCTGACTGCGACCCACAGGGTCTGTAGGACATGAGACCTTGTGCCACTGAGATGGACACCTGAGACATTACACTGCACCGTACCTTGGTCTTCCACCCTTCAAAGGAAGATCGGTTTCTGGTCATCGTGGGGAGACCAGAAATTGCACAGGAAGCATCTAGTGCTATGGTGGGAACTTGGCCTGACCCTCAGGGTCCAGGTGATCCAGGCCAAAGGACAAGAAAAATCCAGGTTTCTAACCCATGGACCTTGATATGGTGGTGGTCTCTGGTTTCAGTGGTCCTTGAGCCCCTCTTGTGGTGATCCTGGGCTGCTGCCCTCAGTGAGAGGTCAGCGGTCAACAAAAATGGTCAAAAGATCCACCCTAAACTTTAAATAGAAGGCCTATTTTGGTACAGGCCTCAAAAGTTCTTACATGGAGGGAGCAGCTATGTTAGTGAGATACAACAATAGAGGGTTGGCTGTATTCATGCAAATGAGAGCCATTTCACACAGGGAATTTGGTGGAGCCTTCTGCAGTGCAGAGGATGAAGGGGCTGAGAACGGATGGGTGTGTCCTGCAGAACAGGGAAGCTAGTGGGCAGCAGGATGTCCCAAAGGGACATGGCTTCCTGGCCCCACCCAGGGTGGAACTGGCCTTTCTCCCTTCCCCTCTGCCTTCTATCTTCACCACTGTTTCCTACCTGTCCTGGACAGGGCAAAAGGCGCACCTCATGGGCATGATAAAGAGTAAGCTGGGCCAGGCCCAGGCGAGAAGCTTCCTCACACACCTCAAGACAAAGTGGGGGCGCTCAGGAGCTTGTCTGGATCCTCCCAAACGGGACAGTGCCAGCAGCACCTTCAGCAGCACCTTGGACAGAGCCCCGACGGGCAGAGTGGGGGCTGGGTGTTGGGGGCTGTGCCCTCAAGGGTGGGTGCCCAAAAATGTGACAACCTGGGCATGATAGGGAAGATCAGGTGCGAAATTCTGGGCGACACCAAATGCCAGGCCACTCCAGCACAGCATGTGGAACCAGGACCTCAGGTCCCAAATCAGCAGCTACCCCATGCAAATAGGGCTGAAACTGTATATATTATGCTAAGAAAGGAGGAGGAGGAGGAGGCCTAGGCAGCCCGGGGAGGAGCTCTCCATTGGCCCAGCCCATTGGGCCGGGCAGTTCAGACGTCAGGAATCCAGCGCGCGAAACACCACCAGAATGACTGGGGCGAGGAGTCCGGGGCGGAGCCTGGCGTCCCCTCCCTCGTCCTGCCGCGCCCGTCCTTCGGGCTTTAGAGAGAAGACCCGGAGACCTGCTGTGGCCGCCGCCTCTAGGCGAGCTACCCCTACAGCTCGTCTTCCCCGGGCACAGCTGGTAGCTCTGCGCCGGCGCCAGGGTCTCCAACCTCCGCCCACGCGCGTTTGAACCCGGCTCGCGCAGTGCAGGAGCAGAGTGGGCCGGGTCCACAGGCTGGCGTGCGCGGCGTTGCCACGCGAGGCAGCGAGCATGAGCTTCCTGGCACTGCAGCCCCGCTGAAGAGGAGGCCCTGTAGCAGCAGAAGCGCGGGCCGCCCGTGCTGCTGGGGCCATGGCGTTCCTGGCCGGGCCGCGCCTGCTGGACTGGGCCAGTTCGCCGCCACACCTCCAGTTTAATAAGTTCGTACTGACCGGCTACCGGCCGGCCAGCAGCGGCTCGGGCTGCCTGCGCAGCCTCTTCTACCTGCACAACGAACTGGGCAACATCTACACGCACGGTGAGCCGCGTCCCGCTCCGCGCATCCTGCTCCCCGCCCTGCCTGTGTGGGTCGTTGGGTCCAAACCAAGGAAAGCCCCAGCGCTCTGGTCCTGGCTGTCCTGGCCCTGACTGGGCTAGGAGCTGCAGTGACAAAGCTGCCATTGTCCGAGCCTTGCCCGCCAGCTTCCGCTTTCTCAGCATGGGGGCCCAGGACCGGAGAGAGGAGCTGAGTGGGGGCCAAATGCGGTTAATCCTGCTGAGCTGAGCGTGGGGGGTAAGGAGCCAGTGTCAGACTTCTTCATAATCCCAGTGCCCTGGGCACCCTTCCCGGCCGGCGCCGTCCTAGAGATGGGTATTAACCCGTGTCGAGGGCCTGGGGCGAGATGTGCACCACAGCAGGGCCCCACTCCTTGCCCTGCCGACCCGGCCCCAGCAGCCCTGCCTTGGGTTCCGCCTGACGGTGGATCCCCCTTCCCCCTCATGCGCCCTGCCCCTCCTCCCAGCCCACAGCGCTCTGCTGACACAGACTTGCTCGTCCTTGCGCCGTCCCAGCCAGGAGAGGGACCCATAACTGCCTGTGTTTAGTCTTGAGGCCTTTACCCGGTGACAGACTGTGGATGGGCCAAAGTCCCTCCAAGACTGGGCCAGCAAGTAGTGTCCTGGGGTGCCTCCAGTTAGGCCACTACCACTGCTGGTGGGGAGGGGTGGGCATCTCCCACAAGGGGTTGGAGCTGGGCAGAATGAAGCCCCTGGAGAGGAGACAGAATGAGCTCTTTCAGCCCCTTGTTCTCCCTCTGGATTTGCCAGCCCTCACCCCTTTCTGTACGACAGAAATGCTTTAAACCTCCTTTTGTGTGGGTACTTGGGGAGAGGAACTTGGTAGCTCCGGGGCTGGTATGTTGCCCACGTGTCCTACTCAGAATGTAGCCCAAGGTCCCGCCTCACAGGGCTTCTGTGGACACCCCAAGACAGGCAGGCCTGCTGGGGCCTCCTGCTTGAGGGATGAGGGCAGCTTGGGAGGCAGACTGCCTGGGCTTGTCCCGTCCTCTGCTTATAGCTGAGTTCACCCAGGCATGTTACCTGGTTTCTACACCGGTTTCCTCACCAGCAGAGTGGGGCTCATGGTCTCTACTTCCTAGACATGCAGCGAGCCAGGAAAGTGCGGCCCTGAGCTGCCTCCACGCTGGATTGTTGGTCAACCTCAGACCTGTCTCCCTCTCATCCCTTTTAGTCAACTATAGACTGATCCTGTTTTGGAAGTGACCCGTCCTCTATGCGGAAACCACCTGATTGTTAACTGTCTCCCTCCCCAGGGGTGGCCCTGCTGGGTTTCCTGGTGCTGGTACCGACGACCATGCCCTGGGGTCAGCTGGGCAAGGATGGCTGGCTGGGGGGCACACACTGTGTGGCTTGCCTGGCACCACCTGCAGCCTCGGTGCTCTATCACCTCTTCATGTGCCACCAAGGAGGCAGCGCTGTGTATGCCCGGCTCCTCGCCCTGGATATGTGTGGGGTCTGCCTCGTCAACACCCTCGGTGAGCCGGGGGGAGGGGGAGGGGACCGAGGGTTCCTGGCGTGATTTCCGGGCAGCCTCAGACTGATCGCGCTCTCTGTCTCTCCACAGGGGCTCTGCCCATCATACACTGTACCCTGGCCTGTAGACCCTGGCTGCGCCCGGCTGCCTTGCTGGGCTACACTATGCTGTCCGCTGTGGCTGGCTGGCGTGCCCTCACAGCCCCCTCCACCAGTGCGCGGCTCCGAGCTTTTGGCTGGCAAGCTGGGGCCCGCCTGCTGGTGTTTGGGGCCCGTGGAGTAGGGCTGGGCTCAGGGGCCCCAGGGGCCCTGCCCTGCTACCTGCGCATGGATGCACTGGCACTGCTTGGAGGGCTGGTGAACGTGGCCCGCCTGCCAGAGCGCTGGGGGCCTGGCCGCTTCGACTACTGGGGCAACTCCCACCAGATCATGCACCTGCTCAGCGTGGGCTCCATCCTCCAGCTGCACGCCGGTGTTGTGCCTGACCTGCTCTGGGCCGCTCGCCATGCCTGTTCCCCGGACTGAGCTACCTCCTGCCTGGCTGTGGCCTCTTGGGGCCATTGAAGCCCTTTCCCTCCTCCTGCTGGTCTGCAAGGGACAGGCTCCCAGATGCTACCAGTGCACAGGACTTCCAGCTGAGATTCCTCATCTCCTCATTCTTCCCTGTGGACTAACCTCCTTCCATCCAGGCCTGGGACTCCGACTCCCCTTCCCTGCCTTTACTCCTTTACTGTGTCAGTTGGAAGGACATCCCACACACACCTCTTTATCTTTTCAACCTGTAAGGGGTTGGGCAGAGGGACTCTGGGGTCCTATCTCACTCTGACAGTTGGAGTCCTGCCAATTTATCATGCCATTATGCCCCACTTTCCAGTCTAAAGCCATCGTCCCAACCTGCCCCTCCCCTAAGAGACCAGCTCCTCTGCCCATTTCCTGGCCTGTCTGTCCCCCTGCATGCTTCCCCAGCAGCCAGAAGCTCCCTTCTCCTGTCCAAGAGACTGGAGTAAGGGTCAGGGGCAGCAGGACCACCCCCTTTTCCTAGGACCAAGTAGGCACTGGCCCTTCTTGAACCAAGTGTCCAAGAGACAGAAGGGCAGTGGCTCATTTTCCCAGGCAACAGGCACAGATCTGTGGAGTGACTCCAGACCCAGGCCCCACTTAAGGGCCATGATCTGATGGTTCGACCTGTTCAGTGGGGACATGTCCACTCAGGACATCTCTCTTCCACACAGTGTGGCTCCAGTCCTCTGGCCTGAGGCCAGGGTAACTGGGCTCTGCAGCAGGGGTCAGCCTCAGGGCTGCATCCTCCCAGAGGCCCAAGACCCAGGCAACATTAATAAAGGGACAGGAAGCATTGTGTTGCTACTCGAGCAAGCTTGGGTACTCCCAAGATTCAAATACTTTTTATTAGACACAGGAGTTCCCAGAGAGATCCCATCTTCCCAAGGGAGGGAGAAGAAAGGGGTTCCCAGGTTAAAAGCACCAAAGTTGGGCCTGTGACTCAGACTGGGTCCAGTGAGTCCTCAAATAGGCTGAGGAGGTTCCGAGGCTCAAAAGAGGGACAGGAGCCTCTAGGAGGCGCTGAGTCCATGTCACGCAGGTCTAGGGCATCCCTTGGAGGGTACAAAGAGGAATGGCACTCAGGATCCCAAAGCCAACCCTGGCCAGCCCCAGCCCTCGGGCCTGCTCACCTCAGTGTGTATCTGCCCTGGGGTGTGGAGGTGCTCCTGGTGGCTGGGCCCAGGATGGCTTCTGGGGAGAGTGAGGGCCTGCAGGACGATGGGCAAGACAAGTACAGGGGTGAGACAAGCATGGAGTTGGGGTTCAGGGAGTGCAAGACAAGACCAGCTCTCACCCAACTTGGGTCAGTGAAGCAGTGCACTCTGACTACCTCAAGTCCACCTGACCATACCCCAAACACCACCTTTGTCCCTTTTTGGAGCAAATACAACTTCAAGCTGGATTTTAAGTGAACTTCTGATAAATGAAGTTTTCCTAGCACTTCTATGCTCTAAAGTGGCCCCCAGAACAAGGATGACATCAGTATAAAGAAGGGATTCCTCCTGAAAGCTATATCTGGAGCATGTAGCTTTCCTATATAGCAGTTTCTTAATTATGGCCTCTCACTTGGCCACCAGGCAGCTGGGGCTAAGGTGGGGTGGGTGCCAAGGTGTAAGAGGCTTCTTTCACTCAGGGAAGGGCAATGTCTTGTCCCTGAGCACTAGTAGTCTCTACTATGATGGGGCTTACCCCCTGCCTATCCCAGGGGCACTGGCCTGCCTGCTGCAACTGGTATACAGGTGGCTGTGTGCAGCTGCCATTCTATGGTGAGTCGCATTCACACAGGCCAGGCTGCACCCTGGGGTATGATGGGGCCAGGTTTATGGCACGTTTCCATACAACAGTTGTCTCCATGGGGTCTGAGCCTCTTCCTATGTAGCATTTGGTCACAGTGATGTCTTCTCACCCCAAAGAATGCTGAGCATTGACCTACCCTATGCTGTCATCATCCCAGCTGCTAGAGTGGCTGCTGTCCAGGAGTGGGCTGCAGGGTGGTGAGCCAGGTGGGGTAGCTGGTGGGCCTGGGGGCTGCAGCCAGCTGGCAGGGTGAGCCAGGCCATGCCACAGCCAGCACAGCAGAGTGAGCAGGGCCTGTTGGGAGACTGAGCCTTAGGAGGCCAGGTAGGTCCTGATCCAGAGCACAGGTGGTCCTGATGCAGGGTGCAGGTAGCAACCTGGCACGTGGAGACTTACCTGCCACAGGGCCCAGCCTCGACTCAGGGCCTCAGCAGCCATGTACCACAGGACACTCCAAGGCCGTGGCTGCCTCAGCATGGGCAGAGCCAGCAGGGCCTCAGCTGTGGCCCGCAGCTGGGGGTCAGGCTCCAGCATCATGACAAGGACAGAACGTAGTTCATCAGAAAGACCTGCTCATGAGGCAGGGTTATATCAGGGACCCCAAAGGTACCAAACAAATCAAACCAAACCATAGTTTAACAGTAGCCCCATAGGCAGCCACTCCCTGCCATAGGCCATAGGTAGGGAGCTCATCCCTGGATCCCCACTCACCAGCAGTGAACTCAGGGGGCAGGTAGCCCTGGCGCAGCTGCTGCCAGCCCTCCCCACCATGGGGTAGCTCCATGTTGCAGGCTACTTCAAGGATGGTGAGACCCAGACTAGGAAAGACAAGGGATAGGGACAGAAATGGGCAGAGTGGGCCCTGGGACACTCACCCGAGTCTGACAGCTTCTTAGAGGGTACAGAAGGGCAGCTCTCTTCTACCATAAGCCAGAGAAATGTGGAAAGAAGGGTAAGAACCTCTAAGGAGGTCCTAAAAGGGCCACTAAGCCATAGACAGAATGGGGACCTTGTCATGAAGTGTGGACCCTGCACCCTTGTGTAACCCATGCGTTGCCACTGCCGTGAGGGGTCCTACAGCACCTCACTGACAGGTACTAAGGTTTTCACGGTCACTAGTATTACGATCTTTCTACTAAGACTATCAGATAGAACTGTTGAGGGGAGGGCAATGGCTGCCAGTGTGGACTTGGAACCAGTGCCTGGGCCCAACCTCATCTACTAACTGAGGACTTGAGGCAAATCCCTTCTACAATGGAGTAAAGGCTGATCCTCCTACAGACCTGTGAGATGGTGAGTCTATGCAAAGACTCTCCAGGGGCTTGCTGCTTATTGGTGAGAGAACAGCAGCCAGCTCCCCAGACCCCTCTGGAGGGCAGGGGCGTATCCCACAGGCCTGAGGCCACGTATCCTCCAGACCTGGGGTCAGGAAGGAGCTCCCCTCCTGGGGGCCATTCTTTCTGCTGACCACCCACAGGAAGGGCTGCTACAGCCCACCACAACCACTTCATGTCCCCGCCCTTACCTGAATATGTCTGCTGCTGTCCCATAGGAGCCCTGCAGCAGCTCAGGAGCCATGTAGCGGGGATCTCCCTCCTGGGCCTCACCAGCTCCAGCAGTACCCAGCTCTACCAGCAGCCCAAAGTCACCCAGCTTGCAGCGGCCACGAGGCCCCAAGAAGATGTTGGCTGGCTTGACGTCAAGGTGGACCAGGCCTTGCCCATGCAGGTGGGCCAAAGCTAGTAGGGTGTCCCGCAGGTAGCCCCAGACTTGGGTCTCTGGCAGGCTGGTGCCCCAGGCCTCAGAGTGTTGCTGAAGGCTGGGCCCGCACAGCTCTGTCTGCAAGTACAGGATACTGCCCTCCTCCCAGGCCCGCTCCAGTCGCACACAGCGTGGGTGCTGCCCCACCTTCTCGTGGCCGCATACCTCAGCCAGTTTGCGGGCCCGGTCCTTGGGGCCCCGAAATGGCGACATGGAGCGCTTGACTGCATAGAGCCGGCCATCTTCCTTGGAGCGCACCTGGAAGAGAGGTGGCAGGGTGGGGAGGTGGGCCACAAGGGACACAACCACATTTAATACATGTAAATGAGATGTGGTAACGCATGTCTATTATTTCAGCACTCTTGGAAATTGAGACAGGAGGATCATAAGTTCAAAATGACTAGAGTGGCTGGGTATAAGATATAGCTCAGTGGAATAAGCGCCTGCTGGGAAAACGACTAGGGAACTTAGCAACTTAGTGAGACTGTCTCGAAATAAAAAAAAATTAAATTTAAAAGAGGCTGGGGATGTAGTTCAGTGCAAAGGCCCTAGGATCAATCCCCACTATAAAAAAATTTTTTAAACTAAAAAATAAGCCCATCAGCAGTGTGGTACACTGGGAGTCTCTACTGACTGGAGAGACTTTAGGGCTCCAGAACCCCAGGGGCAATATGCTGTGTTGTATGCAAGCTGTTTTCTAGAAAGACAGCTGATCCAAGGGCTTATGGTGCTTGCATAGTTAACAATATTGTCTTCAATATTCCCAGGGAAAGATACCACTTCAAAGAAAATATAATTAATAGCAAAATGTATTTTAAGGAAAAAAAAGGTGGCAGGTAGTGTGGCAAGCCTGACCGTGTTGGGGGCAGGTGGGGCAATGCACTTGAGCCTGCTTCAGGAGCTGGGCAAAGCCTGCCAGGACCTGAGAGCAGCTGACTCCAGACAGATGGCAGCTGAGAGCACTGAAGAGTGCGCCAGACCCCAGACAAGGCGCCAGTCAGTGTGCACAAACAGCTCTGGGACGGCCTGCATGGGGAGTATGGGGGAGCAGCCAATCACGCACAGTGGAGAAGCTGGCTGTGAGAGACAGAGAGGAAGGAACAGGCTGCCCAGGACACTGTCCTACCCAGGGGAGGAAAGCACAGGTGTCCGCAGGCAGGCCTCAAAAGCCATTCTCTCACCCACCTTGAAGACCTCTCCAAAGGAACCATGTCCCAGGCGGCTAAGCCTCTGGAAGCTCTGCTGGAAGAAGGACTCTGGCCTGTGTGGGTCATACCCAGGGCTCTGCAGGAGTTCTGAGGCCTCATCCCGGAATGACACTCTCCGAGGCTGGGGCTGGTGCCAGCCCAAGGTCCGAGGAGGGAAGAGACGGCTGACAGGGATGCTGCCCTTGGCAGGGGGCCGTGGGGGAAGGCTCCGGCTAAGACCCCTGGGCCTCTTGAGAGAGAAGCCAGGCTCTGCATGGCGGAAGTAGGCAGGGACTGGGACTGGGGTGCCACTCAAGGGTGGGGTGCCCTCGGTGGGCACAGGCATGGCCAGTGCAGGAAGCCCTGGGGGTAGAGACGGAGGCCAATTACAAAGCAGTGTGTCCACCCAAACACCCAGTCCTTCGGCCCCTATGAAAGCCGTGTCTACACCTCACACACGGGCTGTCTTACACACGAGGCCTGTGGGGACCACACACACCTGCAGGAGAAGGCAGAGGACAGGCAGTTACACACCTGCATAGTGTGTGCTGTATCTTGGAGATGGCAGAAATCAGGGAGACCATAAGCCTATGTCCCTGAGGGTCTTACAGCCCAGCAGAAAGGGTAAATCTAAGATGCCATGGTCGTACATCCCTGTAACTCCATCACTAGGGAGGGTGAGGCAGGAGGATCACCCTAAGTTCAAGGCCAGTCTGGGCTACATAGTGAGTTCAAGGTCAGCCTGGAATACAGAATCAAACCTTGTCTTGAAAGAGAGAAAGAGAGAGAGAGAGAGAGAGAGAGAGAGAGAGAGATGGATATTATCAGTACCATCCCTTATCTCCAAAATAAAAAGACTCTGAGATCCTGAAGTTTCATTCTTCCTTTCTTTCATTTTTGCAGTGGTGGTTCCAGAAGTGAGAGTGGAGTTCTGCTTCTAGAGCAGAGCTATGAGGAGGCCTATAAGCCTGTCCCCAGGGACATAGGCAGAACAGGTGAAAATCATTCGCAGCAAGAACTTGAGTCTCTGGGTGTTGTAATATGGGCAGAGATCAAATGAAGAAATGTTTGTGTCAAATGTATAAGAAAAGAAGAAAATCTACCAAATCTTAGTAAGAAAATCAAGAATGTGTGGTACCTAGAAATACAATACTATGGGCAGATGAGGCCAAGAAGACTGGGCTCCTGCTCCCCATTAAAGTTAGGGTACCAGCCCAGGAGGAGCAGACTCTCAAGCACTTCCCAGTGCCCCAACTTCCCACTGAGTGTGGCAGACAGGCCAGAGGCTCCCTTCCTCCACCTGCCAGCTCCCACTCACAGACTGTGCAGAGGGGCTTGAAGGGCCAGCCCCAGCTCATGCACAGAAAGCAAGCTCTACACTGAACCAATGAGCCATATCTGCTGCTCACTCAGGGAAATATGGCGCTGTCCCTGTTCCCAGCACAGCTCAGGTGTTTTGCTCATGGGTAGTAGCAGGCTGTAAAAGAGAGCCCTGAAGCTTCCCCCAAACAAAAAAATGTGCAGAAGTGGGTTTGCCCTGGGGTCAATCCCCAAGCAAAAACAAAGAACAAAAAACTGAAAAACTTCCAAAACTGAAGGCCTACATAAATGAAAAGACACTGAAGACTTTACATTAGATTAAAAAAACAAGGCAGATAAAATGGTAATACTCTCCAAACTATGGTCTAGGAGTACAGCTCAGTGGTAGAGTGCTTGCTTAGCATGTGCACTGCCCTGGGGTTGATCCTTGGTATCACAAAATAAAAATAAAACTCCAAATTAATCTACAGACTCAGTACATTCTATCAGAATACCCACTGATTTCATTACAAAAACTAACAAGCTAACCCTGAAATTCATATGGAAATTCCAGGGACTCAGAAAAGTAAACACACATACACACACACACACACACACACACACACACACACACACTCAGAAAAGAAAAAAGTTGGAGAACTCACACCTCTAGTCTTTTTTTGGTTGGGTTTGGTTTGGATTGGTTTGTGATGACATTGGATGCGTTCAGGGTGGTATGGCCGTAGACTGGGTTGGTTTCTGACAAAGGTCTCACTACATATTTGAGGCTGGCCTTGAACTCACAGGGATCCTCAGCCTCCTGAGTGTGCCACCAAGCCCAGCCAGATTTCAAAATTTACTACAAAGCCACAGTAATCAAAACAGTGTGGCATTCACATAGATATCTAGGTCAGCTGGGTATGGTGCCACAGGCTTGTAATACCAGCACTCAGGAGGAGGAGGCAGGAGATAGCCTTGAGTTTAAGCCCAGTGGGAACTACAACGTAAATTCAAGGCCACCCTGAACTGCATAGTGAAACCTCTCAAAAAGATGAGAAAAAAAAAAAATCAAGAAAAAGATACACAAAGATGAGAAAAAAAAATCAAGAAAAAGATAGATACACAAGTCAAAGGAATAGAATTGAGGGTTTAAAAAAAAAAAAAAAGCCTTGCTGAATATGGTGGCCAGGCAAGAGGATGGATCTTAAGTTTGAGACCAGTTGGGCAACTTAATGACTTAGCAAGACTATGTTTCAAAAAGCAAAAACTATGTTGTACATGGTAGCACACACCTATAATCCCAGTGCTGGGGAGACTGAGGCAGGGGAGTCTCCATGAGTTCGAGGCCAGCCTAGGCTGCATAGTAAGTTCAAGTTCAGCCTGGACTAAACTGCTAGACCCTGTCTCCAAAAAAACAAAATTAAATTAAATTAAATTTAAAAGAAAACTAAAAGGTCTGGGAATATAGCTCAGTGCAAAAGCCTTGGGTCCATCCTCACCCTAATGAATTAGTAAACCTAACCATTTATGGTCAGCTGGTTTTCAACAAGAACACCAAACAATTTGATGCGAAGGAACAGTCTTTTCAACTAATGACCCTGAATTTGTACACGCAAAACTAATTTGGATCAGTGGGAGGCTATCAAAAAGAGCCCTGACTTAACCTATCTCTCCCTCTTAGTGAAAATATTCAGTTACTGGTTGGCAGAAATATTAAGGTTTGATCTTGGAATGACATCTCAGGGCTATAAATGATGTTACTTACATGCAATAGGCACCATATTAGCTTTCTTAATCTGAGACATTTTCAATTCCAAAATGTATGTGACTCCAGGGGTCTTTGGATCTGTCTCACTGTACTGACCTCATGGAAGGCTTAGCCCTGGGTTTGAACATAAACGCTAACTAAGCATTATGCACAATACTTAGGCTGGTAACTGAAAGAACACCCTGAGTACGGTGGACCCAAAGGTGCCAGTGACTGTGTAAGGTGGGCAGAGGGCTATTATGTTGCTGTAATGTAACTGAAACAAAAACAAGACAGCAAAAGGGAGAAAGTCAATTGTGAGAGGAAGCCACAATGTATCAGCAATACACCTAACAGAGGGTGCCGACTGTGCAGGATCAGTCACCTGAAAAGCAGCCTGCAGAGGTTAAGGGAGTAAGCAGGTGAGGGGAGGGGCTCCGCTGGCCTGTCTGGAAGGCTCACCCCATATCCTCACCCCTGCCTCTATTTAGTTCAAGAATCAACACCCTAGGGCTTTTCAAAGTGAGGAACCAAGGTGCCAGGATCTTCTCGGGCTGTGATTACAGGCGCAGCCTCCAGGCCTGGTCCTGGTGCAACCAACATACCAGGCATCTGCATGTTAAGTCACTTCCCAGACTGTCCCAAAGTCACTTACATTTTGGGATCACTGGCCTGGCCAAACAGCCTTAGGGATGGGAGGGATTGGTACAGAAGCCAGGCTGGGGGTGAATCGCGGTGACCCCCCACCCCGCAGTTTCCAGGGACCTCAGGACTGGCCCTCGGCCCTCACCTTCTCACGCTGGCCGCGGTCTACCACTAGACTGTGAGTTCCTCTCTGCTAAGGCCGTGGCTCAATTCGCCCCGCGGACCAGGGGAAAACCCGGCAAACCACTGGGGGGGGGGCGGCCAGTTACCAAGACGGCGCTGCCACGGGGAGCAGAGCTGCAGAGGAGGCTCCTCGCACGGAGGGAGCGGCAAGGCAGAGAGGGCAGCGCTGGGACAGGAGCTTCCAGTGGAAGGGGCCAGCGGCGGGGAGAGGGGAAGCGCGGGACGCCAGGGGCAGTCGCGGGGGCAGAGGCTCGAGGGCCCGGGCACGGCCGTCGGGGACAGCGCCCGCGGCGGAGAGGACACGGGGGGCGGCGCGGCCTGTGTGGGGCCTTCGCTGAGGGAGAAAGGGTCCCTGAGGAAAGGGGCTTCAGAGGACGGGGCGAGGCTGGCCCGAGCAGGGGCCGTCAGAGGACGGAAGGGCTGCTGGCCGCGAATCGTCAGGACCGGGTCTGGGCTCACCTGGGCTGGCTGGGCGGGGCGCGGTAGCAAGGTGCCAGATTCCGGGTCGGCGGAGGCGGCGGGAGGCGGCGGGAGGCGGCGGGAAGCGTGGGGCAGGCAGAAGGGCAGTGGCCCGCGGTCGACGACTTCGGACACTCAGGTTAAGGACTCTCCTGGAGGGGGAACGGCCCGAGAACGCGCGCGGAGCAGGATCGCGCCAAAAATTCCAAACCCGCCGCGAGGCCCTGCCCAGCACAGCCCGGCCCCACCCCCCACGTCCTGCGTGCGAGCTGCCCGGCCCCTCAGCGCAGAGCTTGCACTGCGCAGGCGCAATGCGTCCTGGGTGCAGGCTGGGGCGTGGGCTGTTCTGCTGTCTTAGCTTGAGGCTCATTCGTTCTACCTTCCTTGAAAGTTCTGAGGCTTTCCTGCCGGGATCCCCAGACGCCCAGGGGACTCCAGAACCTGGGCCTAACACTTGCAGCTTTCCTTGGGCTGCCTTAGTTTACAAAAGAGGTGGTTTTGCCACTAGTGTGTGTAATTTGTATGCAAAGATTTATAGACAGGTGCAAAAAATAAATCCTCTTTTAAAATTCAAAACTCATTCTTCAGTATGTTTTGATACGTATAAGAAGGACTTTTTTTTTGTATTAGGAATGGAATTCAGGGCCTCGTGCTTGCCAGGCAGGCGTTGCACCGCTGAGTTACATCCCCAACCCAAGAAGGAATATTATTGCTGCGTGTGGCGCGAGACGCCTGTAACACCATTTCGGAGACTCTAACAGCCTGGACCCTGTGTCAATTTTTTTTTTTAATAAGGACTATTATGATACCCAACACCTTTGAAAGTGGTGGCTGGCCAGGCATGGTGGCATAGGCCTGTAATTCCCAGCACTCAGGCTGAGGCAAGAGGTTTGCTTCGAGTCTGAGGCCAACCTGAACTACATAGCAAGACCCTGTCTGTAAATAAATAGAAACAAAGAAAGAGTGAGAAAGAGAGAGAGAGAGAGAGGAGATATTTGGAGGCTATAATGACTATTAAGGTTAGTTTCAAGAGTTGTGGGATGGGAGTGCACATCTATAATCCTAGCCCTTGAAGGAGGATCACTGAGAGTTTGGGGCCAGCCTGGACTTTGTAGTGAGTTCAAGACCAGCCTAAACTACACAGCGAGACCCTGTCTCAAAAAACCAAACTAACAACAGCAAAATGCTAAAGCGTTGATAATTAGAAAGTATAGGACATGAGAGGAATCTTGACTGTATTGATGCAGTCTTCCCATCTTCATGTAACACATGAGAGAGTTTTTGTTTCGTTTTAGAGGCTTCTACCTTGAGAACGTAAGATCTAGAGTTGAAGGCATGTCTTACTATGTTTGGATCATGTTTGTTTAAATGTATTAAGTAGTATATTATCAGATTAAACTTCCCACAGGTTGTACCTTAATAAAAGACTTTCGTGGCTTTAAAAAAAGGTGTCACAGAGATGTGCTGCAGGGTTAGCCCCAGAGAATGGTCACTCTGGCAGAACAGGAAATCCTGGTAGGGTCCGGTGCACTGGGCCTCCATCACCCCGAGTTGCAGGGGAAGCCAGGCAGGTGTGCTTCCCACTGAACTTCTCTGGCTTCTGTGTATTTTCAAAAGAAAATCCCACCCCTTCCAGGA
Organism: Dinomys branickii; assembly: GCA_004027595.1. Classification (NCBI taxonomy): domain Eukaryota; kingdom Metazoa; phylum Chordata; class Mammalia; order Rodentia; family Dinomyidae; genus Dinomys; species Dinomys branickii. Next base: position 183,510 of record PVLD010000988.1, on the reverse strand, counting down.
AGCCCTCTAGACTGGCAAAAGCCTCCTTGACCTGGCCTCTCCTGCTCACAGCCTCCCTCTGGACAGACCCAGCCACTTCTGAGGCAGCTTTTTCCAGTCTCCAGAGTTTCCCCTTCAGCCCCTTCCTAGCTGAACGACCTTGGGAACACTATGGGCTCTCTGAGCCTCAGCTTAGTCTCCTCTCCTGCAAAAATGGAGCCGATGACACAGGGGTGATCCTCTTAAAGCTCTTAACTGAGCAGGCTGGGCTGGAAACAACATCTTCCTTCATGGAGGGAACTTTTACACATTTCGTGGGGTGGTGGAGGATTGTGTTGTCATCTGCATGTCCCTTACTGTCATATTTTTGTTATTTCATTTCCCTCTGAAAGTGTATCCACTCTTTTTTTTTTTTTTTTTTTTTTTGTCGTTTGGAGACAAGGTCTCATTATGCAGTTCAGGCTGGCCTTGAGCTCACTTTGTAGCCCAGGCTGGTCTCGAACTCGCAGTGATCCTCCCGCCTCAGCCTCCCGAGTGCTGGGATTACAGTCGTGCCCCACCACGCCCGGCCTCCACTTGTTATATGCTTGATACCCATCATCTCTCAGCCCTGGTCACCGGAACAATTCCCCCAACCCAGGTCCACTGCAAGTCTCTAAAAAGTCACTGACTTTGGGGCACCGGGCCCATTTAGTACTTGAGCAGTGAGTATAAGCTCCCCGCATGGACCAGCACTAGGGAAGACCCGGTATCTGGATAGGCCCAGAGCTAGGGAGCTGTAACCCACCTCCTTGCATTTCTTTTCTTTTTAGAAACAGGGTCTTCTTATGTAATTAGGCTGGCTTTGAATTTACTCTGTAGCCCAGGCTGGCACTGAACTTATGATCCTCCTGCCTCTGTCTGTTCAGTGCTGGGACTACAGGGGTACACCACAATGAGTAGCAATTTTGTTTGTTTGTTTGTTGTTTCGAGGCAGGGATTCACTGTGTAGTTTAGGCGAGCTTTGAACTATGTAGCACAGGCTGACACTCATTTCCCCGTGATCCTCTTGCCTCAGTGCTGGGATAACAAGCATATTCCACTGCTCCCAGCTCCATGCGTGGCAATTTTTTAAAAAATTTAAAATGGGGCTGAGGATATTGTTCAATGCGAGGGCCCTGGGTTCAATCCCCAGATAGATAAAATAAAAACAGTAAATAAGTGAATGCAATATATATAACTAAATCCAGGTAACAGGTAAGCATGCCAGCTGTGGTAGCAGACACTGGTGCTGAAATCCCGCCCTACACACGAGTCAAATATCACAGTTTCTCCTTCCTTGAGAGGAATTTAAGACTAGCAGAAAAAATGCCTGTGAAGTGTTTAGCCCAGGTCCAAACACATTCTAGGGACCTACTCTCTCTTTAGTTACAAGGTCAGCACTCCTTCATCTGTATGTTTTGCAGTGGAGGTCTGTACATTAGCCGGGCCAGGAAGCAGCGTCCGGAACCAAAACACTTGACGGGGTTCTGTCTTGGAAGAAGCCCCCTAGCCCAGCTCTGCCTGAGCAAGCGCGGGATTCTGGGAGTCCCACCCCAGGCGAGAGCCCGGCGCGCCCCCGTGTGTCGCGTCACCGCAACAGCACTACGGAGCTCCCGCGAGCCGCGTCCAGACTTCAGGAAGAAGTCACAGAGACAAGGCCACCAAAGGAACAAGTGAGAACCTCAGATGGCAACGTGGCGACCCTAACGAGAGAGAGGAACTGGGGACTGTGGTGAGCGTTTCTGCGGAACTGGCCACGTTCTACTTTGGTTGCACAGTATTTGCTGTCTGGTATATTCTATACTCTATGTCACGTCTTAGGTGCACTTTGTGAGCACTCTCGCACTTGCATAAGATTTTAACAAACTGGCAGGTGGGACAGAAGGAATTAAAAGAAGCCAGCTTTGCACGATGCGAGAACCTGAGAGAGGCCTGGGAAGGTGTCCCAGACACAGCCGAGGCTGAAGCTCAGATCGAGGTTACAGAGCTTCACTAAGAGGGGTCAAGGACACAGCTGTGCTGCAGAGGTGTCTGCTCACAGGCGCCTGGCCGCCGCCCAGCTGTCTTCCTAGATGCCCACCCTCGCACGTGCTGCTGGGGTCAAGCAGCTGCCCGGGAGTCCCTTGACATGGGCTGAACCATTTTAGGCAATGCACTTCCTCGGCCTCCTCCACACTTCCAGCAACCCAGCTGTTGGCTTGCCTTTGGCGGGGGTCCAGCTCTTCAAACATATTCCTCTGTTCAGAGGCTGGGTCATGTCCCCTCAGGCCAGGGTTCCCAGTAGTCCAGTCCAGGGCTGTGTCAGGGCCTCTTCAGGCCCCAAGACCTGTGTTCTCAGGTTGGCCCTGCCTGGGGTGAAGTGAGGCTGTGCTGGGGGGTGGGAACTATGGTATTGTGGTCCGGAGCAGTAGGCAAGCTGGCCCAAAGCCCCAGGCTGCCTGGCACTTTCCACAGGCCCGTGCCAGGACCCAGGCAGCTTGGCAGTGGCTGAGCAGGCACACAGCCTGCACCTCCTATGTGGCCCCTCCCAGGCTCCCTCCCTGCTCACTCCAGCCAAGCATCCCTGGCACCCTGCGGGTGAGCCCGTGTGTCTGCATGTCTGAGTGTCTACGTCTGTACGAGGGGCCATCCCAGGTCAGAAGCAGACTAGGGTAACTGGGCCTGAAGTCTGCCCAGAGTAGGTGGAATGCCAGGAGCAAGATGGTGGACTTGGGGCCCTGGGGACCGCCTGGGCTCAGACTCCAGCCCCACCACTTAGCTCTACCATCTGTGTCAAGTGTCTTTCTGCCTCTGTTTCCCCACCTGTAAACAAGGATAAGTCCCAATAGCACCAGCACAATGGGCCCTGCTGATACCACTTTCAGGGGGGTGAACAGCTTCAGAAAACTGGATTCTGCCCAAGGTCGCAGGCCAGATGGAGTGGATACTAAACCACCTGAGCCCAGCACCAAACCTGCTTCTACCAGGCCGCTGAAGTGGCCTCCATGAGGACACCAGCCACGGGGTTGGCAGATGGCCTGGCGGGAAAGCCCTACCCAGGGAGTCCCAGCTGAACGAGGCTTCCCATGCCCCCCGTTATTAGTATATATTTGCAATATATAATAAATGCATTCCTGCATTCCTTGTGGGGGGTGGTAAATATATATATATATATATATATATATATATATATATATATATTTGATCTTTCTTATTTCCCCTTCCTCTCCCCATCTCCAGATCCTTTTCTTATCTTCACAAAGTCTATCTCCCTGTTTCCTACCATCTAGGAATTATTTATATTTGGGGTTTCTCATATGAGAGAAACCACAGGGTAGTTAATCTTTTGTGTCTGATTTACTTCATTTAGCATTATGATCTGAAGGCACATCCATTTTCCCATGAATGACCTGATGTATCCTTCTTTTTGGCCAAGTAGTACTCCATGCTGTATATATACCACCTTTTCTCTGTATATATACATTTCTCTACCTGTCTGTTCATAGACATGTAGACTGCTTCCCAAATTTAGCTGTTATGAGCTGTACTGCTATAAACATGGGTGTGAGTGTGTCACTGTGATAAGGTGTCTTTAGCTCTCTCAACTATACCTAGGAGAGGTATAGTTGGGTCAGATGGAATGTCTGTTTTAGTTTTCTGAGGAGTCTCCATACTGATTTCCATGGTGGTTGTACTAGTTGACATTCTATCAGCAATAGAAAAGTGTTTCTTTTTCCCCACAATCTCATCAACATTTGCTGTGTTTTGAGTTTTTGCAGATAGCCATTCTTTCCTGAGCAAGACAGAATCTCAGTGTGGTTTTGGTTTGTCTTTCTCTAGTGGCCGGAGATGCCGAGCACTTCCTCAGGTACCCACTGGCCGTTTATACTTGTTCTCTGAGAAATGTCTACTCATTTCGATTGCCTGGTTTTTTATAATTGGATCTTTTATTTTTGAGGGTTTTTAATGTATTCTAGATATTGGTCCTCTGAAAAGTGGCTGGCAAAATCTTTTCCCACTCCGTAGCTTGTCTCTTCATTGTTGATTGTTTCCTTTGCTATGCAGAAACTGTTTACTTTGATATAATCCCATTTGTTGACTGCTGGTGTGTCTTGGGCTCTTAGGGAATAGCCAGGGCCAGGGGCCTCTCCTGAGTCCCTCCAGTGGCTAGTGGGATGCCCAGCCTTCTGGGCTCCAAGCAGGGCAGGAAGTGGGTATGTGGGGTCTACAGGCAGCAGAAAGGTTTTACACAGATGAGACAGCGGTGCTGCAGTGTACCCCAGGGGAAGAGGAGGGGGAGGCAGAGGCGGACAGGGAGATACAGTGTAGGCCAGCTCAGTTCTGGGGGCTAGAACTGAGAGAGGGCACCTGGCAGTAGCCTCGTAGCCTGCTGGGCTGAACTGGGCCCAAAGGTATGGAGCACTCAGAGACCTCATACCAAGGAGCCCCCCAGCCCTTGTTTACTCTAGCTGCTTTCCAGACCCCTGCTGTGCCTAGCTGCCAGGACTCCTCAGCCAGTGGCGCCAGGAAGTGGCGCCAAGTAGACTCAAGTACAAGGGTAGGGGCTGAGGCAGTGCCATCCCCCGCTGGCTCCATGGCGTCCACAGACTCACTTGGAGGAGAGTGGTGCCTGAAGCTTGTGCCAGGTCTGCCTTATGGGGAGTGGCCAAGCTGGAGATCAACCACACATCCAGGGCTACAACAGGGCCAGCCCCAAGAATATAGAGCTCCAGAGGGGGTGCCATGTAAACTAGTTGTTGGGGCAAGAGCAAGACCTGCCCAATAGGTGTCTGGCCTTGGTGTTCTTCCCTGCTGACTACAGCACAGACAGCTCTGAAAATGTTTTGCTTTCAGTGTTCTCAGCAAAACACTGAGAACTTGCACTTTCTGCTCCATTGCACCCTGCCCCTTTTTTTACAGTGCACGAAGAGGCAGACCACGCTGGGTTGTCACCGCCTCTCTATCGGATAGGTCAGGTCCCACCTGGTCCCGCCTGGTCTTTTTAGTATGTGTCTGTAGTTTTTTTCTGACTCCCACCACCTCCTCCCAAGAACCTGCTGGCTGCATGCATCACGGCACTGGCTGTCCTGGACACACCATGCTTGCCTCACCCCAGACTCCTGCACCTGTCCTAGCTCCAGGATCTACTGCTCAGCACTCTCCCCAGGAATGAAGCTGCTCCCTGTCCCTAAGAACCCTCCACAGCCAGCCTCTGCAACCCTTCCTACCCTAATCTACGTCCTAAACCCTGTTTGTCCCCAAAAGTTAAGAGTTGGTGAAGATGTAGCAAGGGCAGGCCAAGAGGGACAGCCACCTAAGGAGCAGGCCTGGAGCTAAGCTTTCAAGGAACCGCAGGACTTCCGAGGCAGGAGGATCGAACCCAAAGTCCCAGTTCAGCCCCGTGCAACTTACCCAGACTATCTCGAAATTTAAAAATGAACCCAGGGGTGGTGTTGTACACCTGTAATCCCTGTACCCTGGGAGGCTGAAGCAGGAGGAGAGTTCAAGCTCAGCATGGGCAATTTAATGAGACCTTGTCTCAAAATAAAATAAAATAAAATAAAATAAGGACTGGGGATGCAGCTCAGTACAAAGGCCCTGGGTTTGATTCCCAGTACTAGGAGGGACACTTGGCCGACTGAGCACTGAGTGAGCCATCCTTCTGTATCACTCTCCCTCCCAGAAAGGTAAAGGGGGTTGCAGGGGTGGGAGGCTCGAGTCCCTCTGGCAATCCAGCCCTCAGCTGGGGAGAAAGCCCCTTTCTAGGCTGGGGGTCCCTGCCCCTGCCTCTGCAGTTTGGGATCATTCAGGATAGTAGTTGGCTTTTAGGAACCAGCCTGCCTGTCACAGTCTGATATGCTGCTGACCCCTTCCCCCCCACCATTCCTAGCTGCCCTCTAAGTGAGAGTAACTCATTACTTGCCTGTCAGCCACACCCATGCTTCTGGCTCTGGCTCTGCCCCTGTCTCCCCAGCTGTGTATGGGTTGGGCCCAAGGTGCCAGCCTGCCTTGCCAGCAGCTTGGGGGACATCTGAGCCCTCTAGGCCTGGCGCCAGGGCCCAAGTCACTGATTAGGGGCGGGAGAGCCTAGGAGCCAGACGGGGGCCTCTCCCTGCTGTCAGCACCCGTGATGGATGAGGGTTAGAGCAGGGAAACAGGCCAGGGGGCTAGAGACCTGCCTGCTGCAGGGGCGGTGGGGCTGGCCTCCTGCGGTCTGCAGGCAGAGCCTCGGTCACTCACAGCTGGGGTGTGGGTTCAGGGCTCCCACCCAGCAGGGGGGTTTAAAGGCCCAAAAGGTGTCGAGCCTGCCCACTCTCCTGGCACCATGGGCGCCTGGGCCTTGTCCGCAGCCCTTTTCCTCCTCAGTCTGACTCCCGAGAGCCTGCAAGGCGGTGAGGACAAAGGGCTGGGCAGCTGGGATGGGGCTGGCAAACGAGCATCGGCCAGGGAAGGTGCGGTGTGGGGAGCTGGCTGGCGGGCGACGCAGATGGGAAGCTCTGAGGGTGTACGGATGCCTGGGTCTTACCCGTTCTTGGCAGTTGGGGTCCTGCCCTGAGTAGTGCCCTCTTGGTCCCACAGGGCTGCCCCTACGCCCTGCCGGCCTTCGGAAAGGTAAGCAGCCCCTCTGGGCCCTGGGGTCAGGGGACAAGGCCTCTTTCTCCTGCCCTGGGGACAGCCCAAGATGTCCCCTAGCTCTGGGACTCAGATGTGGGAGCCCTCCCTGTCTTTCTGGCAGGCAGCATTGTCAGCGGTCAGCTCCAGTGTGGGACAGGAGAGGCAAGATCTGGAGATGGGACGGGGGGTGGGGACAAGGTGGTCTGAGTGTCACGGAGACTTTTCACTCCAGGGCCTGTGGGGTGCCAAGGGCAGGTGGAGGAGCACCCTCCTGAGACCTCGGGCATTTATGGGGGACCAAGGGGAGTCCAAAGGCCCTCAGAACTAAGACTAGAAGGCAGAGAAGGGCAAGCTGGTGAGGAGGAGGGCACACCAGGAAGGCAGGTGCTGCCTGCTGGCTTGGTCCGTGGGTCCTGTACCCCACTTGCGACAGAACCCGGTGCCCCCCTGGCTCATCGCTTCCTCTTCCCACAGGCCTCTAGCTCAGAATGGCTGTGGAACAGGTAGATGTGGAACCAAGATTCTAGGGGTATCCCTGAGGTGGGGGCTCCTGCAACCCTCAGCTGGGCCTCACCTCTCTGCCAGGCACTGGAAGGGGTATGAAGCCTCTGTCTCAGCCTCAGACCCTCTCCCCATGCCCAGGGACCCCCAGCTTCAGCTCCCTCACTGCTCTCGTTTTGTGTCTTTGCCCTCCTATAACCAGTAGGGAAACTGAGGCCCAGAGAGGGAAGGGTGGCGGCCACGCTCCCCCCGCCCCCCGTCCACTCCTAAGTTACTCCCCTTCCCCCTACCACAGGCTTTGGGAGTCCAAATGGCTACAGACCAGGTACAATTGTTTGGGGGCTGTGGGCCTTGGGATGTGGCTTCCAGCTCCTGCCCCTTCGGCCACCTCCAAGGCTCACCTGCTCACTTCCCCACAGGCTATGGCCCTCCCAGTGGGCTGGAAGCAGGTAAGGGCTGGGCCAAAGAAGCGGGTGTCTGGGAAGCAATGCACTTCACGCCTCTCTCCCCAGCAAAGAGGGGAGTAGGGCAGCAGCAGGAAAAGTGGGGGACAGGCAAAGATACCTCAGGAGGGAAACAGCTAATCCCCATATTCCTCCGTGTGTCAGGGGGGTGCCAGCTGGGGCGAGGGAAGACAAGGAGGAAGGAAGGGTGTTCCAGTCCCCCTCCTGTGCCCAGGGTGCCTATGGGCCCAGGAGGTGATTCTAGGGAGCTTCCGAGCCGCAGGGCTTCTAGGGCACCCACTTTTCTGTCCGCCAGGCTTTGGAAGGAGTGCTAACCCTCAGAAGCCAGGTGAGCCCTGCTCCAGCCCAGGTCTGTGTCCCTGTCTTTCTCCCTGACCCCTCACTCCATCCGCCCCCCTCAGTCAAGCAGGGGAATGGGCTGTGAGTCCAGTCAGGTGACAGTGGAGTCTGTAGGATCAGCATCTGGATGTCCTCTGCCTGCCTGCTCCCAGGGTGAAGGGGCAGGACTGGTGAATGTTTTGTTTTGTTTTGCTTGTTTTTTGAGGAGGGCGTTTCTTGCTTTCTGGCTTGGTCCAGGGGTCCTGTACCCGCCCGAGCCCAAACTCCACACCTTCCCAGCTTAGCCCCTCCCTTCCTACAGGCCTCCTAGCTCAGGATGGCTACGGAGCAAGTAGGGGCCAGGGGCTGTGAACCAAGATTCTAGGGGTGTCCCTGGGCGGTGGGGCTTGTGAGCCCCTCAGCTCATCTTTGTCTCTTTCTGAGGCATTGGAGCGGTTGTGAACCCCGGGAGCCAGTTGAGTCTCACCCAGACCCCCCGTCCCCTCCCCCACCTTACTCTCCACTGACTTCCCCCTGACCCTGCTGCTGCCGGAGTTTGGGACCCAGAATGGGAACAGGATGGGAACAGAGGTTTTCCCAGGTGCTACAGTCCAGCCTGGTGAGATGGAGAAAGGGGGGCTCCTGCATTTTTGCCTGGTTTTGGGGGATGGCCTGGCCAGCATTGCCAGGGTCCTGTTCCAAGCTCCCTTAAGCCTCAGGAGGGCAGGTCTGGTATCTCAGTGAGGTGGTTTGGGGAGAAAAGGACCCACTGCCTCACCCCAAACACACCTCCCTCACCCCTCAGCCCCTCAACTCAAAATTGCTGCTGAGCAGCAAAAGACTTGGCAGAGCACGCCTGTAGTCCTAGAACACAGAAGGCTGAGCTGGGAGGGCTGCTCTGAGTTCGAAGCCAGCCTGGGCTATACAGTGAGCTCAAGGCCACTTTGAAGTACAAAGCAAGGACCTGTCTCAAAACAAAACAGAATAGAACAGAACAGAACAGAATAAAACATGTAAGAACTATATATATGTGTGTATGTATATATATATATATTTGTATTATATGGGGTTTTTTGTATATCAAATAAAAGACAAGCTCAGTCTGAGGCCTCTGGTCCAATCCCCAGTGCCCCCAAAATAATGATGACTCCTGATCAGGGGTCTGGGCAAGGAAGCAGGTCCCAGGGCACCTTTCATCCGCTCCCCATCTCTCCCTAGGCTTGGCAGGGAGTGCGAAGCTCCAAAAGCCAGCTGAGAGCCAGTTCCATGCCCATCTGCTCTCTGGCTCCTCGTGGGTCCCGGCCTCCTTTCACAGCCCCAGTCCCCTCCTCATCCTCCCTGGCTCTGTCTCCCCAGGATATGGAACCAGGCCAGGAGCTGCAGTCTTCCTAGGCGTGGGAGCGCAGCCAGGTGAGGACACCTGGGTTTCAGAGGGAGGGTGGGGCTCGGCCTCGCCCCCTTTCTAGGCCTGGAGGGTGCTCTGAAGCCAGGTGTGTACAGCCTCCCTGCCAGTCTTGGCTTTATTTCTATTTGCGTCCCTCAAAACTCCCAGGATTTGAGGGCAGGAACAGCTTGGGTGTCAGTATTTTTCCAGGGGTGGGATGGTTGCCGGGTGAGGGAGCTCAGAGGAGGTGGAGGAGCAGGGCTCATGGCCCCCAGCCTCATACCACAGGGGTGGGCTGGCTGGGGTCAGGGGTCAGGGTCACCCTCTGCCTTTCTCCCCCAGGCCTGGGGGGGGACATGCAACTGCAGGAGAGGCCGGGTGAGGGGCGAGCCATGGCCCTTGCCCTGTCTCCAGCTCTACTGTCTATGTCCCGTCTCTGCCGCTGTTTGTGTCACCCGCCCAGAGACCAGCCCGTGCACTGACCGGCCGACACCACTCCTGTGGTGTGAGACATGGTACTGGGCCGAGCATCTCATGGGCCGCTCTCTGGCCATGCTCAGAGAGAAGGATGCTGGGGCATGGTGCATGAAGGCCCAGGGTGAGGACACTGCAGGCGCTGGTCTGGCCCTGCACTGGCCTAACCCCAGCCTCTGCCTTCATCTTAACACAGCTGCCACGCCTCAGAATGGCCACGGACCAGGTAGGGGAGAATGCGGCATGAGCAGGGTGTTTGGTAAGAATTGGGGATTTAGAAAGCTCAAGGTTCCCTCACCTAGTCTCTTCTCAGATACTATAGAGGGTGCGAAACCTCAAGAGCTAAGTGAGTACAGGGCATGGCGGCACAGGGCTGCAAAGCCAGCACTTGGGGAGTCTGAGGCAAGAAGATTGCAGGTTCAAGCCTAGTGTGGGAGACTTAGTGATTTAGTGGGACACTGTCTCAAAATTTCAAAAAAAAAAAAAAAAAAAGACTGAGGATGTAACTCAGTGTGAAGGCCCTGAGTTCCATCCCCAGTTCCAGGGGTGGGGGACCAGGTGAACCCCACCCTGTGCCAGGGTACCTGTCTACCCCTCACACCCTGGCCCAGCCTCCCTTGCCTCCTTCCTGCTCTCTCCCCCAGGGCTCAGCAACGGGAATGGGATGGGAGCTGGTCCCTTCCTGGGAGCTGGAGTCCTGCCAGGTGAGGGCACTTGGGCCAAGCTGTGGTTTGGGGAATGAGAGGGGAGGACCTAGGCGGGGGCAATTAGGGACCAGGGGGTGCAGAGTAGATTTCTGGAGGGAGGGTAGTGGTTTGGGTGGGGTCTACACATGGCTCAGCCTTTCTGGGTATTGCACAGGCGTGGGAGGGGGGGTGAAGGCCCAGAAACCAGGGGAACAGAGGCCTGCTCTCCCTGTCCTCCACCTTGGCTCCATCCTGCCTACATTCCCCCCTCACACACCACTTTTCTTCCAGGATTTGCCAGTAGGAACAGCCTGGCAGCCCAGCCAGGTAAATGGTAGAGAAAGAGATGGTCCCAATGCATCCCTAAGACACCAGTGGGCTCTCAGCTGCTTGCTCCTTTGGCTAATCTCTGTAGGCAAACCTGAGCCTGGCCGTCTGAGCCCTGCGGATGGCTGTGGGTCAAGCCTGGGCTCACTGGGCGCAGCGCACAATCCAAGAACCAAATGCTCAGTTGGGGTTGGGGACTGTGATCAGGACTGGGGGGGAATTCCCCGGAGTGAAGTGCAGGGCCATGGGAGCCAGGGGCTGGCCAGACCCAGCCCATGACCCCTCAGCACCACCAAGAGATTTCCTGGGTCTAACCCCACGCCCTAAAAAACTAGGTCCTGCAACTCTGAATGGCTTTGGAGAAAGTAAAGAGGGGATGGTGGTAGAGGATGGGAACCCCAGGCTGAGGTTCTGGGCGAGATCCAGAGACGAAGGGCCTTTACCCACTCATCTGCCCGCAGGCTTTGGAGGAGTTGGAAAGCTTGGGAAGCCAGGCGAAGCCCTTACTGCACCTGTCTCTGCCACATTTTATCCTCCTGTGTTCTTCCCAGGGCCTTGATCTGCCCTATTTTCTTTCACTCTGTGTCCGTAGGACTTGGGAACGAGAACAGGCTGGAAGGTGGGACCTTCCCAGGAGCAGGGTCCCAGCCAGGTGAGCACGGGGTTCCCACAGGTGGTGGTGCTGATGCAGGGACTCAATATTCTCCTTTCTCAGGCCCTGCGGGAGGACCAAGACCCCAAAAACCAAGAGAGACCCACTTACTTGCCTCTAATTCAGGTTCACACAACAAACACTCATTCAACAAATCAGTCCAGCCAGTCATGAAAGCACACTACTCAAGAGGCTGAGGCAGGAGGACCACAAGTCCCAGGCCAGCCTGAGCAACTTAGCAAGTCTCTGTCTCAAAATAAAATATAATATAGGACTAGGGATGCAGCTCAGTGGTAAAGTGCTTACTTAGCATGAGAAAGGCCCTAGGTTCAATCCCCAGCATCAAAAAAAAAAAAAAAAAAGACAAAACAAAATAACCAAAAATCAGCGCATGGACCACTGCTGTTCTGGGTCAGCTAGGTGCTGGAGTTGGCTCTCCCAGATCCTGAGCCGGCTAGGGTCAGACAGGACAACAGTGTGGAGTACAGTGCTGGGACAGGAAATGGAGGCCAAGGAGAGCGGGCCAGGACCCACTGAAAAGCTGGTGGCACCTTGAGCGGGGCAAGGCGAGACAATACTGGGGCCAGCTCCCCAGGGTGGGGTGGGGAAAGAGCCCGCAGCTACCGCGTCCCCAACTTTCCCATACTACTGCCCCTCCCTGGACCACAGCTGGTCTGGGAGATGGGTCAAGCCTCTCCTCAAGGACAGGCTAGGGCAGAGGTGGTGAACCTATGGCATGTGTGCCACAGCGGGCTGTTTATACCTTTGAAAGCTCTGAAAGGTTCGCCACCACTGGGCTGGGTGTTCAGGGACTCTTTCTCTTCCTCCACTAGGCCCTGCAGCTCCAAATGGCTATGGACCAGGTAGAGGTGGGCTAGGGTCCTGGGGAAGCCCAAAGTGGGGATCCCCAGGCCCCTCACCAGCTCCGTCTCTGCTGCAGCTACAGAGGGCTTGTGAAGCCCCAGCAGCCAGGCGAGGCCTCCCCTGTGCTCTCACCCCAGCCCCCGCTGAGCTCCCCTCCCCTCACTCACACCACCGCCCTCCGTGAGCCCAGGGTTCAGGCACAGGGCTCCCTGCCCCCCCAGGCTTCCGGGCAGGGCCAGGGGAGGTGCCAGAATCCTGACTCTTAAGGGGCATCAAAGGTCCTTCTTCCCCCACCATAGCCAGGGTCTGAATCCCCTGCTCCCTCTCCCCCAGCCCCCCCAGCTCAGAACAGCTATGGAGCAGGTACTGAGGGACAGGGGAGGCTAGGCTGGGGCGGGGGGGGGGGCAAGTCTCCACCCCTGGCCTGTCTGAAGCCTTCCTCACCTCCGCCCCCCTCTCCACAGGCCTTGTGGTTCCCGTCAGCCGTGGACCGGGTAGGTCAGAGGTGGGCGCTGGGCCAGTGCCAGGGACCCAGAGGAGAGGCCTGTGGGAGGGACATCGGGTTGCTCGCTTGCCCTCCTTCTCTTCTCCAGCCATTGAGGCAGGCAGGAAGCTCCAGAAGCCAGGTTAGCCTTTTCTGTCCACAACCCCCTTCTCTGTCCTCCTGGAAACTGTCTGCGCCCCTTCCCCTCCCAAGCCCTCATCTCTGCAGGACACAGGACCAAGCCGAGAGTTGGAGCCTTTCTCTGAGAAGGGGCCCAACTGGGTGAGGGGCAGGAGGAAAGCCCTCCATGGCCTCCACGGTCCTGTCTGTCTCTCCCCAGGCCGGGGTGGGGGGGTGGGGAGCCTCTGATGCGGGGGGGGGGGGGGGGGAACTCTCTGGCTCTTGCCTGCGGGCTTCCCTTTCACTCTGCCCCTCACACACCCACTTCTCTTCCCCAGGATACAGCAATGGAAATGGGCTGGTAGCCCAGTCAGGGGGGGGCCCTAGGACCAGGCGTGGGGCCCAGAGGGAAGAAGGGTGCGGATGGGTGGGCAGGAAGCACAAGCCCCTTGCTTGCTTGTTGTGGACTGTGGAAGCTGCTGTCTCTCCACTTTGGCAGCTGTCTGCCCTCAGCTAGTGGGGTGGCCTGGCCCAGCCTGCAGGACAGCCCTGGCGGCACTCACTGCCCGCTCCTTCCCCTCCCCACACTTAGGTCCTTGCCGTGAGGGGGTTGTTCCCCTGCTGCTCCCCAGACCTCCCACTCCAGGGGCCCTTTCAGATAAAGGGGGTGGCTGGGGCCTGCAATCCCAGCCCCCTCCCCCACTGCAGAATAGCAAGATCCCAGGTCAGTGTGGGGTTCATGTCCTGTTCTATCGTGTCCTCTGCCACGGAGGCTGAGAGGCAGTAGCTTGTCACACAGAGGCAGCTAAGAAAAGCCTGGGTTTGGGCTCAGACAGGCTGCAGCCTTCCTGAAACCTGCACTGCGCTCACTCCTGCCCCTCAATTTTCTTCCTAGCACTGACTCCGGCCGCCCAGTGGGGACAGGAACCCCAGAAAGCAGGTATGATTCTGGCCTCCCCCACTGGATCTATGTCTCCCCATCTCCATACCAGGGTAGGGCCCCTCCTTTGTCCCTCTGGCTTCCCAGGCTGCACAGCTATGCAAACTCTCTGAGGACCCGAACCGAGGGCCTCAGGAGCAGGGCAGCCCTCTCCTCTCACCTTCTCTCCTTCTCCAGCGTTCCCTGAAGCCAATGGCCTTAGGAACGGTGAGTCTGACCCAGGGGACAAAGAGCAGCAGGTAGGGAAAGGGGTGTGCCCTCCCAGAATCTACACTCAACCTCACTCGCCATTTTCTCTGCTTGGCTCCCCTGGTCCACCCCCCTAGATCAGCACTTGGCCCCTGGGGAGTCCGGGAAAGCCTCCACCCTGCACCCCTAACCTCCACCCTCTTCACAGGCTACCAGCCTCCCAGCGGCTATGGACCTGGCGCAGAGCTGAGTGAGATGCTCCTTGTCGGCCTTCGGGTCCCCACTGCTTTTAGTCCCTCCCTCACTCCCTTTCCGCTCGTTCCCCACCTTCCCAGCGCCAGCCCAGAAAGAGGTGCAGCAAAGTCTGGGCTGGCTCTGACCCAGTCTCCCCTCCCCAGGTTTTGGAGGCAACGGAGGCCCCCTGCTGCAGAAAGTTGGTGAGCCCACCTCTGCTCATCTCCCCCTGGCCAGTCCCTCTCTTCTCCTGTCCCTCAGGTTTCTCTCCGCATTCACCAACACAAGCTTGCCACCCACTTGGCCGTAATGGTGCCTGGAACCAGGTGTGATCCTGGCCCAGGTGTAGGTAGAGGGACAGTCCAAAGCCAGGCAGAAAGAAAGAGCAGGCTTGGAAGTCACCCGGAAAGGAAGTCAGGCCTGCTTCCTGGAGGCAGCAGGTTGCGTCTACAGCGGATGAGGGTGGTAGGAGTGAATCAAGCAGGAAAAGCCAATTTGAGGTTCTTAAGGCTGCCTCTGAGTTCTGAGTCAATCTGTCTAAGTCTCCTGTTGCTAGTGCCACCCCTACCCCCATCCCCAACACCCCGCCCGCACCCCAAACCTGTCCAATCTCTCTGGCAGGGTTTGGTTACAGGAATGGAGCCCTGGGAGCTGGCGTCTTCCCTGAGGCTGAGCCACAGCCAGGTGGGTTGCTGGGGTGGGGCAGGAGCACAGGCCCCAGGGCAGCCCTTACCTCTCACCTTCTCTTTCCTCCTCCAGGGTTCCCCGAGGTCAATGGCTTTAGGAATGGTGAGTGTGACTCAGCAGATAAGGCTCAGCAAGTAGGGAAAAGGATGTGCCCAGGGGCTTAGCAACAATAATTTGGATCTCCTGCAGGGCACAGAGAGAGGGCGCCTGTGTACTCCAACGCTGCAGGTCCAGCTTTGGCAGGGGTCAGTAAGAAGCAAGCAGGTGAGGGCCTAGGGAGCTGGAGAGCGGGGCGGGGCTGCTGAGGCCCACGTGGGAGGAGCAGCTCTGGGGCTGGAGGGACCCACACAGCTTTCCTCTAGCAGGTCAGCAGGGGGCCCAGCAGGGCTCTCCCTGGCCCTACCTACAGCCTTGGGCCACTTGGGTGAGGCCTGGATACCGAGACATGGGGCTCAGGAGCCAGCCAGGTAATGGGGCATGCGGAGCCCATGGCCCTGTAGAGACCCCACAGCCCTGTGGAGACAGAAATGGAGGGGCCGGCTAAAGGCTGAGGGGATGGAGTGAGGAGGCAAGGAACAGGCAGAAAGGATGCGGCCAGGACAGGGCCGAGGGGCCTGAGGATGGGACAGAGCTGGGAGGCAGAGGGCAGGGGGAACAGGAAACCAAGCAATGGGCTCACTTCTCCCCCTGCGCCTTCTCCCAGGGCCCTACGGACAGCTGAAGCCTGCACTGGGCCTGGGGCCCTTTGGTGAGTGTGGGTCTGCCAGACCCATGGGTGAAAGTGAGTGGGCAAGCAGAGTGTGGTGGTGCACAACTATAATCCCAGCACTGAGGAGGCTGAGGCAGGAGGATCACTGAGAGATGGAGCCCAGCCTGAGGAGACCAAGGCCAGCCTGAAGTATATAGGGAGACCCTGTCTCAGAAAAAAGAAAGAAAAGAAAAGAAGAGAAGGGAAGGGAAGGGAAGGGAAGGGAGAGGGGAGGAAGGGAAAGGAAAGTGGGTGGGCGGAAAACACTCTGCTGACCCAGCTGTCTCTGGTCTGTCTGTGTCTCAGGGAGCCCTGATGTGAACAGAGGCAACAATGGCCAGTTGGAGGCCAGTTACAGAGGTGAGAGGGAGCCACAGCAGCCCGCCCTGCCACAGTGAAAAGTCACAGTGCTCGAGTGGGAAAGCAGCCTCTCAGCACCTGCAGGGGTCTCCTGAGGGCTTGGGGAGCTCAGAGCCAAGGTGGGGAGGAGGCCCCCGCCAGGGCCTGCGGCTCCCTCATGCCAGCTCCTCCTCTTCTCAGGCCGCTGCCCTCTCGGGAAATGCTAAGCACCTGAACCGGCCCCTGCTCGTCGGAGAGCCCCCAGACAGCATCCCCTCCAGGGGGCAAGGAAGGCAGCACCTTGGGGCTTGGCCTCTGCCGCTGCTGGCCTGGGGTCTCCTCTGGGCTGAAGTATTAATAAATGCAATGTGCTTCCAATTGCCCTTGTGTACCACTGTGCTGAGGGGGGCGAGGGTTGGCAAGCACTACCTAGTACCTCATTTATTTATTCATTCAACAAACGCCAGTGTGGTTGTGTGCCAGGGGCCGTGCTCTGGATGGGTGACATCATTAGAACAAAACAGACAAGCCAGGCGTGGTGGTGCAAACCTGTAACTCCAGCACTCGGGAGGCTGAGGCAGGAGGACAATTGTGAGTTCGAGATGAGCCTGGGCTACAAAGTGAGCTCAAGGCCAGCCTGAACTGCACAGTGAGACCCTGTCTCAAAAAAACAAAACAAAACAACAACAAAAAGAACAAAACAGACAATACCAGTGAGGGGACCATATCTAAATGGGGAGACTTGTGTATGGAAAATATTACTTTATAATTTGTGTTTTAGTTCATAATAAACGTATTAACTTCTTTTTTTGACTTGGTTTGGGTTTTGGGGGTTCTTTGGCTTTGTTTTCTTGACAGGGTCTTGTTATATATCCCAGGCTGGCCTCCAACTTGAAGTGAGCATTTTGCCTCAGCCTCCTGGGATTACAGGCATGTACCATGATGCCCAGTCCTTATTAAAGTTATTAAACAAAAACCTCATTTTCCTTAAGCCTTTCAGTTGCCATCAGACATCATTATATTGACTAATAATTGGAGTGTAAAAATTCCACATTCTTTGATTAATGTCCATTAAATTACACATTTCACAGCTCTATTTCCTCGCCCCCCCCTTGGGTGAAGGTGAACTCAGGGAACGCCAACCTACATCCCCAGCCTTAAATTTTTATTTTAAGAGCAAGTCTTCCTAAGTTGCTCAGATTGGCCTCAAACCACGGACCCTTCTGTTTGTTTTTTGAGACAAGGTCTCCCTCTGTAATTCAGGCTGGCCTTGAACTCACTATGTAGCCCAGCTGGGGCTGGGGATATAGCTCAGTGGAATAAGCACCTGCCTAGCAAGCGCAGGGTCCTGAGTTTGATCCCCGGTCCCACCAAAACAACAACAACAAAAAAAAAAAAAAAAAAAAAAAAAAAAGAATCTTAAAAAAAAAAACTATGTAGCCCAGCTGACCTCGAACTCTCAGTGATCTTCCTGCCTGTTATGGTTTGTGTCTGGATGTCCCCGCAAAGCCTCATGCAGTCATGGAGCGGCCTTCTGGAGTTTGTGATTGATCCAGGAGCCAGTGCTGGGGTTATGGGTGTGAGTGCTGCACCTGCCTGGGGCAGGTAGTTTTCATACAATGTAGAGGAGAAAACGAGGCTCCTCGCTGCTGCTCTCCCCCTTTTTGTTCTTGCTGCTTTTGCCGTCTTGCGCTGCCTTGAAGTGTTGCCCCTGTGCCCTGCCACCTGGCCTTGGAGCCTGATGATTATAGACTGAAACCTCCACAAACTGTAAGCTAAATAAATCTTTCCTTCCTTAATTTTGGGCATTGGGTATTTTGTCTCAGCAACAAAAGAAATGTAACCAAGACACTGCCTCAGTTTCCCAAGTGCTGGGATTGCAGGTGTGCACCACCACACCCAATTTAACCACTTACCAGTCCAATTAATTACAGAATGGCCCAAAATTGCATATTTTCATTAATTTTTACAATATAATATTATAGGGAATATAAAAATGATAATTTTATCATATTTCTTAAATAATTTTTCTGTATATGGTATATCTTTTTTGTTTTCCTTTTTGAGACAGAGTTTCACTGTGCAGTTTGGGTGGGCCTTGAACCCACTTTGTAGCCCAGGTGGGCCTCAAACTCACAGTGATCCTCCTGCCTCAGCCTCCTGAGTGCAGGGATTACAGGCATGCGCCACCACACCCGGCTTGTATATGGTATAGTTTAAAACATTCAATACACCACACAATGTTGCAATCTGGACAGTAGCATCTAGTCTCTTTCTAAATTCTTTTTGCTTTATTATCTTTCTTTGAATAACACACTCCACACTGTCTTGTTGGTCTTTCCTTTTTTTCTGTGGGTGGTATAATTTTAATAAAATGCCTACTCACTAAATGTAATGACAAAGATGTTGTTGATGGATATCCTGATTGGCATTTTGCTATCCTGTATTTTTCAATTATTTGGTCTACTAGACCAAATCTAAATTGTAGATGATTTTTTCAACTCCCTTGCTTTGAATAAATAATGAATAAGGCCCAGCATGGTGGTATACACCCATAATCCCAGTACTGGCAGGGTGGGGCTGAGGCAGAAGGATCATTTCAAGTTCGAGGCCATCCTGGCCTCCAGAGTGAGTTTAAGACCAGCCTGAACTGCATAGTGAGACCCTGTCTCAAAAAGACAAAAAAAAAATTATGTCTAATGGGTTTTTAGCCAGGCACGGTGGCACACTCAGGAGATGGAGGCAGGGGGAACACAAGCCGGAGGCCAGTCTGGGCTACATAGTGAGTTCCTAATCAGCCTGGGCTACACAGTGAGATATTGTCCCAAAAAACAAAAACAACAGTTTTTATAGATTGGAGCACAAAATTACAGCTTATTTTTCCACAAATAAAATATCACAAAGCCCAGCATAGTGGCAGGTGCCTGTAATCTCAGCATTTAGGAGGCTGAGGCAGGATGATTGCTTCAAGTTCGAGGCCAGCCTGAATTACAGTGATACCCTGTCTCATTAAATGAATAACACTAGCTTTAAAAGAAAAACAGAATTTATTAGATTTCACTAGAAACAAACATCAAAGGTGAATACAACATTCTAAATTTTAAAAATGCAAAAATAGTTGATATAAGACAAAGAGATGTACAAATGTATCTCATGCAAAAAGAATTGACTGGTTGAAATGACGCTTGTCCAAGTGACACTTGGGATAGTCAGTATGTAAAGAAACACACTGCCTGAGTGACAGTCAGGGTAAACTGGTAAGTGGTTAACCAGGGACCCTTCTGCTTTAGCCTTCTGAATAGCCCTGAGATACTTACAATGGCTTCACAAATCTAATAAACTAAATTCCCCTAGATATCTCAAACATATATAATCTACCTGAGTTTCTTGATTCTTTTAATGGAGCAGGGGCTACAGATTCAATAAGCAACATCATAAACAGTTAAGGGCTCTTAGAAATGGATAAGTCAGACATTTACTTTACAGACTGTGGAATTCTCTCAAACTTTCTGGCGCGGGGAGACCATGAATCAAACTCAGGATCTTGTGCTTACCAGGCACTATGCTGCTGAGCTATAGCCCCAGCCCCTTTCAAACATTTTTAAAAGCCAAGTCTTAATCCTGTATCAGGTCAGTGTTACTGGATCACTTCATTGCTTCCTGTCACAACTGCAGGTGCAGAAAACCATGTCTCTCTTGGGAAAGGTCCAGAATTGAGATGTGCAATTGGAATCACCCTAAACTTTAACCAGTCAATTCTTTTTGCATGAGGAACTCTGACTCAAAGCCTGGCTAGTCCCAAGACCAATCTCGAGTGTGTGGGTTCTGAGGTGAACCCTTCCACACCCACACTTCATCTTGCATCCTTGGGAGGTTTTACCATGGAAGCTCTGGTGGAATGGGCTGACTGGGTTTGGCATGCCTGTGAGACACACAGCTCATTTTTCCACAGCCTGACTTATGTGTTCCAATTTACTCCATGCATCTGTAGGAGACAGCAGTCATGCCTGAGTGTACTACAATAAGCAGACACTTCACACATAGCTTCACGAAACCCACAGGGCAGCTGGGATATGCAACAATACAACATTAGCTCAGCTGGAGGGAGGAGCTCATGACATGGGTTCTTTGGCACACAGCTTCCCTAAGAGGAGCAAGTAGTATTTTTAAAAATAATATAAAGAAACAAGTCGGGCGTGGTGGTGCACACGCCTGTAATCCCAGCACTCAGGGGGCTGAGGCAAGAGGATCATTGCAAGTTTGAGGCCAGCCTGGCCTACAAAGTGAGCCGAAGGCCAGCCTGAACTGCACAGTGAGACCCTGTCTCAAAAAGACAAAATAAATAAATACATAACACTTGATCTTAGCCAAAAGGCCGAGAAGCAATGCATAAATACATAAATAAATAGAATATAAGGAAAGGAAAAAGAAAATATAAGGAAAGAAAAATCAAGTTTTCAAATTCCATCAGTATTTCAATCAACTGCAATTGTTGACTCATACCTTCCCCAAATAAAAGACGGAAGGAGGGACAGTTGGCCCTTCGAAGAGAGAGGGAGACTGCTATCCTACCACTAAGCTATACCCCCAGCCCTAACAGTAGAAAAGTTCTAAGAGTGTTCTAATAAAAAGTTCTCTATTTTGTATGTGCAGTACTGGGAATTGTAAACCACGGGTGCTCTTCCACTAAGCTACACTCTCAGTTCTTTTTATTTTAAAGCAGCGCCAGCACACTCAACCCTATATCCCAAATTTTAAAATTTCTCCCCACCTTAGGTTATCAGTATCTCTCCCTCATCTGTCATTTACAATGGCACTGTAATACAAATACTGCACAGTGACACCCAACTTTGTGAATTGTGACCTCTTTTCCTATTAGTGAATGCGATGGAATACCAATTACTCAGAAGGCTGAGGCAGGAGCATCGCTACACCTGCCTAAGCAATTTAACAAGACTCTGTCTTAAAAATAAATAAATAAATAAATAAATAAAAAAGAGCTAGGCCTACAGCTCAGGGATAGTTTGTAGCTCCAGGTCCTAGGTTTGAGCCTAAGTAATGTGGGGGAGGATGAAAATCTCACCCCCTTACCCTGGGGCATCAAGGCAAAACACTTTGGGATGGGCGGGGTGAGGCGAGCAGACACACTCGGGAGACTGCAGCGGCAGGTGAAGGCTCAGGCCAGGTGGGGGCGCCCACTGTTCATGTGCCGCGCCGCGTCTCTGGTATGGGGAACCTTGACTGTACACCGCGGGACACGGCGATTGGCCGGGATTGGAGGCGCTGGCAGGAAGAACTTAGCGGCGCGCTGAAGTCTGAGTGGTTTTCCCGGGAGCCTCCTGCCCGCCGGCTGGAGTGGTGCCCCGGCAGCAGGCGCACCGGTCTTTGATTGGCTGCCGCGTGTCACTGGGCGCCTCCGATTGGCCGGTCCGCGGGAACGGCGCTGGGTCGCAGTACAGGTGGCAGTGCGGGCAAGCTGGCTGTCCGACTGCCTCGGTCCCGCTCGCACCCGCGGCTCGGCCGCGCCCGTGCCCACCCGCGGCTGGGCCGCGCCCGCGCGTCGCTGCCCCCGTCGCCCCTGCCGCACCCCCCGCTGCCGGGCCTGCCGCCGGGCCTGAGCTGCGGGCCGCGGCCGCCGCCCTCCGCCCTCGCCCGCGCCGAGCTCCCGCCGCTGCCCGCGCTCCCGCTGCGGCCCGAGCTGTTGGCGCCTTGGGGCCCCGGCACCCACCTGGCGCTGCCCGAGCTGCCGCCCGAGGCCTGCGCGCCCCCGCCGCCCGTCGCCGCGCTCGCCCTGCAGGACCTGCCGCGCCTGCCCGCGCCCGCGCCGCCGCCCGCGCACCCACCGCTGCCTCCGCTGCCCGAGACCGCCGCCGCCGCAGTGCCCGGGCCCGTGGGCGCGCGCGGCCGTCCGGCCCTGCGGGGAGAAGCGCCCCCGCCGCCGCTGCCGCCGCTGCCCGCCCGGCCCTCGCCCTTCGGCCTGCTGGGGCCCCCTGCGCCCTACGACCCCTGGCCGCTGCCCGCCTTATCCCCGCCGTCGCCGCCGCCCAGGCCGCCGTCCTTCCTGACCCCTCCCTGCTGACCTCCCCGCGTCGCTGGCTGCAGGGTCTGCGCCCCGGGTGAGTGGAAACCTTGCTGGGAGGTGGGCGGGTCCGAGTCGGGCACAGTGAGGAGAGACCGAGACTAGCGCGTTGAGTGGGGGGCACCCGAGTCTGGGGAGTCAACCTTACCATAGAGTAGATATAAAATTAGGGACTTGTGCCCGGGATGGTGGCGCAGGCCTGTGATCCTAGCACCGAGGAGGCTGAGGCAGGAGGATCATTGCGAGTTTGAGACCAGACTGGGCTGCAAAGTGAGCACAAGGCCAGCCTGAACTGCAAGCGAGACTCAGTCTCAGAAAGACAAAAAATAAAAATAAAATTAGGGACTTCTGGTAGTGATTTTGGCCAATGCCTGTAATTCAGCACCCAGAGAGGCTGAGGCAGGAAGATCCCCAGATTCGAGCTCAGCCTCGTCCTCGTGTTAGCGATGTAATAAGACCCTGACTGAAAACAAAAGGGCGTATGTAGCTGAATGGGAATACTCTGAGTTCAATAACCGGTACCACATACACACTGACGATCTATCACACAAAATAAGGACTTTCTTCCACATCCCCCTCCTGCCTTGTGGCCTCTGGCTAGGTCATTTGAGAATGTAACTCATCCCCATGTTGATAAACTCATGGGCAATCAGGGCACCAGGCTGTCTCAACAGCATATGGAGAAAGAAACAGAGAAAAACGTTTAAAATGCTTTAACTTTAGGCTGGGGATATAGCTCAGCAGCACAGCGCCTGCCTGGCAAGTGCGAGGTCCTGGCTTTGATTCCTGGCACTCACACAAAAATAAAAAATGAAATAAATAAAATGCTTTAACTAGTGTCCAGAATGTCACATTTTCCCTTATAAAAGGTCTGGATGTCATGGCTAAGGCACTGATCCTCCCAAGTCTTGTTTTCTTTCTTTATTCTTTTGAGACAGGGTCTCAGTATGTGGCCCAGGCTGGCTTGGAACTCGCATGGATCCTCCCGTCACAGCCTCCCAAGTGCCGAGATTACAGGTGTGCATCACCACACCTGGTTTTTTTCTCTCTCTTTTTTGTGGTGCTGGGACTCAAACCCAGTGCCTCTTGCATGTGTCTTGCTGCTGAACTACACCCCAGTCCCTCCTTTGTAAGTCTCTTTTTTTTTTTTTTTTTGTCTTTTTTGAGGGGAGGGGACAGGGTCTCAGTATGCAGTTCAGGCTGGCCTTGAGCTCACTTTGTAGCCCAGGCTGGTCTCAAACTCACAAGAAAGATCCTCCTGCCTCAGCCTCCCGAGTGCTGGGATTACAGGCTTGCATCACCAGGCCCTCCCTCCTAAGTCTTAATGAGCCACAATTTCAACTGAAATAGATTCAGTGGTACTGCTGGCCTTAAGGGTGGTGTACAATCGATACTGGGCTGGAGTGTCACATACAAAGGCTGTGAAGTCATCCTCAGGAACAGGAGAGCCCCACGCTGAGTCCTGAGCAGAAACTTGAGTTCTCTCCCCAGCCCTGCTGCCCTCTCAACCCCACTCTGTGGGTTTCTATGCAGCAAGTTCAACTCAATAAAGTTCTTTGTTCCACAGGTGGCCTGGCTCAGGTAACCAGGCAGATGGCCCATCTCCATGGGCTTTTCTACAGTAGCTCAGGATTATCAGGAAGCCAGTCCTGACCTTGGA
Source organism: Dinomys branickii (assembly GCA_004027595.1). NCBI lineage: Eukaryota > Metazoa > Chordata > Mammalia > Rodentia > Dinomyidae > Dinomys > Dinomys branickii. The sequence continues at coordinate 159,766 of PVLD010000988.1, read as the reverse complement.
GGACCTCTGAGAGCCCAGGAGCCACCAGCAAGAAAGGGTAGTATATTAGTGTCCTGTGACTGCAGTAAGTCACAAATCGAATGGCTGAAGACAACATAAATTTGTTCCCTCACAGTTCTGGAGGCCAGAAATCCAAAATCAAGGCATCCGTCCCTCTGCAGTACTAAGAAAGAACCCATCCTTGCCTCTCTCAAGCTTTTGACTGCTCAGGCCTTTCTTGGCTTGTGACCACATCAGCCCAGTCTCTGTCTCCTTCACAGCCTTCTCCACTGTGCCCATCTCACAACTCCATTTTCTTTCCTTAGGCAAGCCCTTGGCCACTGAACTATACCTGCAGCCCTTTATTTTTTATTATGAGATAGGGTTTCACTAAATTGCCCTCAAACTCAAACTCCCCAGCCTACTGAGTAGCTGGGTTCGAGGCATACACCACCACACCTGCCTGTTTTTCTCTTACAAGAATTATAGTCAGCTAAGAAATACAGGCAGGCAGGCAGGGCTAGGCCCTCAGAGTCAGTGCAGAAGACATGAACACATTAAAACTATGGCTGGAGGCACATCTGTCAAAGGCCAGGCCCCAAGATAAAGGCGAAATGACTATGCCTCCCCAAGGGATAAGCAATAAATTAAAGATTATACTACAATTGGTATCACCAGATCCAATAAAATCTAGGTAGACATCAGTCACCCAGGTGGGTGACCAGGATCTCGGGATCCATCCCTGCCTAAAAAGGTGCGTCTTCTTTCCATATATATCTGCCATGGGACTTGCTTCCCCACTGGATCAATATTAACTAAGTGGCTATACTTATAATCTTATTGGTTAATCATAGTTTTGACCCCTGTTGTACCCGCCTCATGATTTTGCTCTCTAAAACTTCCTTGGAGAAGTGGGATCCATGGCAACCCACTTTTGGGCCCCCTCCTGTCTCTCAGGAGCTATCTCTCTCAATAAATTTTTCCTACTTTTTTCCTACCCTGTTGTTCCTTAGAATTCATATTTTAATTTTTTGTAGCACAAACCTGATGTATCTGGTATCTAGCAGGTGGTTACATTATTCCCCCTGTATCATAAGGACATCTGTCATTGGTTGTAGACCTGTCAACCCAAATTGATCATATCTTGAGATTATTTAATAGCATTTACAAAGAGCCTTTTATCAGATAAGGCCTCAGGTTCCGCCTATCACTTATGGGGCCAGCATCTGAGCCATACAAGCAGTGCCCTCTATCTTGTGGGGCTGATTCACCTCCCCCGCTGTCTTCCCAGAACTTAGAGTTCTAGGCCCTGTCCCTGCCCCTGGGAATTGGGTGACCCCGGAGCCCTTGGGCAGGAGCTGATAAACACTAGATTTTAATAAAGCTCTTACTGGCACGGGAAGGCACTGTCTTTCCCCTTTCCAATGATGGCTGAAGTGCCCACCTGTTGGCTTGCTGCTTCCCAAACCCCTACAAGTTGCACAATTGCAGTTCTATAAGAAGTGATGAGTAAAAGACAGCGCTAATCAGCGGGCCCCACCCTCCGAGTTCAGGAGCCAGAAGCGCTGCTGGTTGAAAGCCGGTGATCACAGCCCATAATAAAGTTAATTGTTACCCAGCCAATAGTGTCTGTTGTGGTTTACAAGTGAAGCTTCTTACACTCTTGACAAAATAGCGACCCCCAAAGTGTGGAGGTGTGCCCCAGAAAGTATATGGGACAGCCCTGGCGCTAGATAGCGGGGGCCCAGAGACCCCTGTGGTTGAGCAGTTGTGACTTGCCCAGGGAGGCCCAGGAGGGAGTCCAGCCTGCAGCCTCAAGGGCAAAGGGCACCAGGGACCTGGATCTGAGAGTGAAGGAGAGGGAGGAGGGTAATCAGGTCTTGATAGCCTCCCACCAAGGAATAGCAGCTCCAGAGGAATGGGTGGTTCCAGGAGGCTCAGCAGGGGAGTTCAGCCTTGCTGCCTGCTGGAAATAGGGTCCCCGAGGGCTGAGTAACCAGGTTGGGACCCAGTTGGAAGTCAGGGTCCGGACTTTGGCAGACCAGACCTCCCTGTGTGTGCTTGGCCAAGCTCCCTTAGTACTGTGGGTATGATGGAGGTCAGGAGCTCTTGAAAAGTAGAAGGCCTCCGGGTCTCATCCATAGCTTTGGCAGCCTGGGGACCCTGGGGCCGGCTTCCCTTGTGAAATTGGGTCCTTGGGCTCCTCTGGGGGTAGTAAGCGCTGCCTCCCTCGGGGATCCAGTTGTGGACCCCCATACCTTATATAGTAGTTCTCCCCAGTTGTAAACCACACCTTTCCCCTCTAAATGGAGCAAGATAACTTCCAAACCTCTTAACCTGACAGCCCAGCCCTCCATCCTCCCACAGAAGACAAAGTTATTTTGTCCTTTTCAGTGTGAACTAAGGAAACGTCCTGCCGCCACCCGCAACACCCCTCTACGCCTCGCTCCACCCCCCCTTTCCTCTCAGGGTAGTATTTTGAGCAGGGTTCCCCTCCCCCACCTCTCTCCCTACCTAGGGGGTAAGGGCGGAGATTCCCAGGGGCTAGTTAAAGTGCCATTGAGATGGTAACCTCGCCAACCTGGCCCCACCTGTCAGTATCAATGGCATTCCAGTCCCTCTCAGTCCCAGTTTAGGTCCCAATTTTAACCCTTTGGTACCCAAGATCCAAATCCAGGTGGACCAGGGGAACCTTGGAGAATGTCTGGGGCCTCCCAGCCTGAGACACTTTTTCACTTCAGTTCTCCCCCAGGCCTCTGAGACTGGTGCTTTGTTTCCTCAGAGGGAACAGCCAGGTGGGGTGGCACACATCTATCTGTCATCCCAGTACTCTGGAAGGCTGAGGCAGGAGGATTGAAATTTAGTGATTTAGGAGACCTTGTCTCAACATTTTTAAAAAAGGCCCGGGGCTGTAGTTCAGTGTAAGGGCCCTGCATTCAATCCTCGGTACCCATCCCTCCCCACCCTTGCCCTGAAAAAAGAGAAAGTATAGGAGATGCTTGTGCCACAGGAGAGCAAGTTCAGTAGGGATTTCTCACAAGGAGGCACCCACAGCCTCTGGGCCCCAGTCTCACTTGTGGCTGGCTGGCCCCTAGCAGTGTGGGCGCTCCTGGTTGGCTGCATCGTAGACGGGCTGGACCGTGCACACCGTCCCCACCCGTTTATAAATGCTTACTGGGGAGCACTAAGGCAAGACCTGGCTCCAGGCTGAGCAACTGTCCCATTCACTATTCAAAACTGGGAATGTCTCAGGTCAAGCGGGGAATGTTAGGGCCCCAAGACCCAAGGGAAAAAGAAGGCTCCGGCTGAGTCCCGGTACGAGACCAGGCCCTCTGCTGGGGCCGGCGAGGGGGTGCTTTCAGAGACCCATGTTCGTGCCGCCAACTGACACCTGCCCAAACCTGTGTGGCTGGATTCCTGGCAGCCCCTGGAAGGCAACAGAGGGAGCCCCCTCAAGGGCTGGTTTCTATTTGCTCTTCTTTGCAATCATCCCCTCGCCCCCATCCTGTGAAATCTAAACCACAGGTATCTTGATTTGGACACCACTGGAGGGTGAACCTGGCCACTATTGGGAACCCCCATCTCCACCCTGCTACTGTGAAGGCACCTCCACTTCCCCTGGCCTCAGTGGGGCCACCAGACCAGCCCTGCTCTGGGAGGAGCCTCTCCCTGTGAGGAGGTGAGGAATGCCCATTTTGGAGACCTGCTGAGTGGTGAAGCTTCAGTATTGATTTTTTTTTTTTGTCGTTTTGAGACAGGGTCTCACTATGCAGTTCAGGCTGATCTTGAACTCACTTTGTACCCCAGGCTGGCCTTGAACTTGCAAGGATCCTCCCTCAGCCTCCCGAGTGCTGGACGTACAGATGGGTGCCACCACTTCCGGCAATATTGATTTTTTTTTTTTTTTGGTCCAGGAAACATGTCAAGCTTATCATAGAAACCTTTACCAATGTGATGAAAACACAAGTATCTCTTCCAAAAATACTGAAGTGATACTTGAACTCCTGAGTTTTTTGTTTGTTTTTTGTACTTAGAATTAAACTCCTGAGTTCTAATTCCAAACAACTCTTTTTTTTCTTCTGCAATGTCAGGGATTGAACTCCAGGCCTTTGTACTGAGCTACATACCTAAACGTTTTTATATGTATATTTGTTTGTTTGACACAAGGTCTCATTATGTAGCCCAGGCTGACCTTGAACACCTAGGGATCCTCCTGCCTTAGTCTCCCATGTGTTGTGATTACAGGCATGAAGCACTATGCCCAGGTTTATATTTTTATTTTTTGAAATATGGTCTTGCTTAGTCATTAAATTTCTCAGGCTGTCTGGGCCTGGTGGTGCTCACTTATAATCCCAGCACTTGGGAGGTTGAGGCAGGAGGACCACCAGGTGTTCAACACCAGCCTGGGCTACATGGTGAGTTTAAGGCCAGCCTAAACTACATAGTGAGACCTTGTCTCAATCAATGTATTTCCCAGCCTGGGCTCAAACTTGCAATGCTCCTGCCTCAGCTTCCCAGAGTGCCGCATTATAAACACGTACCATCTTGCCTGCTTCAATTCTGGACAATTCTTGAAGTTTAGAACGCTTTATAGTAAAGTCCCACAGAACACCAAGTAGCGATGGAGCTAACCTCTCCCTAGCCAGGGCCACACCTCCCACCTCTGCCTCCACTGGGGTATCTGGTGCCAGGGTCGGCCCCAGTTTCACCCCCAGCTCTCCCTTCCTTGGAGGAGGTGCGGAGGGAAGAGGCTGTCCTCATGAGGGCCCGCTCTGGCTTCCAGGATCTTCATACCCTCCTGGAAAATATGTGAATGGGAGGGATTTTCCTGTGTCCTTGGCCCCCAGAGAGGGTTGGGAAGTTGTGAACTTCCCAGAATGAGGGGCACATATGTTGTGAAAGTGTGTTCCCATGGAGAATGTGGGTCCCTTGACATTTCTCAAGTGGGTCTTTGACCCAAGAGGATTAAGGAACATTACCCTGCATGCTCTGTGTGAGTTCTGGGCTGCCCTCCACAGAGGGAGCCACGGGTACCAAGGGGGTCTCTCCTGTGCTGGAAGCCGAGCTCCAGGACCCCAGAGTGCTCTCGGCCTCGCTCCCTGCCCCTTCCATGGTGCTGGCCTGGAGGGTCACTCCTGCACCATGAGGGAGAGAGCAGGGTTCTGGGCCCATTATTACCCTGGGGTCCCTTCGCCCACTGTCCCACTTTCTTGGCCTGGCCCTGTGTGTCCCTCCACCTCAACAACAGGCTCTTTATCCACAAGCCTCTAGAGACCTTCAGCAGCTCTGCTTAGCCCCCCAGTTTCGGCAGCAGGGGGTGGGGCAGGCACATCTGAGCTGAGGTGGGGGGGTAGTTTTCTAGGCCGTTGCCAAGGTAATGTCACCTGAGTTGGGCCCAGGCACCTGTTGCTTGGGGAACTGTGCAGGCGGGGCCCTTCCCCTGGGAGCCACCTGGGCCACACAGGGCTGAGCCAAGAGACGGATCAGATTCCAGAGAGTGCTGGAGGGGCAAGGGGCAGTCGATACTTCGGGGAGACAGGGCACATTTGCATCATGAAATGGGGGAGGGGGTGGCAAGGGCCATGGAAGGGTCAGTCTCAGGCTGAACCCTCTATCTGCCCTATCTCCAGCCAGACCCCTCCCACCCCCCCTTGTCCTCAGTCTTTCCATTCCTTTGTCCCCGGGTTCCCACACGCAATGATGTTTGTCCTCCCTGGGTCCCCCCTGCTGTCAGAACCACCCACCACTGATCCCCCCCACTCCACCCTCTCCCACACCCCCTCCTTGCTGCCACCCAATCCTGGCCTTGTGCTGCTCGCTCTGCTCCTCCCCTGCCTGGGCCTTAAAACCCCGCCTGCAGCTGCAGTCTACAGAGGTCCCAGGCGACACCGCGGCAGGTTCTCTGCTCAGAGGTTTCACTGCAGTGCCAGCCAGGAGGGAACAGGGCTCTCTGCCCGTCTGGAGGAACCTTTTGAGCTGGGCCCACATGTGACTGCAGGGTGTTCAAGGGTGACAGCTCCCACCAGACATAAATCACTCAGCTGAGCAGGACCAAGAAACAGGTTTGTGGCGAGTGAGCGGCAGACACCAACCTGAGAGGCCCACACTTGTGAAGACTGTTCTGGTCAGAGGACAACAGATACCCTTCCTCCGGGGCACGGAGCCCTGTACCACACGTCTGAGCCCTGCTGAGCCAACCCAGCTGCCTGAGGCTAAGAAGACTGAACTAAAGGGCGGATGGCTTCCACTGGCCTTGAACTCCTGGGCATGACCCTGGCTGTGCTGGGCTGGCTGGGGACCCTGGTATCCTGTGCCCTGCCCCTGTGGAAGGTGACTGCTTTCATCGGCAACAGCATTGTGGTGGCCCAGGTAGTGTGGGAAGGGCTGTGGATGTCCTGCGTGGTACAGAGCACTGGCCAGATGCAGTGCAAGGTGTACGACTCTCTACTGGCGCTGCCCCAGGACCTGCAGGCTGCTCGAGCCCTCTGTGTTGTAGCCCTCCTGCTGGCCCTGCTTGGCCTGCTGGTGGCCATCACAGGCGCCCAGTGTACCACATGTGTGGAGGATGAGGGCGCCAAGGCCCGCATCGTGCTCACCGCAGGGATCCTCCTTCTCCTCTCAGGCATCCTGGTGCTCATCCCCGTCTGCTGGACAGCCCACGGCATCATCCAGGACTTCTACAACCCACTGGTGGCTGAGGCCCTCAAGCGGGAGCTGGGCGCCTCCCTGTACCTGGGCTGGGCAGCAGCTGCACTACTCATGCTGGGGGGGGGGCTCCTCTGCTGCACGTGCCCCCCACCCCAGGTTGAGCGCCCCCGTGGTCCAAGGCTGGGCTATTCCATCCCCTCCCGCTCTGGTGCATCTGGGCTGGACAAGAGGGACTATGTATGAAGCAGAGGACTTCTCAGGCACCACATCTAAGCTTTGGCTTCTACTTTTGTCTTCCACCGCTGCCCACTCCCCAGGAAACCCATTCTTGTAAGGCTCAGATAACTGGCTCCAGGATCAGTCTCAGCCAGCCTGGCTGAACCAACCCTCAGTAGTCCCCACCACCTTCCCTCTATAATTACCAGGGAACCAGGGCCAAAGCCCCCTCCTTCCCTCTGTAATTACTCTCTTCTGCTATCCAGAACATGAGCCTTCCCCTGTCCCAAGAAACCTGAGGTCCACCACAAGGATAGCAGCTCCTTGCCTCCAAAATAAGGAGCCAAACCTGTCCTGGAGCTCATCGATTCTGGCCCAGCCAATACTTGTATCTAAGACTCCTGGCGCCAGGCCCCTTGTGAGTAGCCAGCCCACATTCTCTACCTTCTGTGATCTGAATAAAAAGAGAACTTGTAATTGGGTTTCCTCTGTTTGAGTTTTGTTTTGAGATGGGGTTTCACTATATAGCTCAAGTAGGCCTTAAAACTCACTATGTAGCCCTGGCTAGTCTATCACTTACAGAAATCCTCCTGCCTGTCTCCAGGGTACTGGGACGTGTGCACACCACCTTGCCCAGCTGGGCTTCCCGGTTTGTGCTGAAGATCCCTGAGCAGCCAGGCCAATGCCTAGTTTAGATCCTACCCTGGGGCAACATTTGGCCATGGGGTCTGAGCCAGGAGGGAACCCGGACAAGGGGTGATGATGGACTTGCACACACATTATCCTCTAGCCAAGCTGGGCACTGATTAGCCCCTAGCAACAGCAAAGACATATTAACAGAACATGTTTTATTGTGTGAGCAGAGCATAGGCAGAAATGGACAGGGTTGGAGGTGCACATGGGGGTACACAGCACAGCTGGGGCCTGACTTGAGAAGGGTACACGGTGGCTGGATACAGGAGCTAGCCACAGGTTAGAAGACCTGGGGTGGGCAGTTTCCTGACTCTATTATCAGCCCTTCCAGGAATGGGTCTGACTGATCCCACCCCAGCAGCAGCGAAAACTCTTGGTATAAGGTCATCTTGCGGTCACAAAGGCCAGAGCAGCAGCAGCCTCGGCATTAGTTCCACAGCTCCGGTTTGACTTCTAAGATGGTTATGGTATGAATGAAGAAGTATCCAGGAGCTCAAAGCATTGCTTCTTTGCCTCTGTTATCCAAAGATGAGAATGCCAATGTCAGAGCCCAGGTGGGGGTACGAGTCATCTTGGTTCCATTATCAAATGGATTTAAAGCCTACCTCTATAAAAACAGCAAAAAGCAAGATAAGCACCAATCCCAAAGCTGTCAGGCATCACCATCTCAGCTCAGGGGCCAAGATCAATGGAGGCCTCATCCCCCTTCTGCATCAAACATAATTCTTGGTGGGGTACTCAGAGGGCCCCCGAGAGGGGGAATGTGGGGCAGATGCTGTGTAGCGGGCCATGTAGTGGCTGGAACTCTGAGACCCTCCAGAGGGGCAGGTGTAACACAGCAGCCCCCCACCTAGGAGCAAAAGGCCCGAGGCAGCCCAGCCCAGGTAGAGGGAGGCTCCCAGCTCCCGCTTTTGGGCCTCAGCCACTAAGGGATTGTAGAAGTCCTGGATGATGGTGTGGGCTGTCCAGCAGACTGGAATCAGCGTCAGGATCCCCGAGATGACAAAGATGATCCCAGAGGTAAGCACCAGGCGGGCCTTGGAATCCTTGTCCTCTACGCAGGTGGTACACTTTGCTCCGGCAAGGTAGACCAGCAGACCAAGCAGGGCCACAAGCAGGGTGATGACACAGAGGGCTCTTGCAGCCTGCAGGTCCTGGGGTAGCGCCAGTAGAGAGTCGTACACCTTGCACTGCATCTGGCCGGTGCTCTGTACCACACAGGACATCCACAGCCCTTCCCACACCACCTGGGCCACCACAATGTTGTTACCGATAAAAGCAGTCACCTTCCACATGGGCAGGGTGCAGGATACCAGAGCTTTCATCCAGCCCAGCAATGTCAAGACGAGCCCCAGTATTTGCAGACCAGCAGAGGCCATGGCAAAGCTGATGAGGAGGCTGTATTGAGTGGATGGATAGAAGAAAAATATTAAAAAGGTAACTGGTCTAGGCCTCAGGCCATGAACAGTGTGACCTGACACAGGCCACCAATAGCATATACTCCAGGAGTTGGTCACTGTATCCTGTAATGGGGGCAGCATACACTCCCTGAGCTTCATTTTCTCATATGCAGCACTTAATGTGTCCCTAGTTATGCGACAGCTTCTGGCAGATAATCCTGTGTTGGGTGCAGATGACAGGCAAAGGACAAAGCCCATGTACATCCATGGCCTTTGCCACTTCTGAGTACATTTTATCATGCAACAAAGTGCCAAAAGGAGGGATGGAAAGACTACAGTTTCCACATGCTCTGGCTTTAGCATGTTTCAGGGCTAAGGATATAGTTCAGTGGTGAAAGACTTGTCCAGCATCGTCCAAGTCCCGAGTTTCAATCACCAGCACTGCCACCTCCCAAAAAAACTTTTTCCTCACCACTCAAGGTCCAAACTCCTTGAACCAGTCTGTTGGTATCAGGCTGATACTATCCTTGTGTCCCAAGCCTGATCATCCACCACTCTCCAAAAGCTATCTCCTCCTAAGGTGGGTAGCCAGCCTGGCCCTGGAGGGGCAGGAGAGACTGGAGAGAGGGTCAAACAAAACCTCTCTCATCCAGAAGCGATTCCTCCCCAATGACACCCGCTGAGTCCCTGATCTGCTCTTCAACATTACCCTGGGGGCCACGGGGCACATTTGTCCTCAAGTGTGGGACCACTTTCCTGTTTTAAATCAAAGGCCATGCTAGGGTCCTCTCAGGACATAGCTCTTCTGGGACCTGTCCAGTCCCCACCACCACTCTCGCTGCACTGGTTTTCAAGGCCCACTTTGAATTGGGTGCACCACAAGGACCAGGCCTGACCTGCTCCAGGCCTGCTGCGGCTCCCCATTACACAAAGTTCTGCACGCACCGCTTGGACCTTCTTGTATCTCCTTCCTCAGCAGCTCAGCCAGAGAGCAAGTTCCGATACCCTTCTCACTTGAGGTTCCATCTAGCAGGCCGAGCTCAGGACCTCCATGGAGATCGGCGTCTGAGGATGGCCCTGCCCCAGCCTCCTTCCCTTTGTACACCCTGAGGGGTCAGCTACCCTGCCCCTCCGCCCCTCCTCCTGCCGGGCGGGGCGGTGGGTCCGCTTCCGCAGGTGAGGGGGAGGGGAGTCTCGCCCCAGAGAGGCAAGGTAGGTGGGGGAGGGGCGTGCAAAGTTTTGGAGTCTTTGTCCTGGCAAGGGGAGGGGGAGGGGCATTTAAGACTTGGAGAGCTGCCGAAGGACCGACCACCTCCGGGCTCTGTGTGGCCCCCTGCCCAGCCCGACTCAGACGACTCAGACAGCTAACTCTAGGAGCGCCACTCAGGTTCTCCATGGGCGCCTCCACACGCGCCGCCACAATCCCTGCATCTGGCCCTCCGAAGGTCCGGCCCTGCTGAGGTCTCTCCTGACCCCCAACACGCACACTTGCTCCAGACTCACCTGAGGAAAAGACCAAAGAGATTCGCAGGCCAAGTGAGGGGAGAGGGGTGGAGGCGGGGGGTCTTAAAGGGGCGCTGACGTCACTGTTCCACCTCCCCCGGGGAGGGGCAAAGACCCTGGCCCCCACCACATGGCGGGTGCCTCCCAGGTTGGTCGGGGCAGTGGGGGCGCTCGCGACCGCGGCTGCTGCACCTGTCGCGCACTAGGCTGCGCGCACCTCGGCTGGCGGCTTCGTGGCCGCCACTAACTAGCTTTGAGACCTCGGAAATTCAATCTTCCGGAGCCTCAGTTCTTTACTCCGCAAAAGAACGACAAGCCTGCATTTTACTGTGTACTTCCTAAGGTACAAATTAAAGAGCACGTTTTCTGTTGTTATTATACCCCCGGATCCCTTAAGAAACCTGCAACTGAGCCAGGCATAGTGGCGCACGCCTGTAATCCCAGCACTCGGAAGATTGAGGCCAGAGGATTGCAGTGAGTTCGAGGGCGGCCTGGGCTACTACATAGGGAATTCAAGGACACACACACAGCAAGACCCAGCCTCAAATCAAACATAACCAAACCAAACCAAACCAAAACCTACACTAAAAAAAACCAGAACTGGGGGCTGGGGATATAGCTCAGTGGAATAAGCGCTTGCCTAGCAAGCGCAGGGTCTTGAGTTCGACCCCAGTACCGCAAAAAAAAAAAAAAAAAAAAAAAAAAAAAAAAAAAAAAAAAAAAAAAAAAACCAGAACAAACAAACAAAACAAAAACCCGCAATTAGACCATGCGCGGTGCCACAGTTTGTAATCTCAGAACTTGGGAGGTTGAGGCGGGAGGATCACAAGTTCGAGAGAAGCCTGGGCAATTTTGCGATTTAGCAAAATTCTGTCTCAAAAATAACAAGTAAAAAGATTGAGATGTAAACCAGGCGTGGTAACACACGCACGCCTGTAATCCCAGAACTTGGAAGGCTGAGGCAGAAGGGTTTTGCCACAAGTTCGAGACCAGCCTGGGCTACATAGTGAGTATAAGGCCAGCATGAACTACATAGCAAGACCCTGTCTTCTAAAAAGAAAAAAAAATTGGGATGTAGCTCAGCTCAAAGGCCTTGGGCTTATTCCCCAGTATCAGAAAAAGACACTGAAACCAAAAGGAAGCCTGCAGTCATCTCTACAGGGCTTGTTCTGTCTCGGACCCTCCTATTCCACATCCTCCGAACGCGAGCTGGGAGAGGCAGGTCCAGGTCCAAGTTCCTGAAGTCTCCAAAGCTCCCGCTCAGACCTTATATTGGTCCAATAAGCGGACTTAGCGGGCACTTCGGGGCGGGGCGTCCGGGTGAGGGCTCCGCCCCGGAAGGCGGGGGTGGGGGCGGAGCCTGGGCCCGGGTTGCGGGCCATTGAGCCCCGGGACCAGACTGCGCCCGCCGCGGGACGCGCACCATGGCTGTGGACTGGGTGTGCTGGATGCTGAGGCTCCTCGTGCTGGGACTTGTGTTGGCGTTGCCGCGCGCCGCGGCTGGGGAGCAGGCGCCAGGTACAGGGGGCCCGGGGGCCGAGGGACCCAGGAACAGGAATCTGACCCAGGACCGGGTGGGTGGACGTGGGGTGTGGGGTCCGGTGTCTCCCGATGGGGAGCTTCCCGCTACTGGAGATCTCTTTCCACTCCGGGGTTCGATCGCAGTCCGGACTTCACTTTCTCTCTTTGTCCAGTCTGGGTGTGGAGGGCAGCGGTCCCAAACACCCGTACCACTAGCGAAGAGAGAAAGTAAGTTTGGGAAGGGATGTTTGGTTTAGTGAGGGGGCACGCCCCCCCGCCTGTTCTTTACGGCTTTCTGGCTCACCCCAGTGAGGGAAGAGTGGCGGGGTCTCGAGAGTCATGGGGTCTGTGCCCTCTCTACCAGTGGGGTGCCCCCTGCCATCCGGTGACTTCAGTGCCCAGCTATGTGGGGGGAAGGGATCGGGGTCGGGCTGGGTGCCCAGGAGTGAGTCACACGCCGCCGGCGGCGCGGGGGTTGTGGGGACCTGAACCCCCCCACCAAAGTTCTGCGATACGCTACCCTCCCCCAGTATTACCGTGTCCGGGTCAGGCCGTGCGGTCACCTGCGAGGAATGCGGGCAGGGGGGAGGGCGCCGGTGACTCACGTTATTCGAGCCGGCGGACCCTGACCTCAGCCCCCAGAATAGCCGCGCCCCTCCCCCAGTGTCTGACCCGCGGCCCCCTCCCCAGGCACCGCCCCCTGCTCTCGCGGCAGCTCGTGGAGCGCCGACCTGGACAAGTGCATGGACTGCGCGTCGTGCCCGGCGCGACCGCACAGCGACTTCTGCCTGGGCTGTGAGTGGGCAACGGGCCGGTGGCGAACAGACCTTAGAGAAGGAGAAGAGTGCTGGGATGGAGAGGGGAGTAGATGGTTTCCGACCTGGGGAACTAATCAAAAGGAGATGAGAGTGGGGAGGGGACAGTGGGAGCCACGCAGGTTTGGGTTGGGGTGGGGCTGGACCTGAGGAGTGAGGTCTGACTTGAGTCCCATCCCCAGGTGCCGCAGCACCGCCTGCTTCTTTCCAGCTGCTCTGGCCCATCCTTGGGGGCGCCCTGAGCCTGGCCCTCGTGTTGGCGCTGCTTTCTGGCTTCCTGGTCTGGAGACGGTGCCGCCGGAGAGAGAAGTTTACCAGTCAGTGTCACTCCCACTCCCACCCTCCATCACTCCTGCACATTCCCCTGCTCATGACATCTCTCCCGCATCTCTCTTGCAGCCCCCATAGAGGAGACCGGTGGAGAAGGGTGTCCAGGTGTGGCACTGATCCAGTGACTGAGTGCCCCTGCCAGCTGGGGCCTCACCCGCTCATCGTTCATTCATTCTGGAGCCAGCCCCTGCTTCCCAGAGAGCCAGGGCCAGAGCCAGGCCTCCTCCAACCACAAGGGGGACGAGAATTGTGAATCACTGCTGAGGCTGAGCCCAGGGTTCAGGGGAGGCTTCCAAGGTGTCTCATTGCCCTGTCTGGCTCCAGGACAGAAAACAAGCCTCATGCCACTCACAGTAAGAAACTGCAGCATTTGCACAAGGGGGTCTCCCTGTCCCCTGATGCCTTGGAGGCCAGGCTGACTCAAGGGCCAGACACAATACTAGGCCCCACCCACTCAGATGGACTGAAATGGGGGGGGGACAGAGGTCAGCCTGGGGTACTTAGGGACCTGTTCTTAACACTAGAGGGCTGGCCTTCTAGGAGGGCTGGCCCTAAGATACAGACCTCCCCCAGCCTACCCCCAAAGAGGGGTAGGAGATATTTATTTTGGGGAGAAAGTTTGGAGGGGAGAATTTATTAATAAAGAATCTTTAACTTTAAATGGTTTGGAGTATGGCATGATCCCCAGTCTGACTCCTCAGAGCTAGAAGGAGGGAGTGAGTCAGTCGCCTGCTGCGGGGGTGGGGGTGAGGCTCTGACTCACACATTCTCAATGCCTGCAACCCAGCCTGCCAGGACCTGGCCGGCCCTGACCATTTTCCAGGGAAGATCCTTGAAAAACCCCAGCATCCAGCACCCCACCCTCCCTAAAGGCCCCGTGTTCCAGACAGGGTCCTCCTGTGTAGCCTCCAACTGCTAGGCAATCTGTTCACTTTCGGAGAGGACACTTCCTTTCCCATGCTGATGCCCTTCCCATCCCAAGATTTCACTCAGCTCTGTCCTCTGCTGTTAGGGCAAGGTCCTTGTGCCCAGGGGCCTGATGTGGAGGATAAGCAAGGACCCTGTCCCTTCAAAGAGATTGTCAGTCTTTTTTTTTTTTATTATTTTTCTTTCATCTTTTTGAGACAGGGCCTTTGTTTTGTTTTGTTTTGTTTTTTGGTGTCAGGAAATTGAACTCAGGACCTTGCGCTTGCCAGGTGGGTGCTGTACCACTGAGCTGTATCCCTGCCCCTGAGATAGGGTCTCACTATGCAGCTCAGGCTGGCCTTGAACTCACTTTGTAGCCCAGGCTGGCCTCGAACCTGCAGCCATCCTCCTGCCCCAGCCTCTCCAATGCTGGGATTACAGACGTGCACCATCACGGCCAGCTGAGGTTGCCGGTCTTGTAGCAGGCAAGACGAAGTCATTGTCCACCACGGTTCAGGGCTCGATTATGTCCCCAGCTGAGGCTGCACCAAAGTGGGGGCTGGGGGTCTCCCCTAGCCTCAACAGCCGGAGGGCCTCTGGGATCAGGCTTCCAGGGCATCGCCAGAGAAGCAGCTCTGAGCAGGAGCTCCTGCAAGAGGAAACGACAGTCAAGGCATGGGGCTGAAGGCTGGCCCAGTAGTACCACTTACTCCCAGATCCAGGTCTCAGGGAGCCAAAGTGGGAAACAGCACAGAAGTTAGAAGTTAAAATAGCACACACGGGCCTGGGATATAGCTCAATGGCACAGCACCTGCCCAGCAAGCTCCAGGTCCTGAATTCAATTCCCAATACCAAAAGATTAAAAAAAACACGATGGGGCAGGGCATGATGAATGGATGAGGAGCAGGTCTGATCCACTAGGAGGTCTGGCCAGTGGAAGCTGCCTACCTGAGTGGGGGCAGGACAGGGGGGAAAGGCATGGGGGCGCTGCAGTAGGGGTGGTCATTATGTAGGCTGAGTCGGGAGAAGTGGGTGGCCATGTTCTCGGGCAGGAACTGCTTGTGCAAGGGCTCCCTGGGGAGAGACAGGAAGACAGATGCGGATATTAAGAGAGGAGGCTGCTAAGCCTTCCCTACCCCCAAACTCACTGCTCTGCTTGGTGCTCTTAGGCACAGCTCGTTGGAGAGGGGAGCTGGAAAAAAAGAGCCAGGTGCACCCAGCTCTTGGTTTTTCCTGAGGATCTACCCTCTTGAGCCTGCAGCGTCTGCCAGGAGCCCCCAGCCCACTCCTAACTCAATAACGCCTAAGCCATTCCCCTCTGGCCATCCAACAACTTATCTCAGAAGTCTTTTTTTTTTTTTTTTGGACAGGGTCTCACTATACAGTTTAGGCTGGCCTTGAGCTAACTTTGTAATCCAGGCTGGTCTCGAACTCACAATGATCCTCTTGCCTCAGCCTCCCTTGTGCTGGGATTACAGGCGTGCGCCACTACGCCCGACTTCTCATAAGTCTTGACCATAAACTAGCTCCCAGCCTTAACCCCGCTTCAGCTCAAACGCAAGCCTTACCGAGTGTCCCCTACTCTGGCTCCGCAGGGGGCAGTGGAGTGCAAGCCAACCAGCAGATCAGCCCTGCTCCCCAGCTAAAGCTCTTGCGCCCCTCAGTGGGGGTTACCTAGTGCCCCAAAACGCACCTGGTGTCCAGGTCCCGAATCACACCCGAGGTGGCCCGCAAGGCGAGACCTGGGGAAGCCCGCTCCAGGGGCTGCTGCAGTATCATTGGGGTTGAGATCTCGCCGACCGAGGGATGGAATCCAGGCAACAGGGGCGGAGCCTCGGGGCGTGGTCCAAACGCAAGGGGTGTAGCCTCACCCACGCTGCGGCAGGGCTCTGCGCAGACGCGGAAGAGGAGCAGCGCGCGGCTGGAAGGCGGGTCTACTCGGCGGAGTGGGGGTGGGGATCCGGCGTAGCAGGAAAGCGTGAGAGCCAGTTCTTAAGTGTCGTCGGGGGCGTTCGCTACGCTCTCCTTAGTTCTTGAGGAGCGTGGCGGCACGAGACGACCGCCTTCGCCGGCAATATCTAAGCACCAGCCGTTGCGAAGAGGAGCGGCTCTGGAGCACGTCCGGCGTCGGGAGGTTGCGTCATACGGGAGCACTCTGGGACTTGTAGTTCCTGAGATGGAACGTGCCATGCCGCTCGCCGTGCCTCTGGGTCAGGTGAGCCGATCTTGGCGTGGTGCTTTCTGGGGTTTGCAGTCCCTGCTTGGCTTCGGCGGAATGGGCGAGGAATGGTGCGGGAGCACTGGTGTGCAGAAGCCCTGGTGCGCGAAAACGGTCCGTGATTCTCTGGCTCCGTAGGGGGCAGTGGAGTGCAAGCCAACCTCGGCCCAGCTGAAAGTACAATGTAGAGGCTAGAGGTCAGTCGGTTTTTCCGTCCTGAAGTAATAAAGCCCTTAATTGTTTCTAGCTTGAACCCAGGGGGCTCATGAATGTTAGGCAAACCCTTGATCGAGTTACATTTTTGCCCCCCACCTTAAATTTTGTTTTGTTTTGTTGAGACAGGGACTCGCTTTGTAGTCTGGCCTGACCTTGAACTCACTATGGAGCCCAGGCTGACCTCCAGCTCGGGGTGATCCTGTTGCTTCCGCCTTCCGAGTGCTGGGATTACAGGCGTGCACCAACATGCCCAGCGAACCTCCTCTTTAAATTTTGAGACAAGGTCTGACAAAATTGCTCAGGCTGGTCCTGAACTTCTGAACCGCCTGCCTCAGCCTCTCCGGTAGCTACTTTTTGAAAAAGAAAAGTGAAGCCAGGTGTGGTGGCACATGCCTATAGGTCCCAACATTTGGGAGGCTGAGACAGGAGGATCGCTGCAAGTTCAAGGTCGGCCTGGAGTTACATAGCGAGTTCAAAACTACCCTGAAATACATAGCAAAACCCTGTGTCAGAAAAACCAAAATAAATAAAAAAGAATATTGAAGCTAGACGTGGTAGCACACAGCTGTAATTCCAGAAATCCACAGGCTGAGGTGGGACGATTGCCAAGAGTTTGCGGCTCACTGCATACCAAGACCCTGTCTCAAAAATAAATAAATAAAAAGCAGAAGTAAATAAATAAGAAAGAAAATTCAATAATTGCACAAGAGCCATTCTTGCCCCTTCCAATACTGGGGGTTGACACTAGAGCCTTCACACTGAGCTACACCTCTAGCGCTTTTATTTAGTATGGTGAGACAGGACCTCACTAAATTGCTGACATATGGGGGTGTGCTTAAATTTGTAATCGTCCTGCCTCAGCCTCCCAGAGTGCTGGGATTATAGGCATGTGCCACCATGCCCTGCAAGAGCCACTTCTAAACATTTTCTATATGACAGCCCCAGACAAGGCTCTTTGTATGAGCTTTGTGTATCAGCCTATCCACCAGCTGTATTTATTGTTTTTGTTTTTCTATTTTTTTTTTTTTTGGCGGTACTGGGGATCGAACTCAGGACCCTGTGCTTGCTAGGCAGGCGCTTATTCCACTGAGCTATATCCCCAGCCCCCAGCTGTATTTATTGTGATGGGATCTCCTGTGAATGCCATCTGGCTGTTGGAGAAACTGGTACAAGAGGTTTGGTGCTGGCCCTACACTTCCTAGGCACCATACCCCAACTTTCTTTCTCACCCTCTTCTTGGAGTCACTTCCAGGGCTGCGTGAGCAAATGCCTTGTAGTGAACATCTCAAAAGAGGACTGAAAAGTGTGGGCCTGGCTGCGACTGGGGAGGGCAGAGAGGAGCCTGTGGACAGAGGCATCAGCCAGTGTCTCCCTGTAGGCCGAGGTGTTTCAGGCCTTGCAGCGGCTGCACATGACCATCTTCTCCCAGAGTGTCTCACCCTGTGGGAAGTTTCTGGCAGCTGGCAACAACTATGGGCAGATTGCCATCTTCAGGTACCCTTGGCCACCGCTCTCCACCCTCTTGAGCCCTGGCACTTGGCCCTTGTGGGTCTGATGGCCCCTGCTTCTGACCCCTGGGCCCTCCTTGCCTCTCCCCTTCAGCTTGTCTGCTGCTTTGAGTTCAGAGGCCAAAGAAGAAAGCAAGAAGCCTGTGGTGACTTTCCAAGGTGGGTGTAGCTGTGGAGTGTGGCTGAGGGGGCTCCAGGGTGGATGAGGCGGCAGGGCGGCTCTGCACTTCCCTCAGGTTCTGCATTTCCCTTCAGCCCATGATGGGCCTGTCTACAGCATGGTCTCCACTGATCGACACCTGCTCAGTGCTGGGGACGGGGAGGTGAAGGCCTGGCTTTGGGCAGAGATCCTCAAGAAGGTAAAAAATCTGGAGCCTGGGGAAGGGCTGCACTGCCCCACCCAGAAAGAGCCTTTGTGGTCACCCCATGTTTTCCCTTGTAAAGGGCTGTAAGGAAATGTGGCGTCGTCAGCCCCCATACAGGTGAGCCAGGCCCATGTGAGTGAAAGCCACGCTGGGTGAGGGCACTGCCTGGCGGACACTGACCTGCCCTTCCTCCCCCAGGACCAGCCTGGAGGTGCCTGAGATCAATGCCTTGTTGCTCGTTCCCAAGGTCTGAGCCCTTTATGACAGTTCTTGGCCCAAACCTTGACTGAGTAACCTATTCCCTGTCCTGATTTGACCTGACTTGGAGCCCCAACCTGCCCCCTCTGCAGGAGAATTCCCTCATCCTGGCTGGGGGAGACTGCCAGCTGCACACCATGGACCTAGAAACTGGGATCTTCACGGTGAGCAGAGTCCTAGAGCTGGACCAGATTTGGGCCAGCGGGAGGCCCCCTTCCTGGGTCTCTCTTCACTCTGTCCCTCTCCCTATAGCGGGCTCTCCGGGGTCACACAGACTACGTCCATTGCCTGGCACTTCGAGAGCGGAGTCCAGAGGTGCTCTCAGGCGGCGAAGACGGGGCTGTGCGCCTTTGGGGTAAGGGGGTGGCTGGCTGGAGGGCAGAGCAGTGGGAGGGACGTGGGGTCAGTAGGGCACATTGGGAACCTCACGGATTGTCCCAACAGACCTCCGCACAGCCAAGGAGGCACAGACAATTGAGGTTTATAAGCATGAGGTAAGGAGATGACCCGCACGCCTGTTCTCTTCCCCATCTTGTCTCTGCCTTCACCTCTCCCCTCCTCCCTCAAAGGAGTGCTCCAGACCGCACAACGGCCGCTGGATCGGATGCTTGGCAACCGATTCAGACTGGATGGTGAGCTGGGGAGTACTGGGGGGGGTGCCACGGGAGGGCAGTGTTGCCAGGGCCTGTCAGCTGAAGAGTCATGGCTCACAGTGGCTGGGAACCCTGCACCTTTCTGCCCAGGTCTGTGGAGGGGGCCCAGCCCTCACCCTCTGGCACCTTCGATCCTCCACACCCACCACCGTCTTCCCCATTCGAGCACCACAGAAGCATGTCACCTTCTACCAGGACTTGGTGAGGCCCTCTCCCTTGCTTCTGCCACCCTCCCCAGGTCCCCTCCAGCCCCGAGCCCTGAGTGCCTTCCTTGTCCTCCACAGATTCTGTCAGCTGGCCAGGGCCACTGCATCAACCATTGGCAGCTGAGTGGGGAACTCAAGGCCCAGGTGCCAGGCTCCTCCCCAGGGCTGCTCAGCCTCAGCCTCAACCAGCAGCCAGCAGCACCTGAGTGCAAGGTGGGTCAGGCAGGGGGCTCTGGGGACCCCAGGGGCTCTAGGGAGTGTGGGTAGGTCCGTCATGGCGCCCCTGTCCCCAGGTTCTGACTGCTGCAGGCAACAGCTGCCGTGTGGATGTCTTCACCAACCTGGGCTACCGAGCCTTCTCCCTGTCCTTCTGATGCCTGACCAGCGCCCCATCCAACACCTAAGCAACCCTTATTTAGTGTCTTTTGTTTTTTTTTTTTTTTTTACAATAAAATTTCAAGCTTTTCCTCCTTGTGTTTTCTTCCCAAGAATGAAGACCAAGGGTCCATGCAATGATGTACATATTACTCTGTCCAGTTTTGATACATAAATACTCCCCACCCCCTGCCCTGGAGTGGGCCAGGGCAGGGGTGCTAGTTAGAGAAGACAGACCTATTCAGATGCGAAGAATAAACAGCTCTGCCCTGCCACCCGGCTGGGCCCTTCGCCCCAAAGCTTGCCCTTGCCCCGGAAGAGCCCCGGCCCAGCTTTGGGGGCGGGGAAGGGCGCTGGTCCCGCGTGGAAATCCGGACCTTGTAGCTCCACTGAGCATTATTGGAAAGTAAATGCCACCGTGGGGTAGGATGTCCCCTTGGCCGGCTGTCAGGTCCTTCGGAAGAGGTTACTGAGGAAGCCGCCGGCCGGCCCGGCGCCCAGGCGCAACGAGAAGCGAGTCGAACCTCGGCGTGGGCCCGACGCTGCGGCGTTTAGCTCCTTTTGGCGTTGTGAGCGCAGCTGCTGCCCAATCACCACCTGCATGTCATCCTGTGGGAGGCGGGGTCGGGGATGTGTTGCGGCCCTGGGTGCCCTGGTCCCGCCCCCGAAGCCCGCCCCGCCCCTTACCTGCCAGGCCTCCAACTCCTGCGTTAGCGCCACCTTCTGGCGGATGGTGCGCATCAGCTCGCGGGACAGGGAGTCCCGCTCAAGAGAGACACGGCCAAGCTCCAGCGACAGTTCCAGGGACCTGCGGGTAGGAGGGGCGGGTAATATTCTGAGGTGGGACGGGGGTTGCTTACACTGACAACAAAAATGTCAGTCCCCGGGTTGGGGTGGGAATAATTACAATCATATCACAGATGGGCAAGCTAGGGGATAGAGCGCTCTGGGCCCTATCGTTCCGCCTAGGACAGTGGAGGAAGAAAACAGCTCACTTGTTCACGGCTTCGTCGCGGTCCGAGAGTGCGCTGCTCAGGGTCTCCTCGGGGTCTTCCTGTGCCCGTAGCTCCTTCTGCCTTTGCAGCTCCTCCCGCAGAGTCTGCAGTTCCGCCTGCTGCAGCGCAATCTGCGGGCAGGACAGCGGGCAGCAAGGCGTGTGGGCCCCTGGACCTTCTATACAGTTCTGGCTCTGGCTTGCCCGGCTCTCACCTCCCTCCCCTGCCTGCTCCACAAACACTAGGCAGTTGTGGCCCTGTTCTAGAGATGAATCCTGAGCTGATGCAGGGTGGGGTGAGGTAGGATTAATCGAGGTGGTGGTAAAGGCAAGGGTGCAGGAGCGTTACATTTAGCACTGCTGGGAGTGAAATGAGGATGGGTTAGGCCAGGAAGTCTTTTTTGTTGGTACTGGGAATCAAACTCAGGACCTTGCACTTGCCAGGCAGGTGCTTGCGCCACTGAGCTATATCCCCGCCCAAGCCCAGGAAGTCTTCCTGGAGGTAACCCCCATCCTCCCACCCCCTACTCTGACAGACAGGAACCCTGGAGAATGAACTAGGGCCTTTGCCCTGAGCTACAGTCCTAGTTGTGTTTTGTTTTGTTTTGTTTTGGAGATAGAGTCTTGTTAAATTGCTATATTTTCCAAACTGGACTTGAACTGCTAACCTTCCTGCCGCTGTCTTTCAGAATCCTGGAATTACATGCATGCAACAGCCAGGCTGCAAGTTCATTGAGATGGCGGGAAATCCAGGTATAGGGATGACAGGGCTTATGGGACAAAGGCTGGGAAGTGAAGATAGGAAAGAGAAGCGGACAGCTGGTGGGGCGCTGCACCCAGGCCCTTCCCCACCTCGTCCTGCAGCCTGGCTACTTCCGCCTCTTTCTCCTCCAGGATCTCCGCTGGGCTCAGGGGTGCTCGCTTCTTGGGGGGCTCCAAGCTATCCACCTGGGGTGAAGGCTGGAAGCTGGAAGCCTCTTGGGTCTCCGAGGACAGAGTGGTCTGTGGACCAAAGGGTCGGTCAATGCCACATGGATTCTCGTGGTAAGAGGAGGAGTGCAGTTCCACACTGCTTGCTGATGGCACAGGTGGGGAGCTGGGAGCTGGGAGCTCACCTGGGCGTCTCTGCCTGCACTGGCATCCTGCTCCTGGTCTCGGTCACTGTCCAGGCTGTGGGCGAGCTCCGACTGCAGTGAGGCGCTGGACACATTGGTGTCCTGGAGGCGTGATTCCTCCTCCAGCTCTGAGACCCGCCGCTGCAGCCTCCGCAGTGCGCTCAGGGCCTCGCCAGCCTCAAAGCGCGCACGTTCCAGCTGCAGAGTAGTCGAGCCGAGGCACAGAAGGTCAGCCCAGCGGGCAGGCACCTGCACCCCTGACAGACCTACCCGGGCGCCTTGTGCCAGCACCCCAGCGCCCACGCACGCCCTGGGTCACAGGCCCAGCTTGGTCAGCGCACTTCTGGGCTTTATAGTTTCCTTACCTATAAAGCAGGGCACACCTGGCATCAACCCCCACCCCCCAGCCACACCCTATGAAGGTCACCTCCCACAGAGTGGGTCATTTTTCTTGCTCAGCTACCTTCTAGCTCCATAATTGCTGGGATCCTGCGTTTATTGATCCTTCTTTCTGAGCCTCCTAGCCTTACTCACCACAGCCATTACCATCCCATCTCACAGGCAGGGAAACGGAGGCTGGCCACCCCACAATAGTAAGGAAGGGATGTTGGGATAAAAAACCAGGCATTCTGTTCTCAGAGTGCAGAGCTAAGGTCTCAAACGTTAGATTTTGCTCCCTCTTCTTTTCCTTTCTCTATTTTCATTGCCCCACACATGGTCCAGGCCAGGTATTTCCAGTCTGAACTCCAGCCTTAGCCCCCTCCCTGGCCTCTCAGTTGCCACTTATCTCTGATTCATTCTACGAGTGAACTTCTACTCAATAGCCTTCTGTGACTCCCACTTTCCCTTGGGCTAATGCCTATGCTTTTCTGGCACAGCTGCCAGGCTCCCAGTGACCCAACTCTGGCCATACCTCCCAGAAATCCTTTGGACTTGCAAAACCCCTTGGACTGGGCCCTTGCCAAGGGCCAGGCTGATTGCCCAACCCCTCCAGCCCTACGTCACCTCTAGGCTGTGCTCCCTCCTCTCCCTCCTCAGGAGCAGCAGCTCCTCATGGGTGGTCTGCAGCCTGCCCTGGCCCTTGTCCACCTCCTCATGCAGGCCTCGAATCTGGGCCTCCAGGTCATGCCGGCGGCTCTGCAGCATCTGGTTCTGGGGCAAAGACATACAGCTGAGGAGGGGTGGCAGCCCCAGATGCCCCAAGCCCAGCTTTTCTAGCTCGGACCAGCCCAGCCCCAAATCCCTACCCTGCAAGACTCACCTCCCCCTGCAGACTCTCCAGCTGTGTCCTCAGCTCTGCTCCAGCCAGGGCCTGAGCCTGGCACTGGGCCCGAAGTGAATCCACTTCTCTCTGAAGCTCCTGCTCAGTCTGAGATGCCTGGGTAGGGGCACAGGGATTGGAATTCCCAGCTAGCTTTAGCTTCAACACCCACACAGGGCACCTACCCCTATGGGAACACTTGTGCCGGCTGTCCCCACCTCAGCCAAGGCCAGGGCCACCTACCTGGGCCAGCTGCTGGCTGAGCCGGAGGTTCTGCTCGCTGAGCTCACCAAGGGCCCGAGCCCGCTCTCGCCCGCTGTCCTGTTGCTCTGAGAGTTGCTCCCCCAGCTGCGCCCGCAGAGCTGCCACATCGCCCTCCAGCTCCACAGCCCTGGCCTCCCACTCTGCGCCCCGGGCTGCCAGGCCCCGGCGGAGCTCATGGTTCTCCTGCTGCAGCCGCTGTGGAAACCATGCAGAGGGTTAGAAACAGGGCATGAGGCTGCAGGTGACCCACCCAAAGAGCAGGACAGAGGGACTTTGACCCAAAGAGTGTGGCGGCAGCGGCGGTGGGGGGCAGAGCTGAAAGCAGGAGAAGAGCATACAGACAGCACAGGGAGGACCCCCACGGGTGGGGGAGAGGGCAGGCAGCGGAGGAGAGGTTCCAGGTTGGGCAGGAGGCCGGCACTGGGCAGGGAGGATAAGGCTTCCCGGATACCCACTCACCTCAACCTGCGGCCTGGACTCTTGGACCCGAGGTCGCAAGCGCCGTTTCTGGCGCCTGAGTCTGGCAGAGTTTAAGCCACGGCCCATGGCTTCACTCCCACACCTGTGGTGTCCTAGGGACTCTGCAGGCTGAGTCTCTCCCCAGCCCCTCTCCCAGTTCCCTCTAATTAGCCCTGACCAGCCCTGTCAGAGCTCCACCCTCTGCCTGCCCTTCCCCAAACCTGCCTGGCCAGTGGTGGGACCTGTGCTTGGCATACTCAGGTGCCCATCTTCGGGAAGAAGCCAAGTTAAGGGCCACTCTTTATAGGTTCTCAAAACAGGAAGGGCCCAGGGCAGGTGACAATAACCGTAGCTGCTACAATTACAGTACTGCATAAAATAATCCTGCCAAGTGCCCTACCTGCAGTATGTTATTTAATCCACTAGAGGGAGAATCACCAACATTCTCAGATGAAAACGCTCAGAGAGGTTCAATGCCTTCTTGCCCAAGGACACACAGTAAATTAGTGGAGCAGGAAGGCCAGCCCTGGCAGCCAAAGTCTTAACCTAATATGGCCCCTGCGATTAAGCTGGCAGGTTTGAGGTCAGGTCCGATTGTCCTGGCTGGTGCTCAGTTCTGTTGCTCTGTGGCCTGGGCAAGTCCCTTTAATATCCCATCCTTCTTCCAATACTTCCTGAACTCCTTCTGTTCTGTGGTCTATCATGGTTAAGCAAGACCATGAAGTTCATTGTCTCAGCAGCTTAGAGACCAGAGGGTCGTGGGAAAATGCTTGAATCCAGTAATTTCAGAGGGACCCTGAGGGCTGTGAGGACACTGGGAAAGTGATAAGCAAGGAGAAGGTGGGTAAGCATCCCTCCATAGAGGAGCTGATGTTGGGATTGACCCCTGCAGGGCAGGAAGGAGACCACCAGGAAGAGGCCCACCCCAGTGCCTTAAGGAACAGCAGTGCAAGGGCCCTGTGGGTAGCAGTTTGAGTCAGCCTGGGGACTTTTAGGCTGTGGTAAGAAGTTTCAGTTTTATCCTAAGTGCAATGAGGCAGCTGTGGGGAGATTCTGGGCTAAGAATAAAATGATCTGATGATCACTGGCTGCCCCATGGGAACAGACTCCAGGAGGCAGGAGGGGACGCCAGGCAGAAGGGAGGGAGGCCAGCCCCAGGATGAAGGCTGCAGAGACCACCAGAGCAGGTGAATTTGGTATTGTTGTTTTTTGTTTTGTTTTGTTTTTTGAG
The DNA here is from genome assembly GCA_004027595.1 of Dinomys branickii. NCBI lineage: Eukaryota > Metazoa > Chordata > Mammalia > Rodentia > Dinomyidae > Dinomys > Dinomys branickii. The sequence continues at coordinate 134,632 of PVLD010000988.1, read as the reverse complement.
ACGGGGTCTCACTATGCAATTCAGGCTGGCCTTAAAACTCACTATATAGCTGAGGCTGGCCTCCTGCCTCAGCCTCCTGACTGCGCCACCATGCCCGGCTAAGCAGGTGAATTTGGAACCTGGTGTAGAGGATTCAACAGAGGGGAAACTGCTTTTGTATAGGAAACCAAGTGCCACTGTGGTGACACACCCAGTAGTGGTCTGGTGGGAAAAGCTTGGGGCAGTTTATTATCCAGATCAACTCTGAGCAGAGATTTGGGCTGTCAACATGGGTACATCAGGGTGTTTAGGGGTTCAGATGTGAGCCCCAGCATGAGAGTGGGGCTGACTGCAGCATGGACAGAGGGAAGAACCCTTCCTGCTTTGCAGGGTTGAGCAAGAATAAACCAAGATGATGTACGGAAAGCACTTAGCCAGGTGCAGGAGGGAGTGGCTCCCAGGTCCTGTTGGGTGGCGTCACCATGCTGCTAAGGAGCCAAGCCGAAGATCCAGAGAGGGTCACACAGTCAAGCAGAGATCTGAACCTAGATCTTGACTTGTCCATAGATTTGTGTGTGTATGTGTGTGCGTGTGTGCGTGTGCATGTGCGTGTGCATCGCGCTGGGGATCAAACTCAAAGCCTGGCACATACTAGATAGATGCTCTACCACTGAGCTACAGCTGCAGCCTAGAATTCTCATTCCGAGGCACTAGGCCACAATGGGCCAGGGGAACTGGGCCCAGCTCCAAGCTATTCCAGAGGCATCCTCTGCCCACCTGCCTGCCTCTGCTCCTCTCTCCTCTCCATGTCTTGCTTCCTTTCTTTCCCTGGTCACCCAAGCCCTCCCACCCTCCGCCAGGCCCCAGTGGTCAGCTCACTTCCTCACGCTCAGTGTGCTGGGAGCTGAGTGTCTCCAGCTGCCGGCAAAGCTCCTCATTGCGCTCCAGAAGCATCTTGCCAAGTTCTGCAGCCAGCAACAGGTCCTTCTCCTTCTGCTGTAGTTGCAGGGCCAGGTCCTCTGGCTCCTCAGGCACTGGGCCCACTCCCAGGAATGAATCCCTCCGTTCCAGCACAAAGGGGAAGAAGCCTTCGTCGCCGCTGGGGGAGGTGCCCCCGGAGAGCAGCTTCCCCAGGCTGGGCCCTTCTGTGGAGCTCATGGTACCTGCAGCATCTGTGGGAAGAGATTGCTACAGGCCCAAGAGTTTGCCCCCTGGTGGCTCACACCTGGTCATCCAGCCCTGCAATCCTGGCCTCCCTGGGACAAGAGGGGTTAATGATCTGTGTTTGGGCCACCCAACTCCGTTAATGTCCCCAGGGTAGACTGAGGCAGGGAGCAGAAGTAAATGACACACCTTGCTTCCACTTCTGCCCCCAGGACACTTTGGACCCTTATGCCCAGGACCACAGCCCCACCCCTGGCAGGCCCGACCCCGCTTCCCTGAGTTCAGCGCTTTTGCTCCCAGCCTCTCACCATCTGGGCATCGATTGCCAGAACTCAGGCTGGCACGGAGCTCCCGCTCGAGCATAAATCCAACTCCTCCCAAGAATGCGGGGCACTGCCCCTTAGGAACTTGGGTGTCCCCACCCTTTGCCCCCAAGAATACAGCTTCTTCCCCTCCCAGAATTCCAGATCCCCATCCCCTTGCCCTTCTCCTAGATTTCCAGGGGTTTTGAACTCCAGACTTTAAGTTCCCATCCCTACTGTCCGCTCCTCCTAGATTCCCAGCCCCATCCTCATCTTTTCCCAGTCCCCGGCATTCCTGACCCCGCCAGTCGGGACTCAGAAGCTGTCGCCTGAAGACCCTCGTTTCCCAGGGCCCTGGCAACAGGCCCGGGCAGGGCGAGGTAACAGGTTGTGCCGGCCAGCGCTCCGCCACCGCTGCGAGTTTCTGTTTACTTCCCGGCCCGCCCCTGGGACAGCAGCCCTGGGTCCCCAGGGCCGCCCAGGGCCGCGAGTACTGGGGACACCACGCTCCGAGGGAGGCCCGGCCCGCGGGCACGTTGGCCCTCGCCCCCCGGGGGTCCCCGTCCCCGCACGCGCGGGAGCGCGCGCACCGGTCCTGCCCCTCCCCTCGCAGTGCTCGCAGCTGGGCGCTGAGCAGAGCCAGGTGTGCCACGGGGGTCCCAGCGCCGCCGCCCCTGCCCAGGCGGCCGAAGCCTTCCTTCCTGTCCTGCCCTGTCCTGCCGTGTCTCGGCTGCCCCGCGGTGCCAGGCGTCTGGCCCCGACCCCGGCTAACCCTCATCCTCCCCGCCGACAGTCCGGCCCGAAGCAGGAGGGCCCTGCCCTCGGCGCCCCCAGGTTCTCACCCGCCGCCGCCGGGCTGCCTCCGAGGTCCCCGCGGTCCCCAATCCCCTCTTCCGGAGGCGGTGCCAGGTGTTCTGGCCGCACAGGTGAGGGGGCGGTGCCGCGGGAGGGGCCGGGGCGCCTCCTGGCGGCTCGAATGGCCAGGCGGGGTCAAAGGAAAGTCGCCTCCACCTTCTCAGAGGAACAAATCCATCTTGCTGCTGCTGCTGTGGGAATTGACTGCATTAACTGAGCACCTACTGGGTGTGATCCTACGCTGACATAGATAGAAACTTTTCCTTTCCCAACAAGACTGCCCTGTGGATTTTTATTTGTTTGTTTTTGCGTTTTTAGGGGTTGAACTCTAGGGTCTTCACAATGAGCTACACTCGTTTGCGATTCATATTGAATACATACATTGTGGGGAGTTGGTACATATACACAGCACACTGCATATTAATCTGTTTTACTCCTCCCATCTCCCTCCATCCGCAGACCCTCTCCCCACCCCTAGAAGGCCCACTTCTCTGTGATCTGTCATGTCTTTTTTTTTGCTCTTTAAATTATTTACACTTTGGGTTTCTTGTATAAGAGAAACCATATGGTATTTAGCTTTCTGGTTTATTTCATTTAAAAACTGTTTTAAAAAACTTTTTATTTATTTTGTTTTATATTTTGTTTTTTGAGACAGGGTCTTGCTATGCAGTTCAGGCTGGCTTTGAGCTCACTTTGTAGCCCAGGCTGGTCTAAACTCTCAATGATCCTCCTGCCTCAGCCTCCCCAGTGCTGGAATTACAGGCATGTGCCACCACGCCCAGTTTAAAAAATTTCATTTTAGAGAAAGCGTCTCTCTCAGTTGCTAAGTTGCCCAGTCTCCACTCGAATTTGTGATTCACTTGCTTCAGCTTCCAAGAGTGCTGGGATTACAGGCATACACCGCTACACCTACCTTGGGATAGGAAATTATTAACAATGAAAACAAACAACCTAACATGCTATGCCCCCTGCTAAACCAGCCCTTTCATGGGCAGAACTTGTTTACTTTCATGACATTCCAATGAAGCAGAGATTACTAATACTCCATTTCACACATGAGCAAGTTGAGGCTCAGCAAGGTCACCTACCTTGCTTAGGGTCCTGCGGACAGAACCTGACTGTAGACAGTGGAAATGTGTTTCCAGGGTCATGCTCTTTATTGATTGCCATGCTACAGGGATTTACCCTGAGGCCCAGACTGCCAAGGTAACTTGGTAGCAGAAAGCAGGGAGTACTAGTGCGTCTCAAGGGGAGCTAGGGACTATCAGAGCTCATTACCTAGAAAGGCTGAAGGCACCCCAGCTTCCATTGCCACCTGACCCCTTGGCAAACATAACCTCAGGGTGCCCTCCAAGTGCTGGAGTCACCCAGGCTTCACCACACTGTACTCAGTACATCTGCCCTGACGCCCTCCCGCCAGGCAAATAATGTGGCTAAGACCTTTCTCCCAAGAGGCTCACAATTTACCTAGCACTGGGGTGGAGGTATAGACCTGCCAGCCAGGAACTAACCCTATAAAACAATGAAGCAGAGGAGCTTGGTCCGTGGCCCCTTGCAGGTATCTGTGCCTGTGCTGTTTAGCTAATTAGTCTCTGCAGCCCTCAGTCTCCTCACCTGTAAAATGGGGATGATAACATTTTCTAGCTTCTAGAAGTGTAAAGATTAGTGAGGGTGAAATAGCACAATTGATCCCAGCTGGTGATCTTTCCTGGGGTCACAGAAGTGACTCAACCACTTGTTTTTATCTCCTGAGGCATCTCTATGAGGTCACACCATTCATAGGGGAGAAAACCAGATCAGAGAGGCAAAGCCATTTGTCTGTGGGCACATGCAGACTCTCCACCCCACCTGGCCTCACTTCCACCCCTCAGTGACTCTGGACATTTGAATCTGGTCCCTAAGCTTCTCCGGAACCAGGAGTCCTGGCCTCCAGCCTCTCTGCTGGACCTGAGTTCCGGCCACCCTGAGAAGCCTCAAGGAAGCCTTGAAGAGGGTGATATATGTCCAGATAAGAAGTGGGGAATGCAGCCAGCCAGGACGGCACAGCCAACAACCATCTGATAACTTAGAGACTGAAGACAATTGATGTTTGTTTGTTTTTTGTGCTGAGGGTGAAATCCAGGCTTCACACATGCTAGGCAAGTGCTCTACTGCTGTGCTGCACAACAGTAGTCTGTCTTTCTCTCTCAGGTTGGCTAGGTTCTACTTGGTGGTTCTTGCCGCTGTAATTTCAGAAATTGCAGGTAGAGAGTAGCCGGGGCTGACGTCAGTCCGTGGGCGGTTCCTCCCCCCTGCCTCTACTGCCTGAGCTGGCTGGCTGGATCAGCGGGAATATGGAGAGGATTTGATGTCACCTCTCAGTGAGGGGAAGGGCAAAGGGTCTGTGGTCACTTCTGTCCACCACAGAGCCCAGGTGCTTCAGCTTTATTCAACGTCACCAGGGCTTGGGATATAGCTCAGTGGAATAAGCGCCTGCCTAGCAAGCGGAGGGTCCTGAGTTTGATCCCTAGTACCTCAAAAAAAAAAAGGAATTGCCACATCAACATCACCAAACTGGTTTCCCAAGAGCAGGTTTTCATTAGCTCCCTCTAATAAGGAGTCTGACTCCATTTTTTATGTCTGATTGCTGACAGCTTTGAAGCTCTGCATCTCTCTTCCCTTTTGTCCATATCTGGACAGGCGAGAGAGAGAGAGAGAGAGAGAGAGAGAGAGGAGAGTTTAAATCTGGAAAGTCCTGGCCACTGGCCACTTTGGAGGAACCTTCCCCCCCCCAGGCTCATCCCCTCACAATAAAAGCCCTTTATTACTCAGGCCATTTTCTTTCTATTTTATTTTATTTTGTGGTTCTGGGGATCCAACCCAGTCTTCACTACATCTTCATCCCTTTTTTTATTTCTGGTATTTTCAAGACTAGGTCTCACTATGTAGCTCAGGCTGGTCTTAAACTCACTATGTAGCCCAGGCAGGCCTCAAACTCACAGCAATCCTCCTGCCTCAGCCTTCTTACAGGTATGTACCACCATACCCAGCTTCTTTTTTTATTTTCTATTTTGATACAAAATCTCACTAAATTGCCCAGGCTGGGCTAGAACTTGTGATCCTCCTACCTTAACCTCCCATGGTACTGGAATTACAAGTGTGTACCACCATGCCTGGCTTCTCAGGTCATTTTCTTACTAGTGGGGAAGCCTGCCCTAGTTCCCATGGAAAATTCATCACTAAATAATCAAACTATTCTTGCCTTTTTTTGAAACAGGATCCTGTTGTGTAGCCTAGGCTGACTTTGAACTCATTGTGATCCTCCTGCCTCAGCCTCCTGGGTGCTGGGATTACAGGTTTGTGGCTGGTTTTGTGTTCTCTGCATGTGTGGGTTTCATCAGGATTCAATCTCAACCAAATTCTGGGTGGTGAGTTCCTCCCATCATAGGATAACCACAAATTTTCATCTGGGGCACACCTACCAACACTTGGCATCTTCAGACTTTTTAATTTTACAGATCTGATGGCAAACATAGGATCTGTTACAGACTGAAGTGTATTCCCTCAAAATCCTTTTAGTGAAGCACTTGAGAATGTGACTGTATTCAGACACGGGGTCTATAAATGTCGGATTAAGTTCAAGTGATTGCTGCCCTTCTAAGAAGAGGATGCACAGGAAAACTTTGCCAAGAGACAGCAAGGGGTGGCCTTCCTGAAGCCTAGGAGAGAGGCCTGAGAGGAAGCAGGCCCTGCAGGCTTCTTGACCTTGGACTTCCAGCTTCCAGGACTGTGGGAAAATAAATTTCTATGTGAGCTACCCAGCCTGTGGCATTTTGTTACAGAAAAGCTATCAGAGAAACACAGGCTATCAGTGTTCTAGTTTGCGCCTGCAGCTTGTTATCCTGCCCATTATTTTGTCTAAAATGCAAATGAACCTGGACAAGGTGGCACTTGCTGTAATCCGCAAACCCTGGAGGCTAAGGTGGAAGGATGAGAGTTTGAGCCCAGCCTGGGCAACTTATCGAGACCCTGTCTCAAGGAAAAGAAGAAAAAGTTAAGTGAGTGGAGGTGGGGTGGGGATGTAGCTCCGTGGCCCTGGGTTTAGGTCCTAGTACAAATCAGAAGAAAAAGAAAAAAAAAGGCATAGGGTGCTCTTTGGACTCCCCCTACCGGCTGCTCCAGGAATTGAGGGGTCGGTCGAACCCCCCCGCCCCTGACGCAGAAGCAGATTCCTCCTATCATTTTTCACCTGCCCACCCGGGTAGCAACCCCTTGGCTGGGGTCTGGGCAAGCCAACACCGCGGCGCATCGAGGCGGAGACGGGTGCAGCCACGTGGGTTTGGGGGACGATCCGGCAGAGCACAGCTGGCCGGCGGGACCCCGCGGGGAAGGGAAGCTTTCTTCCCAGCTTTTTGCTGCCCGGAAATCTCCCGGCGCTCAGACTGCCGGTGGCCTGGGGTCCTGAAGAAGGATGGCGAGGGGGTGGAGGTGATGTAATGTGGGGGAGGGGAGGCCGGCAGCACTTCCCTCGGTTCGCGAGGTGGAACTAAACTAGAGCTGGGCGAGGTGGCGCCTGTAATCTCAGCACTAGGGAGGCTGAGGCAGGAGCATCGCTGAGGGTTCCAGGCCAGCCTGAACTACATGGGAGACCCTGTCTAAAAAGAAAAAGTAGAAGTGAGCTCTGTTCCGAGAGTCACGGGCGGAGCTCTCCGGGAGCGTGCTCGGGAACGTGAGTAGCGCGGATCTGGGAAGAGAAACTTGCGGGCAGGGTAGACAGTGGTGGCAGGAGACTCCCGTCCACCGACCCGGCTTTGAAGCGCTCGGAGGAGGGTCCCTAGCTCCAGGGTGGAGGCGGGGGCCACGGCCTGGCCCGCCCCTTCGCAGGCTGAACGTCCCAAGATTGGGCCATTGGCCCTGCCCACCTGGCCCTCGGGTAGATGGAAGACAGGACCACGCCCAGGACCCCAGGCAGCCGCCGCTGAGAACCTGCGTCCTCTTAGCCCTCCTAGGACCCCTAGCCCCGCCTGGGCCCTGCCCGCGACTCCCGATCCCCGGACCTCGGCGGTCGCTGCCCGGCGTCTGTGCCCTCCTAACGCGCTTTCTGGATCCGGGTCCCCTCCTGCCCACCCTTCCTACCCCGCGCCGGATCCTCCGGCCCTCTCTGGGCCCCTCAGCTCCTCCCGCAGGTCCCCGCGGCGGTCGGGCTGAAGCCCTTTGCGCAGGCTGGCGAACACCATGCAGCCACGGGCGCTCGGGCTCCTGGCGCTGTTCCTGCCGCTCCTGCGGTGTCTGGCGAGCACCCTGAAGCCCTCGGCGCAGGACGTGAGCCTGGGCGTGGTGAGCTGGGGTCCTCGGGCTCCTAGGATCCGCAGGGAGGCGGGGAGAGGGTGGTCGGGCGCCTGGACTTGCATGCCTAGAGGAGAGAGCCGGCCAGATTCACACCTTCAAAGAGTGACTGAAGACCGTGTCTGGGGACGTCTGTATTGTTGGATCTGTTGGGAGGTTTGGGCCCCAGATTTGGCGGCTCTGGAAAGGAGCGGGGATAGGCAGGGGTCAGGGCTGCAATTCTTGGATCTAGATAGAGACCAGCAATCCTAGTGTGGGGACTGGGGACCCTGAAAAAGGGGAACAGGCCAGCGTCTGGGGCTGGGGGGCTCTGGGTTCCGGATGCTGACGGGTGGGGCTTCCAGGACGGTGGTGGGAAGGGAGAGCGCCGTCCTCTTACTCTTCCGGCTTCGTCTGAACCTTCCCAATGGTCTAGGACTGGCTGACCCGTTACGGCTATCTGCCACCACCGCACCCCGCCCAGGCCCAGCTGCAGAGCCCTGCGAAGCTGCGGGATGCCATCAAAGTCATGCAGAGATTTGCTGGGCTGCCCGAAACAGGTCTCATGGGTAGGTACGCACCCCAGCTCTGGAGGCCTACCTCTGTCCCCCACCTGACCATCCTCCAGCCTCTCTCAACTTCAGCGTGCCCCTGAGTTACAGGCGCTATGAGGACTGATCTTGGGTCCCTCTTCCACGCTGGAGGCTCTCAGGCGTTAGCCTTTCAACAGACCTTTTTCAGCAATCTCTTACACATACAGCTGTGGGATAAGTAGATAAAGCCCTGGTTTCCACAGAGCTAACGTCCTGGGGCAAGAGAAATATAAATCAGAACATAAATATGCAAGATGATTTCAGATAATGCTGTGTATGTATGTGTTTGTTTTGAGTGAACTCAGGTCTCATGCATGCTAGGCAGGCAGTTTACTGCTAAGCTGTATCCGCAGACTAAGCGTAAAGAAAACGAAATGTTAATGAGAGTGAGGGGCTGGTCCAGTTAAGGGAGGCCTCCCTGAAAGGTGTCCTACAGGCTAAGGCCACCAAGAGGAGTGAGCCATGGGAAAATGAGGGAGAAAGTGTCCCAGGAGATGCAAAAGCCATGGCAAGTATAAGTTCCTGTGCTGGGAGTGAAAGGGGCGTGAAGGTCTTGGGGAAGAACCACCCCCCCACCCCACCCCTCTTAGGGGGCCTGCGGAGGTGATAAGAAACCCAGGGAGGTTAGAAGGAGGGAAACAACTCTATCAGATTTACTGGGTCGGGCTTCCTGTGGTTGCTGCAAGAGAGGGGACCGAGAACAAGAAGCAGGCCTTTGTCGTAGTTGGGCAAGGGATGACACTGGCTGGGTGAGGTGTGACCAGAAGCTGCTGAACAGAAGGTGTGCATCTGTGGGGTCAAACAGGGAGGAAGAGAGAGCTTAAAGGACCCTGACTTACCACCCGGAAGGGTTTTCTTCTGTCCTGCCCACTCCGGGAACAGCTTTGAACTGTGTCTGGGCATCTGTGTGTTCTCCACTCCTGCTGGTCAGCTCCATTCCAGATGTGGTTTGCCTTTCATGGAAGGCGAGTGGAAAAGGCGACTCCAGGTGGACTTAACCAAGGGGGGGGGGCTTGCCACAGCGGACCGGGGACTCCACTGGGGACTTTGGACTTGGTCAGAGTGCCCTGAGCACTTGGAGTGAGGGGATGAAGCATGGGCAGCCTCCCAGGGAGTTCCAACTCCAAAGGAAGGAAGCTCATGCTGCCCCTGAGGCTCCTTTCTCCTGAGTCCACTCTCCAGGCTCAGGAAAAGGGGACATGGGGCCAAGCCTGAGCCTCAAGCGGCCCCCTGGAGCAGCCAGCACACCCACGCCAGATAGAAAGGGCACTGTCCACTAGGGGCTATGGTCACAGTGTGGTACAAGCTGGCTTCCAGAATCAGACAGCCTGAATTCAGATCTTAGGCAAATTCCTTAACCTCTTTGAATCTCAATTTCCCTGTGTCAAAAAAGTTAACTAGTGGGCCTGGGATATAGCTCAGCAGGCAAAGTGCCTGCCCAGGAAGCACCAGGTCATGAGTTTGATTCCTGGTACCAAAAAAAAAAGTTAACTAGTACCTGATTTGGGCAGGCTTTCCTAGTGCTGACACTACCTCCCCCGTGCCCCACTTCCTGCAGACCCAGTGACAATCGCCACCATGCATAAGCCCCGCTGCTCCCTGCCTGATGTGCTCGGTCCGGCAGGTCTTGTCAGGCGTCGCCGGCGCTATGCTCTGGGTGGCAGTGTGTGGAAGAAGCGCACTCTGACATGGAGGTAGGTGCCTACAGGCCCCCCTGCCTGGGCCTGCCAGCTGGGTAAAGCCTCCTGGGCACTCTCTCCCTCCACAACCACCTGCTCCCTCTCTGCCTAGGGTCCAATCCTTCCCCCAGGGCTCACAGCTGAGCCGGGAGACTGTGCGAACCCTTATGAGCTACGCCCTGACTGCCTGGGCCATGGAGTCAGACCTCACATTCCAGGAGGTGTCCTCTCAGCACCAGGAGCCTGACATCCTTATCGACTTTGCCCGGGGCTACCACCAAGACAGTTACGCGTTCGACGGGTTGGGCGGCACCTTAGCCCATGCCTTTTTCCCCGGGGAGCACCCCATCTCTGGGGACACTCACTTCGATGACGAGGAGGTCTGGACATTTGGGTCAAAAGGTAAAATGTCCCATATTTGGAGAGGTCCGCTCCCCGGATCTGTCAGTCCTATTGAGTGACTTTTAAATTAACTGGTCCATGGAGCCTGAATCAGTCAGGTGTCTCCAGAGAAACAGCGGTAGCAAGCGTGTGTGGGTGCGAGTGTGCAGCAAGAGCTGTCTTAAGGAATGGCTTCACCGGGCTGACTGGGAACAGAAAGGCTAAAACTCCTAGGACAGGTGGGAAACTCAGGCAGGAGCTCTGTCACAGTCTTAGGGCAGAGTTCCTTCCCGCTTAGAACCTTCTATTTTGGCTCTTACATCTTGACCCGATTGGACATGGCTCATTACATTACCTTAGTCATGTCTCCAGAACACCTTCCCAGCAGTATCTGGACTGGTGTTTGATCAAACCACTGGGCACCGTGGTGTGGCTAAATTGATATGTAAAATCAATTGCCACTGAGGCCTATTGGTGCCTGGCTCCGACAAGCATGAGGGGAGCTAGGCTGACTCAGAGCCAAAACAATTTCTTTGTCCTGTGGCTAAGGAGGAAGAGTAACCCGCAGTTACTACACACATGGTGAAACAACTGCTGGAGATGTCAGCAGCGGAAGTCCTGCAGATATAAGGGCTCAGAGGAGGTGTCGGCCTGAACCCCTAGGGTGCGGGGAGGCATCGTCAGAGCCACACCATGACTCCATTCACTCAATCTTATTTTTTGTTTTGTTTTATTTATTTATTTATTTTTGAGACAGTGTCTTGCTGCACAGTTCAGGCTGGTCTTGAAGTCACTGTGTAGTCCGGGCTGTCCTCACTCACAGTGATGCTCCTGCCTCAGCCTCCTGAGTGCTGTGATTATAGGTGTACATCACCATGCCTGGCATCAGAAAGGATCCTGGAAAGCACATGAAAGGATTTAGACACAGGATTCTTTTTGTGTGTGTGTACCAGGATTGGAACTCGGGACCTTGCTCTTGCCAGGCAGGTCCTTGTGCCACTGAGTTATACCTTTGGCCTGGACATAGGGTTCTGAAGGCAGTGGGGAGCCATCAGATGGCTTTGCATTCTACAGGTATCCCTGGATCCAGTGGGGGACATGGATAGTGGAAGGGAGGCAGGACTTACTGCCTGGTTCAGGTACCAGACCAGGTGGGCAATGACGGAGGGGATAGGTATGAGGGAAGCCAATCAGGATGGCCAGAGATCGGGGTTTGGTTAGATCCGGGACCAGGGACTCCCAGGGTAGGATGAGGAAGGTAGGGTGGTATCAGGGTCCAGCTCAGGGCCTGGAGGTTACTTCTGTTGATGTACACAAGGGGGAGAGGGCTGGGTGGTGTGTGGTGGCGCACACCTATAATCCCAGTACTCTGGGAGGCTGAGGCAAGAGGACTGAAAGTTTAGGCCCAGCCTTAGCAACTTTGTGACTTAGCAAGACCCTGTCTCAAAATAAAAAATAAAAGGCTGGGAATATAACTCAGTGCAAAGGACCTGGGTTTAATCCCCACTTAAAAAAAAGTCACCTGGCGCCTGGATGACCAAACTCAGGCCTGTGTCACTTACGGGACTTGTTTGCTGTGCTGGCCATCGCTGACCACTTCCTCCTTCACCCTTGTCACCTTTCAGTCTGTTCATTCTCCAGCTGTCAGGTTCTCCTCCCCATCTGCCTACCTTAGCTGTGGGCTGCTCCAAGTCACCGTACTTGACCTTCGCATGCTATATGGTTTCCCCCAACTCTAAAATCGGCCCCCAGGCCAAGCTCTGGGAGTGGCTGGCGAAGTGGAGAGTAAGGGGCTGTGGACAAATTACCTGGCTAACCTGCAAGTTGTGCTGCCGGTAAGCACTGTTCTCATCTCCATTTTACAGTGGAGAAGCGAGCTTTAGTAACCTGTACATACTACAAATGACATTTCTTTTTTGGTATGAGGAATCGAACTCAGGACCTTGTGCTTGCCAGGCAGGCGCTTGTGTCACTGAGCTATATCCCTGGCAATATTTTGTTTTATTTTGTTTTGTTCTGTTTTGTTTTGAGACAGGGTCTCACTCTGTAGTCCAGGCTAGCCTTGAACTCACTATGTAGCCTAGGCTGGCTTAAAACTCAGCAATCCTCTGGCCTCAGCCTCCACACCCAGCAGACAAGTGACTTGGCTCAGGTTCAAAGTTCACATGCTTGGCCCTGGGGGTGTAACTTAGTAGAAAGGGGCTTGCTCAGCACGAGTGAGGCCTTAGATCTGATCCCCAGCACTATAAAAATTCGTTCATTAACGGAAATGTAAAAGCCCATGTGCTTAATGGCAGAGAATGTGCTATGCTGCTGTGGATGCGGTCTGTGACCGGCTGTCATTGCTGACAGAGCCTGGCCAGCAGCCATGGCTGAGCCTCTCCACCCAAGCCAGTGACTGGTCCATAGGGTACCGGAAGGAGCTGGGCTGTGCCCTCTGCAGTGCTGAGACCAGGATCCTCTCCAGCAGGGGCCACAGTCCGGCTCAGCCCCTCACCTCCACTGCTTCTCCCTCAGCACATGCCCCTGAGAAATGGCTTCATGAGAATTGAGTACTGGGATTTTCAGTGTGGACCATCACGCCTGTCACCGAGGGACCTTTATGGTGCCTACAGGCTGCATGGGTGGGGGCAGAATCCCAAATTGCAGTGGAGTTATGAGAGGGGCAGAGGAAGTGAAGACTTCGGTTAGAGGCCACCTGGAGGAACTTGACTCAGGGAGAGGGCAGAGAGCGGTAAGGGGTGGCCAGGGAAGCAGGCCAAGGAGGGGTGGGGAGGGCGGGAGTCAGGAGCTTCCGGGACACTGGAAAGAAAGCTGTGGGGGGTGGGTCAGTGGGTGGGTAGCTGAGACCCTGTCCTTGTCCTGGAGTTGCTCAGCAAAGCAGGGTCCTCACACAGGGCAGGGCAGGAAGAAATGCAGCCATCTGCCCTGGGAGCGCAGGACCTTGATTACACTGGACACCTGTCTTTTTTTTTGGTACTGGGAATCGAACTCATGACCTTGCACTTGCCAGGCAGGCACCTGTGCTGCTGAGCTATATCCCTGGCCCTGGACACCTGTCTCGATGACATAGGAAGCACACTTGTTAGCACTTGGCACAGTGCTGACCCAGGGGCCTGCTCATAGCTTTGAGGAGCTGTGGGCCTGGAATGGACCGTGCAAAGGAGCTGCCTACCTTGCAGCTGGCCGGAGGCTGCCTGAAAGGAGGAACCAGCCACCCTCCCCCAGCCCCTGCGTGAGACTGTTGTGGCCTGAGCTGAATGGTTGTATAAGTTCCCAAGCTGCATAGCCGGAGGAGGGTGCAGGAAGGAGCTGCTCACCCGGAAGCCTCACACTGGTAAAGGAGATGCAACGGGAGGAAGGAAGATGAGAGCAGAGATCAAACCAGTTGAAACTACAGCCTTCCTCTGACTTATAAGAAGGATTTGGGGTACTAAGAATACTGAGTCAGCAGGGAAGGCCACCACACTGGCGGTTTGAGTAGGGACTGTCTAGGGCAGGATACAGAGTTGAGAGCTGTCCTTAGTCCCAGCCCTGCCTCCCACCTTGCCCGTTCTGTGCCTCGGTTTCCCTCTCTGTAGATTGAGGATAAGAGGGAGGGGTTTGAGGTAAAGAGGCCAAGTGCTGGCTATTCTTTTCAGGACCTGCCTAATTATTGCACTGTTAGTCTCAGCTAGCAGCTGTCAAGGCCCAAAGGAAACATGCTTTTCAATTCACCAGATCATTTCCAATAATCCTACTTCCAACGTTGCTGACTGTAGTTAGAGATGGCCACAAAACAGATCAATATCTGAAAAAACCATGCCTTGCGGAGGTTGCTCAGCTTTGTCATTGTCTGGGTCCCTTCTGGGTGGGGCCTCTCTCCCAGGTGGAGCCAGGTCCCAATTCAAGATCAGCCTGAAAAGGCTCTGTACTGGCCCCAGGGTTGGGCCCCAAGGGAAGAGGCTGCTGTGGTGGGAAGAGCCTGGGGGAAGGAGTGGGCGCCACCACAACAAGCTGTGGTCTGAGAGCGCTTGCTGGAGGGAGCTCAGTGTTCTCCATCAGGAGTTGCAGGGCCTGGAGGGAGGCCAGCAGGGGGGAGGGGGAGGGTGGCTGTGGCCAGGGGAGTTGGGGGAGGGGGAAGGACGGGGAGAGGAGAGTGGGGAGGGGAGGGAAGGAGAGAGGAAGTGGGAAGTCCATGAGGATGGGATGAGGAAATGGTGGGGGTCTCTGACCATGAACTGGAGCCAGCAGGGGAGTAAGCTCCAAGGACAGGAGCTTCCTGGAGAGAGCTGCATGTACTCAGCCTTCCTGTCCCCCAAGTTCTCTGTGCAGTTTTCCCTTTCTAGGGGAGTGACTAGTCAGTGTACGGCCACCCTTCCTCTGTCCGATCTATGGGTCACTTTAGCCCTGGCCCGAGTGTCAGCACTGCCCAACAGGGCTACCTAAAAATATTTGGGTGAAGGAATATAGGAATGATGACATGGCTTGGAGGGGTCAGGGCCATGGAGGCCTAGGTCCCTTCCCAAGAGTCTTCTGGCTCTTCCCAATGGTCAGTAGGCCCTGCTCCCCAGTGTCCCCTCCTGGTGCAGGATGGCCTCAGCTCCAGCCCATTGTCCCCCTCTCTAGATGGTGAGGGGACTGATCTGTTTGCTGTGGCAGTTCATGAGTTTGGCCACGTCCTGGGCCTGGGTCACTCCTCTGCACCAGACTCCATTATGAGGCCCTTCTACCAGGGCCCAGTGGGTGACCCGCACAAGTACCGCCTTTCCCAGGATGACCGTGACGGCCTGCAGCAGCTGTATGGTATGGCAAGTGGGGGGGCCTCCCCTGGATCAGCTCCCCTGTGGCTTTCCCTTGACCTGTGCCACAGGCCCATAGAACCCACACCTGTGTGACTTTTTTTTTTTTTTTCACCTGTGTGACTTTATCCCTGTAGGGAAACCACCCCAGATCCCAAGTGACCAGCCCACAAGGAAACCCCTGGTTCCTTCTCTCCCGCCCCCAGCCCTGCCCCCTGACAGGTGAGTACACCACCAGCTGTGTGACCTGGGTGCCCAGCTCCCCAGCCTGAGTGTCCTCCATGAGCTGAGGATTGTGGTCAGGGCAGTGGAGGAGCCCTGGCCTCTGCTCACCCCCTTTCCCTCCCCAGCCCCTCCACACCTGTCCCTGACAGATGTGAGGGCAATTTTGATGCCGTTGCCAACATCCGAGGTGAAACGTTTTTCTTCAAAGGTGAGTGGCTCCAGATGGCCCCTGACCCCGAATATTTGGCTTGACTCTTGGGATGACTCTTCCCCCAAGGCGGGAGGTTTTCTGGGAAGTGAGACTTTTGGTGTTAAAAAAAAAAAAAAAAAAAAAAAAAGCCACTGAGGAGTTGCTTACCTCGGATCCACCTGCCCTGGATTTCCAGGAGGGCCCCTCCCACATACAAACTCCTGTGGACTAGCAAGAGCCGGCTAGTGCCCGGGCCCTCTCACCATGCCCTAGCCCCGTGCCCTCCCCCTTTTCACCCGCAGGCCCCTGGTTTTGGCGCCTGCAGCCCTCAGGTCAGCTGGTGTCCCGCCGTCCTGCCAGGCTGCACCGCTTCTGGGAGGGCCTGCCCAGCTACGTGAAGGTCATTCAGGCCGCCTACGCCCGCCACCGAGACGGCCGAATCCTCCTCTTCAGCGGTAAGCGAAGGTTGGAGGCGCCAGGGCGCCGCGGGCGGGCCAGGGACAGTGCTGACCCCGCGCCGCCCCTCCAGGCCGCGAGTTCTGGGTGTTCCGCGACCGGCAAGTGGAGGGCGCCGCGCAGCCGCTCTCGGAGCTGGGGCTGCCCGCGGGCGAGGAGGTGGACGCCGTGTTCTCGTGGCCGCTTAACGGGAAAACCTACCTGATCCGCGGCCGGCAGTACTGGCGCTACGACGAGGCGGCCGCGCGCCCGGACCCGGGCTACCCACGCGACCTGAGCCTCTGGGAAGGGGCGCCGCCCGCCCCAGACGACGTCACCGTTAGTAATGCAGGTGGGGGAGCGCAGGGCGCGAGAGCGACCAGCCCTCGGGGTTGGGGACAGGGGCGAGGGATGGAGTGCAGGACGGCGGAGGACCTGGGAAGAGGGGGCTGCGACTGGGACGCGTCTGGACCAAGCTCCTGAAGTGCGTCCTCCCGGCCAACAGGTGACACCTACTTCTTCAAGGGCGTGCACTACTGGCGCTTTCCCAAAGGCAGCGTCAAGACCGACCCGGACTCGCCCCAGCCCATGGGCCCTGAGTGGCTGGACTGTCCCGCCCCAAACTCTGGTCCTCAAAGCCCCATGATCCCCAAAGGGACCCCCAAGTCCGGAACCTGCGATTGTCAGTGTGAGATCAATCTGGCCCCACGGCGGCTGCCCGAGCCCCTCCTGCTGCCCCTCCTGCTCCTGTTGGCGGGCGGAGTCTCCTCCTGCTGACCGGGGACATCCTGGGCGGAGAAGCCCCCAGCACGGTGGGGGGCCTGAGTCTCCACCACGGACCAGGGTGGGGCTGTGAGCCACGGCCGAGCCCCAGGGTGCGTTCCCACGGCGGGGCTCCCCCAGCGCGGAGTTGGGGGAGTCACTGAGGTGAGGAAAGGGTGCAGCTGACCACCCACCCACCTGCCCTGCGCGCTCTCGGCTGCACTGGACACTGCAGGCTGGAGCCCGTCGCTAGGGGGCGCACGCACACGGCGGCCGAGGTCCGCACTGCCCCTCACGGTCCGTCCCTGCGGCCACCAGGGGGCGCTGCTGACCCTCCCTCCGGAGCGCACGAGGAACCAGCTGCCGCGAGCTTGGCTCGGGAGCGTGGGCGAGGGCCCAAGCGGAGCTGGCGGATTGGACGCAGGACGTCCCCTTGGCGGTTTACAGGAAGGGGACTCTGTCCCCGGCCGCAGGACTCTCCTTTTCCCGGAACAGCCGGGCTCTCTGAGAACTGTCTGTGGATCTCCCAGGCCCACACCCCCACCCCACTGGGACTGTGAGCAGCGTCGGATTGGGCCGTTAGCAGATCGGATCAGGACGTTGAGTCGCGCCCCCTCCTCCCCTGCTCCGTGTGTTCAAACCTACTAGGCCTCTCACCCCGTTCTGCTCCTACCACACCCCCACTATTGTAAGCAACACGTGGTGGGGCTCCCAGACGAGCCCTCCCCCAGCGCCCGTGGCTCGAGTCCTGATGACTCCAGTGACCGTATGGAGACCCTCCCACCTCTGGCCTACTTGACCTCCTTTCCAGGCACCCTCGCCCCAGGGCGCACAGCCTGGGCACCACCCGAAACCCAGCAGCCTCCTAAGTGAACGTCCTCCCGGCCCCTCGCTGAAGTGACCACAACTTTGCTCTAGAACAGTTTGGCTCCTACAGTGCTGCTAGTGGACAGGGCGGATCCTGCTCAGCCACGCCTCCTCAGCGCTGCCGGCCGGCCTAGGGGTAGTTCTAGGGTGAGGAATAGGCGAGACCTGGGGCACCTCATCACCCCTACACCCCACATTCAGGACTTGCACCTGTGTTTATGGAATATTCCATAACAGAAATCACCAGTCGGAATTTTAAAAAATGCAGATCCCATAGCTTCACCCTAAATCCCGACTCGGGATGGAGTCAGAACTCTGCACTTTAACAAGCTTGGGCGGAGCGTGCGCCGATGGCCGAAGGAGCCGGCTGCTCGTGGGGTTGCTGTGTCCTCCCTCCCAGGCGCCAGTCTCTTCCTGTATTCTCCACAGGGCCAGGCTGACGGCCTGGGTTGAGAGGTGTCCATTCCCCTGAGGGCTGACTCACTTAGAGGGTCACTTCGTGGTTTCTGCCTCGTCCTGCTGGTCCTACAGTGCTTTGGGGAGCCCAGGCCGTGGACAGCACTTCAGGAAGCCAGAAGTTGGCCCCACTTGTTCCTGACCCCCTGATCAGCACGAGAACAAGAGTCAGGCCTCCTCTGCCAGTCTATGACCTGATGACTAAGGCACTGGGGAGCCATCCGGCCCTGTATGGGATTCCTGTCCAAGCAGCAGGAGAGGGAAACAGCCCCACTCTGGAGAGAAAACAGAAAAGGCTCTTCATTTCTCCTGAGCGTGGATGGTCCTGGGGTGAAGTTTGGTGGCAGTTATGGGACAGACATGAACTGCTCTGCTTTGCAGAAGTTGGAATGGATCCGAAGTTGTTGGGGCAGGGGAGATTGATGTAAAAAGAGCAGGAAGCAGAGGGAGGAACCAAAAGTTGAGGGGAGGCCAGAGGAGAGATGAGAAGCCAAGATGTTTTCAAGGCCACCTGTAGACTCCAGTCATTAAATCTGGACTCATTAGAGTCCGTATTGACTACACAAAAATGTATCAAAGTGATTACTTTTATTTTCAAAATGGTACCGTGAAAACATGTTACAATCCCATAAAATCTTTTGTGTTTCAAAGGACACCATCATAGGGCCAGGGATATAGCTCAGTGGCATAAGTGCCAGCCTGGCAAGTGCAAGGTCCTGAGTTTGATCCCCAGTACTGAAAAAAAAAAAAAAGAAAGAAAAAATACACCATCAGGAACTTGCAAGACAACCCACAACAGGCAGATGTTTGATTGTATATCTCTGGTTAGAGACTTATATCCAAACTATAGAAATAACTTTTGTAACTTAATAATAAAAGGAGCTGGGGATATGGCTCCGCAGCACAGCTCCTGCCTGGCAAACTGGAGGTCCTGAGTTTAATTTCCGGTACCACCCCCAAGAAAAGGGCCCGGGGGTGTAGCTCAATGGCACAAGCACCTCCCTGGCAAGCGCAAGGTCCTGAGTTTAATTCCCAGACCAATTCTAATAATAATAAAAGGACGGCCAAATTAAAAATGGGTACAGATCTGAGTATACACTCCTCCCAGATAGACAAAACATTGGTCAGCATATGAAAAGATTCTGGAGCATCATTAGTTATCATGGAAATGCAAATCAAAAATATAATGGGAGCTGGGCGTAGTGTGCACACCTATAATCCAGAATTCTGGGAGGCTGAGGCAGGAGGATCACAAGTTTGAGCCCAACCTGGGCAACTTAGTAAATTGGTGAGATTGTCTCAGGAAAAAAAAAAAATTAAAAAGGACTGGTGATGTAACTCAGTGCTATGACCTTGGGCTCCATCCCTGGCACTGCAAACAACTATTTAAATTCACTAGGATGGCTAGGGTTAAAGAAAGATAGTAACAAGTGGTGTTGAAGGGATAGAGAAACTGGAACTCTCACTTTGCAGCTGGCAATGTAATGTGGTGTAGATGTTATGGAAAAAAGTCTAGCTATTCCTTAGAATCTGAATGGCAATTGTCCTCTGTCTCAGCAATTCCACTCCTAGGTCCACACCCAAGAAAAATGCAAAGTCCACACAGAAATGTGTACGTGAAGCCCGATGTGGTCGTACATGACTGTAATCTGGGGTTTCTGGGCTGAGTTTTGCTTGTCAAGGATTTGTTTTTAGACAGGATCTCAATACAGATATTCCCCATTTAATGACCTACCTATTTAATAACCAAAACATGCTGTTAAATTTGCAACCCACTGCTCAGACTTATGATCTGTCTTTTTTTTTGTACATTTCTGTACATCTTAGTTGTTGTTTTTTTTTCTTTGAGAACGGGTCTCATTATGTAGTGCAGGCTGGCCTAGAACTCACTTTTGTAGTCGAAGCTGGCCTCAAATTCATGGCAATCCTCCTGCCTCAGCCTCCTGAGTGCTGGGATAGCAGACATGTGCTACCATGCCTGTCTGTACATCTTGTTTATAGAGCCTCAGTGTCTTTCAGTGTACAGTACACTTTTTATATGCAGGACTGTAATTCTTGCTGATTGTACTGTACAGTACAGAACTGTAGTCTAATGTTCTGTTATATATTACAGTACTGCATAAAATAGTTATGCAAAGAAAAGCAAAGTCATCAAGTGGAGTTTCTTTTGGCCATTTCTTTGTTCTGGATGTTGTAAAGTGCACGCTGTATACAGTTTCTCATTTAGTGACCAATTCATTGAATGACTTAATTACAAGAACATAACTCAGTCATTAAATAAGGAGTGTCTGTATATGGGCCAGGCTGGCCTCAAACTCACAGTGGTCCTCCTGCCTCAACCTCCAGAGAGCTAGGATTACAGGCGTACCCCCACCACACCTGGCTTTTGTGTTTTGTTTGTTTTGGGGCTTTGCTTGTTTTGCTTTTTGAGACAGGGTCTCACTAGCTCAAGCTGGCCTTAAATTCAGAATATAGCCCAGACTGGCCTTGAACTCGAAGTGGTCCTCCTGCCTCAGTGTCCCAAAGGCTGCGGTTACAGGTGTGTGTCACCACAACAGGCGTCTCCAGGTTCTTGATATCCTAAGCAAAGAATTGAGCAAGACATCTAAGAGTAGCAGTCAGATCAAAGATTTGCATGAAAGCTCATGTGTGTGGAGCAGTTGGCAGGAAACCCACAGCAGCTTCCAGCTCTTGCAGAGACTGAGAGGTCTGGGTGGGTGAGGTCCTGGACTGAACAACCTAAGCCACCCAGACCCTAAACAAGTTCCAACTCTCCATCTTCCTGGTGTGAAACAGGAATTACATCCCAAATCCTGGGTTGCACTGGCTGCTTCACAGAAGACAGGGTCCAGGTAGCCAGGCACCCAAGGGAACCTTTGGAAACGCTGAGATGGTCTCTAGGAATGTCAGGGGGCTGCAGAAGTTGTGGCCGCTTCCTGCCCCCTCTTCAGCCCTGACAGATTTCTGCCTGGGGCACTTCTCACCCAGGGGCACAAGGAGGGTGCTGGGAACACAGACCTGGCACCTTCTGAGGAGCGCACATCCCTGCAAGGCCTTTGTGGTGAGTGTGCAAATGCCTGTGTATGAGAGAGCACGGAGATAGCTTGACCCAGGGCACAGGTGAAAGACGCCATGGAAGGCCCAAGGATCACTGTTGTTTCCACAGATCCGAAATGGCCTTCGCTGGGGGTGCAGTTGAGTGGCAGAGTACTTCTCTCATCTGTGTCTGGTTCAATGCCAAACACACACACACACACACACACACACACACACACACACACACGCCCATGTGTGCTTGGGATGATGAGCGAAGGGCTGTGATGCTGAGGAGGTCCCCACTTACCTGGGACTCAAGACAGAAGAGGATCAGGCCTGGTGACCCCAACTCTGCACCTCCCCATCTCCAGGATGGAGGCAGCTGGGTTGATTCTCAGCCAAGGGTTGATGTTGTGGCTTGTGTCCAGATGGTCCCACAAAACCTCCTGAGTTCATAGGTGGGGCTTTCAGGCAGTGGCTGGCTTTAGGGTGTTAGAGTATGGATTAAGG
The DNA here is from genome assembly GCA_004027595.1 of Dinomys branickii. Classification (NCBI taxonomy): domain Eukaryota; kingdom Metazoa; phylum Chordata; class Mammalia; order Rodentia; family Dinomyidae; genus Dinomys; species Dinomys branickii. The sequence continues at coordinate 113,113 of PVLD010000988.1, read as the reverse complement.
CTTGTGATGATTGAATTAGTCCACCAATTGGTTTAATTTAGTTCTAGGTGTGGCTGAATGGATTTACTGAAAAGCAAAGCCCCACCCTGCAAGTAAGTAGCACCAACCAATAGCTTGTAGCCTGCATGGAATATATTATTTATTTATTTATTTATTTTTGGCCTTTTTGAGACAGGGTCTTACTGTGCATTTCAGGCTGGCCTTGAGCTCACTTTGTAGCCCAGGCTGGCCTTGAACTCGAAAAGATGCTCCTGCCTCAGCCTCCCAAGTGCTGGGATTCCAGGCTTGTGCCAGGACACCCAACCCCACATGAAATATAAAGCGACAGAAAGGCAGGCTCGCTACCACTGTTGCTGCCTTGTGCCGGCCGTGGGCTGCTTCTCCTCTGCTGCAACCCTCCGCTGGGCCACTCTGCTTGAGAGCCAGCTGACTGTGGACTGAAACCTCTACCAGCTGTGAGCTGAAATAAATCTTTCCCCTTTTAACCTGCAGGTTTTGGGTATTTTGTCCCAGCAACGAAAAAGTAAGTGAGATAACTGAGCAAAAACTATGGTGTGTGTTAACCTTTTTAAAAAAGTGCTACAGTTGGACACCTTGCCATTAACTGCTTCATACTCTTCTCTTTGAACAAACACTTTCTGAAACAGTTCTGAAAGTCCCCTGAGTGTTTTCAGTTGTGCTGTTGTGGCTGCTGCCGTGTCCCGAATCGATTCCATGTTTACCTTCCATAGTCACTTTGACTTTGGGGAAGAGCCAGAAGTTGCACAGTGCCAGATCCAGTGATTAAGATTGTTGAGGTCACACTGGAATGTTTTTATTTGACAGAAATTGCTATAAATGTTTTGAATTGCTTCAGACATCAAGGCAGCCACAGAATAAGTTACAAAAGAGGATTTCGAAGCTGGTTGTGGTAGTGCAGGTCTGTAATCTCATCCCTAAGGAAGCTGAGGCAGGAGGGTTGCCTTGAGTTTGATGCCAGCTTGGGCTACATAGTGAGTTCAAGGCCAGCCTGGATTACATAGCAAGACCCTGTCTCAGAAAACAAAAGTGGACAAAAACAAGCAAACAAACAAACAAACAAAAAAGGACTTCCAGAACTGCTTAAAGGGGTGGCAAGAAGTGTATCCGAACTAAGGGGAATATTTGGAGGGATTAATGGCAAAGTATCTTTTACTATAATACATTTTTAAAATTTTTGAACATTCATTGTATCTTCTGATTGCACCACGTATAAAAGATCCGTATGAAAAATGGGCAGGTGGGTCACTTTGCCATCAGGCTGCAGAGCACACATTCCCGCCTTCAGCTTCTGCATACTTGGTGGGGGTTGGGCTCCCTGTGAAGGTGACAAGCCTCTTCGTAGAGACCTGCGGTCCAGCAACTCCCAGTTCCCATCATGTGGCACTGATGGTCCCGGTGAAAATACATCTGCCCGGCGAGCTTGGGGAGGGATCCCTGTCGCACAGTGCATGGAAGATACAGCAGGGATTCCAGGCTTGTGACCCCATAGAAACTGGGGAAGGGTCAAGTGTCAGAGCTGAGAGCAGGCAGGGACTGGAGGCTGTGCACTTGAACCTTGTGATTCCTTTCTTCAGAAAGTATGAGCAAGCTGGGCATGGCAGCACGCACCTGTAACCCCAGCACTCGGGAGGCTGAGATAGGAGGGTCGTCGCAAGTTCAAGACCAACCTAAGCTAAAGTGAGCTCAAGGCCAGCCTGAACTGCACAGCAAGACTTTGTCTCAAAAAGACAAAAAGACACAAAGGAAAGTATGAGCAGAGGCTTTGGGACAGGTAGGGATATTTCTGAAATTGCTGCAGAAAGTGAAGAGCAGGAGGCAATCAATGGCCTGAGCCGGCATACTGGGTGCCATGTGTCCAGTGCCTGGGAGGTCAGCTCTGGTAGATTCTTCTTGGGGGTTTAAGGAGCTTGGCAGGGTCTGGGTGGCAGAGTAGGTCACCACCAAGGCCCGAAATTGCTCACCCTTGCAGGGAGTGATCTGAAGTAAACTTCACCCTCCGCTTCCTGCTTGCTTTACTGTCCTTGACTCCACCTCTCAGACCCTTCCGGGCCCTGTCTGCTTCCTCCCTGCTGCTTCCCTGGCTCCCATAGTCTGTAACAAAAGTTGCTTTAACAAAGTAAATCCTTACTCTAGCTTTTGCTACTTTCTTCCTTTCTTCCTTCCTTCCTTCCTTCCTTCCTTCCTTCCTTCCTTCCTTCCTTCCTTTCTTTCTTTTTCCTTTCTTTCACGATTTTTTGGTGCGTTTTAGGTATACATAATGATCATATTCATCGTAGAGAATTTGTACCTGTACGTGTTATAACTTGGTTTTTCTTCCCATTCCCTTACCTTTGACCCTCCCTCCCCTCCCCATTTACAAAAGCTTTGTTTCCATTTTTCCTTCTTCTTGGCTTTTGCTAGTTTCCCAAAGGTTACCTCTGGCTTTCAGAGGTTTTTTTGTTTTGTTTTGCAGTACTGGGGATCAAACTCAGGACCCTGCGCTTGCTAGGCAAGCGCTTATTCCACTGAGCTATATCCCCAGCCCAGCTTTTGCTAGTTTCTTTGCTATTGTTTTTTTGAGACTATATCTCACTGTGTACTGCAGGCTGGCCTCTAACTCACAGAGATCCTCCTGCCTCAGCCTCCCCAGTGCTGGGATTACAGGTGTGTGACACCATACACAGTAGGTTTTTAGTTTTTTGAGACCGGGTCTTGCTATTGTGTCCAGGCTGGGCTTAAACTCAAGGACTCAAGCTATGCTCCCAAGTACATGGTGGTATGTTAATTTCTGACACAGAAACTCTTGGACCTGTTCCCATAATTAAGTCCCTCAATGCAGGGCAGAGTATGGGCCACCTACTTGGCCCAGAATGGAGGCAGAGAAGGGAGGGTGCAGGGATCAGATCCTGCCCTGGGTGGGACCCTGCCCTGACTGTCCTGGGACTCCAAGAGGGGGGTGGAGGACCTGGGCCCGGGCCTTGGAGAGAGGACACCGGAGGGAGGGGCCTGGCCTGAACTCCCTGGAGCTGGGGGCGGAGCCTGATGCCTGGAGGCCCGAGGACTGGGACATTGCTGTGAGTCTCTCCAACCCTTTCTGATCAAAGGGGTTAAATCTACATTTTTGGAACAATTATCCCAGATGAGAGTCTGCCACAGTAACGGCTGGACAATGACCCTCTCTCACTGACTTCGTGGAGGCCCTGTTCATCCTGAGAGACCCTGTTTGCTCCAGCCCCTAATGTGCAGTGCAGGGAGAAGGTTGCCAGGGGAAAGGGTCTTTTTGGATCCTCTTGGCCCCGGCCCTTCCTTCCTGGAGGGAAGACAGCCCAAGGGGGGGCTTCTTATTTTTATTTTCTTCTCCTTCCATTACTAGAGACTGAACTCGGGGCTTTCACACTGAGCTTCCTCTCTGGCCATTTCCATGTCTTTATTTTTCAGCAAGGTCTAAATTGCTAAATTGCCCAACCTGTGCTTGGACTTTTGATCCTCCTGCCTCAGCCTCCAAGGTGACCATTTTTCCCGCAAAAGCCAGGTGCAGCCCTCCCCCTCATGTCCTGGTGTTCCTTGATTTTTTTTTGAGACAGGATTTCACTGTGCATTTCAGGGTGGCCATGAACTCCCTTTGTAGCCCAGGCTGGCCATGAACTCACAGGAACCCTCCTGCCTCAGCCTCCAGAATGCTGGGATTACAGGGGTAATCTTGTTCCTTCATACAGGAAGGCCAGCACCTGGCTTTTTCCCTGCCTGCCACACACCTCCACCCTGGCCTCAAGGGGCTGCCCACTACCAGGTCCTGGCCCAGCCTTTCCCAGTCGTTGGCTCTCCTGGCTGCCACTGTTCAAGTTCTTTCCTACGGGCCCCTGCACTTCTCCAGTGGCCCACGGGTGGTGTCACAGCCCCCCCCCCGTCGCTTTGCTCAGCTTCTTACCTGTGAAACACTCCCACCCTGCTGAGGTCACCACCGTCACAGGTAGGTGGAGTGGCTTCTAAGCTGGTCTCTGCCTCTGGCTCTCTCCACCTATTTCCATGTAGCAGCCAAAGCCTGAATAATTTTATTGGTAGAAATAAAATCATCTCCTGCCTCAAAACCTCACCCGTCACAGCCCCTGCCCCTGGCCTGTCAGACCCCATACCATCAGTTCCTGCACACCGTCTCTCCAGGACAAATACGGTCCCATTTCAGGCCAGATGACTCACTATGTAGCTCAGACTGGCTTCACAGTCACGGTGATTCTCCTGTCTCAGCCTCCCGAGTGCTGGGATTACAGGCTTGTGCCACAGCTCCCTCTTTCTTCCTTTTTGTTCTTTCGGTACTGGGGATCGAACTCAGGACCTTGTGCTTACCAGGCAGGCGCTTATGCCGCTGAGCTATATCCCCAGCCCTCCTTGTCCTTTTAAAGATGTCCCCTCCCTATCATATTTCAGGCTCTGTCCCTCTCAGTAACTCAGCACATTCTCTGACACCCACATGGTCCTCAATAATGATAGTTTATATCTTGTTCACTCTCCTAACCTCTCACCCTCATTCTCTTATATGACTAATCCTTCCTCTTTGAAATTTTCTTCTCTTCTTCCATGAAATCAATTTGTCTTTTTTTTTTAAAGGCAAGGTCTTGCTATGTAGTTCAGGCTGGTTTTGAATCACTTTGTAGCCCTAGCTGGCTTCATACTCACAGAGATTCTCCTGCCTCAGCCTCCCAAGTGCTGGGATTACAGGCATGTGCCACCACTTCTGGCTAAATCAATTTGTTCTGTGACATCTGGTAATGCCTGTACCCAATCCTCCCGCCAACCCCAAAGGTTAGACCTTCCTGAGGCTCAGAGCTTTCCTGTCTACTATGCCCGAGAACCACCTCTAGCGTAGTGGTACAGCATGTGTCTAGCAAGTGCAAGGCCCTGGGTTGGATCCTCAATGCCCTCTCCCCACCAAATAAAATCGATGAAAAATCATCTCACCAAGCAAGTGGCACACACATACAACCCGGTTTTCTTTCTTTATTTTTTTTAATCTTTTTGAGACAGTCTCACTATGCAGTTCAGGCTGGTCTTGAGCTCACTTTGTAGCCCAGGCTGGCCTTGAACTCACAACCATCCTCCTGCCTCAAATCCCTGGGTGCTGGGATTACAAGTATATGCCACCACAACTGGCTATCCCAGTTTCTTGAGAAAGGCCAAGGTAGGAAAATGGAAAATTCCAGGCTAGCCCAGGCAATTCACGCAGACCCCGTTTCCATGTGGTGCATTTACCCAGTATGATCCAGGCTCTGGTGTTCGATGAGCAACGGGTTAACTGCTAGTGAACAGCAGACGGCAGGTGGAAAGCAGCTACGTTTATTGAAGATCACAGGAAGTCAAAGTTAGGGCCGTTCTGTGCTGGCAGAACCATGGCACAGGGGTGACAGGAAGGCAAACGCACGGCACTGGCAGCAGCCCAGTCATTAAGCACTGAGAATTGAGAGGAGGTACACCTTAACCGGGCGCCTCCTGGAATCTCTAGGTACAACTGACAGGGGGTCATGTGACCCAGAGATCCCTCTGATCTTAACTGCATGTATACACACACACCTGTAGTCCCAGCACCTGAGAGGCTGAGGCAGGAGGATCTCAGGGTGAGGGAGGACAGCATGGGCTACACAGTGAGTTCAAAGCCAGCCTCAATGATATATCAAGATCCTGTTTCAGAAAACAAACCAAAAAAATATGCGTGAGATACAGTGCCTATTCATGAACCCTTAAGAAGGTTGGGGTTGCGTAAAGGTAACTGAAGGTCAGGCTAGGAGCCACAACAGGCATGTGCTCTCCCTTATAGCATCAGACTCACCAAGTTTTGTTGATTCTCAGGACAGTAGAAGGATGGTCCTAGAGTGCTGTTTAAATTTAAATTGATGACCTGGCAAGTGCAAGGTCCTGAGTTTGATTCCTGGTACCAAAAAACTGAACTAAATTGATGGAAGAGAATGACTTCCTCAGTTATATTGTTTGTAACTGTACTAACCCTGTCTAAAAATTTAAAAAATGAAAGCTGGATGTCGTGGTGCACGACTACAATCCTAGCACTCAGGAGGCTGAGGCAGGAGTATCGCTGTGACTTTGAGGCCAGCCTGGGCTACATATCGAGAATCTGTCTTTAAAGAAACTGGGGGGGGGGGTGCACTAAGGATATAACTCAGTGAAAGCCTTGAGTTCAATCCCCAGTGTGTGCATGGCAAAGCAGCCCAGTAAAGAAACAAGCTTAGAAGTTTTTCTCACGTGATTTTTACCAGAAGCCAGCTGAGTCAGTGGCAGGGAGGCAGCTGAGTGCATGGCAGTAACAGTGCCCAAACCAACACAGACTAAGAGGTTCTTGGGTGACAGCCTAACTGGGCCTGCAGGTGGCCTCTGTTCACCTGCTGCCTTTTCAGCTTGAAGTAGTTAATCAGACTTCCAGAATGAGAGGTTTCCCACAATAAACCAGGACCCGGGCTTTAACATTTCCTTCCATTTTAATCACTTAAAAGAACTCCATTTGAACTGTGCATACTGTACTGGACTGCACAGATTCTGAAGTGAAATAAAGTCCAGGGTGGATTTCTGACCCTTCCCTCAGCTGCATGTCACAACTGGCCACGCGCCCGTACAGCCCTGGAGAGGACATGCTGGTGTGGGTGAGGGAGAGACACAGTGTGTCACAGTGGGAGGGTGACAGACATACTTTGGTGAACTTAAATAAATAAAGGGTCTGGGGCTCAGTGGAGCTGAGCTCTGGGCTCTTCTTCCGCAGGTGGCGCTCAAGGGTAGAGCGCTTGCCTAGTTAGCATGTGTGACCAGAGTTCCACCCCCAACACCGACAAGAAAAGAGAAGATGGAGGAGAGGGAAGGGAAGGGGAGGGGAAGGTAGGGAAAGAAAGGAAATAACCATTTTGAAGAAGGCAGTTTTACTTTGGGCACACGAAATGCTTTCCTGAGCCGGGCGTGGTGGCGCATGCCTGTAATCCCAGCACTCGGGAGGCTGAGGCATGAGGATTGTTGCAAGTTCGAGGACAGCCTGGGCTACAAAGTGGGTTTAAGGCCAGCCTGAACTGCATAGTGAGACCCTGTCTCCAAAAAAAAAAAAAAAGAAATGTTTTCCTGAGACCAGGCAAAGCGGCTTGGGGTGGGGTGGGGAGAACGGACGTGAGGTAGGTGTGGTGGGGAAGTCTTGGAAGGGACACATAGGCCTAGAGTGCTGGGCCACGGCAACCATTAGTACAGCGTCTCGCGCGCATGGGTCCGCAGATGGCGCAGCAGGTGCGAGTTGCGGCTGAAGCCTCGGCCGCACTGCGCGCAGGAGTAGGGCCTGGCCCCGGTGTGCACTAGGAGGTGGCGGAGCAGGTTGCAGCTGCGGCTGAAGGTCTTGCCGCACTCGTGACACTCCTGGGGGGCCTCCCCCTCCTGTGCCCGCCCCGCATGGGTGACCAGGTGGCGCTGCAGGTGGGCGTTGCGCCGGAAGCTGCGGCCGCAGGTCGGGCAGCTGTAGGGCCGCTCCCCGGTGTGGCTGCGGAGGTGGCGGGCCAGGTTGGAGCTGTTGCGGAAGCGGTGGCCGCAGGTGTCGCAGGCGTGGGGCTTCTCCCCGGTGTGGATGCGCTGGTGGCGCGCAAGGTGAGCGCTCTGGCTGAAGCATTCCCCGCACTCGCCGCAGCGGCACGGCTTCTCCCCGGTGTGGCTGCGCAGGTGGCGGGCCAGGTCCTGGGTCTGGGTGAAGCTCTTGCCACACTGGGCACAGCGGTGGGGCCGCGGGCCGCCGTGGGTGAGCAGGTGACGGGCAAGGCCGGCGCGCCGCTGGAAGCGCTTCCCACACTGCTGGCAGGAGTGCGGCTTCTCGCCGGTGTGCACGCGCTGGTGGCTGGCCAGCTGCGCGCTCTGGGTGAAGCGGCGGCCGCAGGCCTGGCACGAGAAGGGCCGTTCGCCCGTGTGCACGCGCCGGTGCGTCACCAGGTGCTCCAGGCGCCGGAACGCCTTTCCGCAGTCGCCGCATGCATGGGGCCTGCGCTCGCGACAAGGGTGAAGGCCATGCGCGCTCTCGGTGCCCCCGTGATCCTTGTTCCTGGCGTGGATGCGCAGGTGACGTTTCAGGCTGGAGCGGCGCTGAAAGGTCTGTCCGCAGTGGGTACACAGGACAACGGCCACTTCGGCCGCTTCGGCCTCTGGGGTGGCCACGGGCTTTGGGTCCTGGGCGTGCGACAGGAGGTGCTGCACCAGGCTGGAGCGGCGCTGGAAGCCGCGGCCGCACTCTGCGCACAGGAAGGCGGGCTCCGAGGAGTGCGTGAGCAGGTGCTTGGCCAGGTGGGAGCTCTGGCGGAAGCGGTGGCTGCAGAGGTGGCAGGCGTGAGGGCGCTCGTCTGTGTGCGTGCGCATGTGCAGTTTGAGGATGGAGCTCCGTCCGAAGCTCTTCCCACAGCACAGGCACAGGAAGGAGCGCAAGCCAGGGTGCGAGTTCAGCTGGTGCTTCTTCAGGCGGGACAGCTGCGGGAAGTTCACCCCGCACTCTGTGCAGATGAACTGTGTTTTGGCCTCTGACTCGGAGGTACCCTCTGCCACTGTACCCTCCAAAACCTCACTGCTGCCAAGGGGGGTCCCTCCTCCACCTGTGCTCTTTGCCTCGTGCCGCACTGTCTGAGCAAAAGGCTCTCCTGCCAGCTCAGCCGTGTCTGCCTGTGACTCTGCTGAGATGGCAGCCGGCCATGCCGCCTCTTTGGGCTCTTCCAGTTTAAAGTCCTCCTTGTCCGGAGCTCTGCTTTCAAATCCTGAGACGGAAGGAAACACAGGACTGTCAGACCTCCTCTGAGGGGCTCTGCGAATGTCCAGAACGGGCTGGGCCAAGGAATGTAAGCACCCCAGGTCTTCCAAAGATGGTCGGTAGGCCGAGGCTGGGGGCGGGGTGTCAAAAGAAAAGGTCTTTTCTTTACCATTTTTTAAAGTGCCCCTAGCGGGTCCCTGGTGATCTAGTGGCTAGGATTCTTTACCACTTTTTAAAAAAATTTCAAAGAAATACTTCTTTTCAGTAAAATACACAACAATATTTATCACAATACCTTTTTTTTTTTTTTTTTTTTGCGGTACTGGGAATCAAACTCAGGACCTTGTGCTTGCCAGGCAGGCACTCACACAATACCAATTTAAAACATACATTTTGGGTCCATTTACCAAATTGTGCAGTTGTCACTACTACCTCCAAATGGAAACCTAATATCCACAGGGAATCAGTCCCATGACCACTATTTTATTTGTTTTGTTTTGCTTTGGTTTTGTGGCACTAGGGTGTTTTGTTTTGTGTTGTTCTGTTTTTTGAGACAGGGTCATGCTATGTAGTCCAGGCTGACCTCTAACTCACATCCATCCTCCTGTCTCAGCCTCTTGAGTGCTGGGATTATAGGCGTGCACTACCATGCCCAATCAGTACTAGGGATTGAACTCAGGTCCTGGTGCATGCTAGACACGTGCTCAACCACTGAGCTGCACCTCTAGCTCTGTGTAGTTTTGTTTGTTGGTTTGTTTTTGTTTTTTGGGACACTCTGGCCACACTGCTCAGGCTGGCCTCAGCCTCGGGAGTAATTGGGTAGCACGGAGTAGTATGTGCCGCCATGCCCAGCTTTTGACTTTTTTTTTGGTAGCACTAGGGATGAAAATCAAGGCCATCACACTGAACTGCATCCCCAGCCCTTCTGATGAGGTAGAGTTTCACTAAGTTGTCCAGGCCGGGGTCAGACTTGCAGTCTTCCTGCCTCAGCCTCCTAGAGTGCTACAATTACAGGCATGTGCCACCACACCTGGCTTTTTGATAATCTGTTTTAAAAGCTCAAAATGAACAGGTTGATGGTTAGACCAAACACAAGGAGCCGTCTGAAAGACAGACAGACCCTGGACATGGTGGTGGATGCCTGTAACCCCAGCACTCTAGGGGACTGAAGGAGGAGGACTGAAAGTTCAAGAGCAGCCTGGGTAGCTTAGAGACTTAGTGAGATCCTGTCTTGAAATAAAAAAAAAAAAAAAAAAAAAAAAAGCCAAGCACAGTGGCACATACCTATAACCCTAGCACTCAAGAGGCTGAGGTAGGGGACTGCTGAGGCCAGCCAGGGCTATAGAGAGAGTCCAAGGACTGACTGAACTACATAGCAAGATCCTATCTCAGAAAACCAACCCCCCCAAAAAATTTAAAATTAAAAAGATTACAAAAGGGCTGGATGCTGGGCATGGCAGCACACAGCTGTAATCCCAGCATCCCAGCACTGGAGAAGGTGAGGCAGGAGGATCACCATAAATTTAAGCCCAGCCTGGGCTATATAGTGAGTTCCAGGCCTGCCGTACTACATACGGGACCCTGTCTCAAAAACAAAAACAAAAACAAATCAGAAAAAGGGCCAGAGATGGAGCTCAGTGCAAATGCCTTGGGTTCAATCCCCAGGACCACCACCACCACCACTGCCACCACTGCAGCTGCCGCCGCCACCACCAGAAAAAAAAACAAACCCAACGACAAGGCCCAGGGCTGGGGATATAGCTCAGCAGTACAAGCACCTGCCTGGCAAGTGCAAAGTCCTAAGTTTCATGCCCAGTATCCACAAAAACAAACAAACAAACAAAACACCAAGACCCATAAACCAGTTGGGGTCTGCAGCTGTGAGGTCAGAGTCCTTTGGTGGCCAAGACCATGGTAGAAAGGGGTTGCTTACCTAAAGGGTGTACAGGCCAGGTCTTCTTAGCTGGGACATCCTCAAAGGTCAGGGACTCCTGTAATGACAGCAGGGCCCCTGGGTGAATGAATGAGGCATGAGGCACTGGAGCCTGACTGGACTAATTAAGACAAAGCAGCTGGCACAGCAGGACACGCCTATAATTCCAGCACTTGGAAGGCTGAGGCAGGAGGACCACAATTTCAAGTCCTACCCTGGCAATTTAGAACCTGTCTCAGCCTTCCAAGTGCTGGCAGTGGAAGGGAGGGGACTGGGGATGTAGGTCTGCGAAAGCCCTGGGTTTAACCCCCAGGGCCAAAGGGTAGGGGAAGCAGCACAGGCAGGAAATTTCCTGGGCTGGAGAAGGACCTGAGGGGGTGAACAGGGGATGAGCCAGCTTACCAGCACGGCAGCCAGCTCCTGGTCATGGGAATACTCCTCGGGCCACACGCAGGGCCCCTGGAGGGCTGGCAGTGTTGCGGGAGGAAGAACGTGCTGTTAACATCAGCCCTGCCAGCCAGGCGGCTCCACGGATATGTCCTCCCTCGCGCATGCCCATGAAGTCACCCCAACTCCCCTCACCCCGGCCCTTCTGCCCTCACCCATACATCCAGCCCCCTGTCTGGGCACCAGCTCCTCACTGCTTTCTTGCAGGCCCTGAAGTGTCCCCTGGGGTCCTGGGCCCAGTGGCTGCCGGGAATTGGGGGCAGGTGTCCACTCTGTGGGCTCAGCAGGCCTGGTGGGCCATGGCTGGGATGGGGGCACGTCTTCATTCAGTGGCAGCAGGGCTGGAGCCTCTTCCTTTTTGGGACTGTAGCCGGGGACCTGGGAAGGGACCCCTTGTTCCTCCAAGATGATGTCTGTACGGGGACAATTCTTGCTGGCACTGAAACTAAAATCCTGTTGAAAACACATCCACATTAGGAGGTGACAGCCCCCCACAGGAATGGGACAGAGAGGGGAGATTCACACAGCCAGGAGGTAAGGAGATGGTGGGTGGAGGAAAGTCAGGTTTTCAGAGGTTTCTTCTGGGGGTGATCAGTCCCTCTCCGCGCCCCTCTCACCAGTGGCCCGGCATGGCTGGTATCCCGGGGCACACCCTCCAGCAGTAGCACCACCTCCTCTCCGTCCCGGAGCGGGTGCCCCTGCAGGCGGCCCAGCAGGTGCTGGGGCAACACGCTGAGGAACTGCTCCAGCACCAGCAGCTCCAGGATCTGCTCTTTGGTGTGCAACGCTGGCTGCAGCCAGTGGCCACAGAGCTCCCGCAGCCGGCTCAGGGATGCCCGTGGCCCCATGGCCTCCTTATATTGGAAGCATCGGAACAGCTGGTGGGCCACCTCAGGCCTCGGCCTAACTTCTGGCCGCCTGACGCCTGCCAGGCCAGCAGCCTCCTCCTCCTCCAACTTGACAGCTCCGAGCTGCTCTTGCCCCAGGGCAGCTGGCACTGGCTCTGCCAGCATCCTTCACAGCAGTGCACACCTCCCGAAGCCGGGTACACTCAGCTTCCTCTCGTTGGCTTTGCTCACGCCTGTGGAGCTAAAGACCCTGGGTTAGGATCTGCTGAGGGCGCAGACCGGACCCAGATCATCAAGATGTTCATCAGATGGCACATGCCTGCAGTCCTAGCAATTTGAGAAACTGAGGCAAGAGGATTACAAATTCAAGCCCAGACTGGACCACTTAGTAGGACCTTGCCTCAAAATGAAAAATAAAAAAAGGGCTGGCAGTGTAACTCAGTGTAATGGCCTTGGGTTCAAACCCCAGAACTATTACCCACCCCCACCCCCCAGAAAAGCTTCGCCAGCAGAATCCTTTTTCCCTTGGTCACCAGTGATGGCTCATGAAGGCAGGGCAGTTCAGGGCTCAGCTAGAGCAATGCAGCAAGGGCAGAGAAATCAGACAGTCCTCTGTGATCGTCCCATCCTGTAGCACTTTTAAGACTTTCCTCTCTTCGCCCCAGTGATTAAAGCGAGCATCCTCCAAGGAGAACAGCCTGCCCTTCCTTCCCCCCTTCCCGTGCACATAGCACTGTGGAAGACAGGTCCTCCAATCCAATTCTGTCCCATCTCATAAGGCGCTGCAGGAAATAAGGAACAAGTCTAACCACTGCTTGAACAAGCAATTCAACAGATGTCTGGAAAGACTTTTAACAAATTGGGTTCTTCAGTCTGTCATAGAAATAAGTGCCTACAGGGGGCACTCTTCTACAGAAGACTAAAAGCTGTTCCTGTCAAGCTGTTACCCTTGATTAGATCCACATGTATGCGTTTGTGTGTTTGTTTGGGTTTGGTTTTTTTGAGACAGGATCTCACTATATATTCCAGGCTGGCCTAGAACTCACAGCAATTGATACTTTCGTCTTGGCCTCCCAAGTTTTGGGATTACAGGTGTACACTGCCAGGCTCTGCTCCAAATGTATGTATTTTAAAATGGCTCTCAAAGACGAAGGTCAGTTGGGGAGATATAAATGGGACTGGGATAGATTGACTGTAGGTTTGTTAGATTTGAGCTAGTCTTGTGGATGTTCTCAATGTTTCTATTAGGAGATGCTGAGTGTGGTGACGTGTGCTGCCTGTGACCTCCACACTCTGGGAGGCTGAGGCAGGAGGACAACAAGTTCGATGCCTGCCTGGACAACTTAACAAGACTGTCTCAAAATAAAAAAATTAAGAAAGGGCCGGAGATAGAGCTCGTGCGAAGTTCCTAGCTTCATTTGATCCCCAGTTTAAATAAAAAGCTACAGGGCTGAGCCATGTTTACGGGGTGGTGAGACACACAGCTCTGGAGCTGTCTCTCAACGGTCAAAGCCAAGGCCCCTGAGCGGAGTGGGGCAGGCTGAGCTCAGTGGTCTCTTGTCCTGCCTTCCACAGTCCCAGCCCCAGAATCTCAGACCAGCTGTAAAGTGGGTATTGCAGGAAGGAGAGCCTCTAGAGATGTCACGGTCACAGATGTGGGCTGACTGGATGCTATTTCAGGTGGGATGAAGGTGGGCTTGCAGAGCTTTGTCATAATCAAGTCCTGAAAGCAGGAGGGCCCTTAGTGGGTGTGCCTTGGAAGCCAGTGGAAACCCCCAATCCTGGATGTTTGTTCATTCGTTCATTCGTTCGTTCGTTCGTTCCTTCCTTCCTTCTTTCCTCCCTCCATTACCCCTCTCTGTGGTACCCAGCCTAACCCGGAGTCTGGCCAGCAATGCAGTGTGTCTAACGGGCCACCTGTGGGCAATAGTTCCCCAGAACCAGCCCTTTCCCCCCATTCTCCTGGACTATTTCCTTTCTTGGGCAGCCTGGAGCTGTCAAGGAGGACTGGCCCAAATTCAGTCCCATGCACAGAGGATGCAATCTGGTCCTTCAGCACCATTCAGGTGGAGGATATAGCTTCTCAGACCGGGCTCTTGTTACTTCTCCCGGCCATTCCCATCCTCCCACACCCCATGGGCGTCCCCAGCCTCCAGCATCCCTCGCTACCCCTAACGGCACAGCCCAGAGCCCCACAATCACAGCAGCAGGTGGCAGGGGTGTATCAGTGCCAGTCAGTGACTAGTTAGTGTTCTCAGCAGTGCTGTGTATAACACCAGTAATAGCAACTATCTGAGGACACTAAGGCTGTAGGGTACAGACACACCCAGAGGAAAGGCAGCCTCAGGTATGGAGCCGGACGAGGTCAGTCTAGTCAAGAGTTTGGCGCAGTTTGTTGAGCTTCCTTATAGGGGACTGAGGGCATACATGTGTAATCTTAGCACTCAGGAGGCTGAGGCAGGAGGATCACTGCAAGTTCAACATCAGCCTTAGTTACATAGTGAGCTCAGGATCAGCATGAACTACATAGGGAGACAGTATCTCAAAAAAAAGACAGTAAGTAAGTATATTCATGCTTAGCCTGGGCACTTTTTAAAAGAATATTTATTCATTTAATTTCTTTTTGAGACAAGGTCTCACTACGGAAGTTCAGGAAGGCTACTTTGTAGCCCAGGCTGGCCTCGAACTCACAACTGTCCTCCTGCCTTTGCCTCCCTAGTGCTGGGATTATAGGCTTGTGCCACCACACTCGGCTAATTTATTTATTTTTTGAGACAGGATCTCACCATGTACTTCAGACCATCTTTGAACTCATTATGTAGCCCAGGCTGGCCTCGAACTCATGGCACTCCTCCTGTCTCAGCTGCCCAAACTGGGATTATAGGAGTGCACCACCATGTCTAGGCCTTATATTTTTAAATTTTTTAGGTATTTGTTTTTTGAGACAGGGTCTGTATGTGTAGTACAGGCTGGCCTTGAACTCTCAGCCATCCTCCTGCCTCAGCCTCCCAAGTACTGGGATTATAGGTGTGTGCCTCCACACCTGGCCAGCCTGGGCAATTTAGAGACTTGGGAGACTCTCTCAAAATAAAGAAAACTAAAGATTTGAAATATAGCTTAGTAAGAAGGCCCTGAGTTCAATCCCAAGTACTGACAAAAACAAAACAAAACACATTCTCAGGTGGTGTGAACGTGGTGGGGAATGCTAGGGAACACAGGAAACCTGGTCTTCAAGCAGGGAACAAAAAAGGAAAGGAATTTGACACTGAAACCAGGAGCCAGGCCCTCTGTCTCCTGGACCTGCATCTCCCAAACACAGCCTGTCTAGCCTGGGCTCTGGGCTGTACTGACATTAGATATTCCTTGGGACTTTTCCTGTTGCAAGGACAAGTCCCCTCCTTCCCCCCATCGGTGCCCCCCTCTGGGGGACCCCACAACACATCACCTGTCTGTGGCTGGGGCGAAATCCCAGTTGAGTGTGTTTCTTCCCCTGGGCCTTCCAATAGGCACTGTTTCTAGTTCAGTAAGTATTCGTTCCGCCCTAGAAGGGACTTCAATAATTGTTAGTAGATGTAAGGAAACAGCATAATGCCTCCCTCAGCGGCTAAGAGCTGAGGGACATATGAACAATGTCTAGGGCAGAGAGGATCTTTGATAAATGTACAAGAAAAAAAATTGCGGCGGGCCTGGGGATGTAGTTCAGTGGCACGGTGCCTGCCTGGTAAGCGCAGAGGTCATGAGTTGATTCCTGATTCAGAAAAAAATTTTTTTGCATGTAGTAGTAGACATGCAAAACAGCTAGAGAGCTGATCCCTTTCTACCTTTCCCTTTTTCCCCTTCCCCTTCCCCCAACCCCTCTCAGCATTCACCTTCAATAGCACAGGCGGGCACAGGGTGATCTGCTGGGGCGCCACCCCGAGACCTGCTTCACTGCGCTCCAGCCCGTGTGCTACACTACATCCTAATTTCTTTATCTCATGAGTGTGAAGACCAAGGGTAAGTTGCTCATGGCCACACCAGGTGTAGCCAAGATGGGCTGGGAGAGAGTAATTCTAGAGCCTATAAATCTATAAACAGAGAGTACCTGATTTCTCTCCCAGCGCTTGGCGATTTTCCTAGCTAGAGTATCACAGAAGGACTCAAAGAAGTAAGAGGATTCCAAATCCCAGCCTTTATGCCTAGCGACACAGGGTGGCTGGAATCTCCCTCCAGGTGAGGCTTCCCCAAAAGGTTTCCATCAAGTGGAATTCAAGCAAGTTGGCCTGTCCCTCCCCCAGCGGCTCCAGGACAAAGGCTCTGTTAATATGCACATCTGTGGGGGGTCAGCCGGGTTGGGGGCCGGAGGGCTCTTCAGCCACCATCTAGTCTGACCAACCCAATTCGGGGCGCCGTGGGGAAGCAGAGCAGCAGAGGCCGGGGCTGCTCCTGTAGGCGTCTTCGGATGAGACCCACACAGACAACTCGGAGCTGCAGCCAGGGAGCAAAGAGGAGGGGAGTCTCGCCCAAGAGGGTCCCTTCCTCCGCTCACACAGCTGCAGGTGCCCCGCCGGCTCCTGTGTGCCAGTCAGGCTTCCCTGCAACAGGGCTCAGAGAATGAGGCCGGCTGGTTCACCTGGGGACACGTGCAGCCTGCCTCTTTCATTATCAAGGGCCGTCCGGAGACTCCCTGACGCCCCCATGGCGGGAGCCCACGGAGCTGGTTAGCAGGGTTCCCCAGCACGAAACCCCCTCCCCATTCTCCCGAGACTCGGCTCCAGCCCCCACGCCCACCGAGGCCTGGAGTCCTCCTCCTGCCCACGCCGCAGTGAGCCTATACCACAGGCCCGCCACTCACCTCTCCGGGTCCCCACTACAGAGGCACCGAGGGTAGGGGCTTCTCTGAGGGCTCCAGGACCAGAGCCTAGGGCAGGACTCCCAAGAGAAAGGGACAGGAAGTTCCCTGCTCCAGTCCCATTCAGGTGATGAAGGAGCTTCCTAAAAGTTAACCCTTGCTTCCCAGTTTGGGATAGGGTGGGAAGAGGGCGGGGCCACAGAAATAAAGACAAAAAGCCGCTGAGTCCCGATTCCGACCCGGCCGTGCCTAAAGTGAAAGTCTAACTACCTCTCCCAGCCACTGCACCCACCCCCCACCAGAATGGGCGCGTGTCCCGTGGGGATCTTAAAGACCGTATCTTCCTTGTAGGACTAGAGCTGTCCGGGTCTACCCTGGACCCCGCACTGGGGCGGCTGAGACCGGAAGATAGTGAGTTTGAGGCCGCCCTTTGTCACACAGCGGGTCAGTACTTCAAAAACAAAACTAAATGAATAATGCGTGCCGTGCGCCCACACCCTTGCTAGTCTTCATTCTTGTAACGTATTTTTGGGAGGGGTGCCTGGCCCTCGAGCTAAACTCAAGGTACAAGGCCCTGCCCTCGGGGCTTTTGGTCCAGGGCACAGGGCAGGCACTGAAGGGGCCAGGAAAGTGGAACAGAAGAGGGTGGGTGTGCTTGGAATACACCTTTCACCTGAAGTTCCCAGAATCCTGCTTGTGGCCCCCCCCCCTACCCGTACAGGGGAAGAACCCACGGCCTTCACCACTGAGCTACACCCCCACCCTTCTTATTTTGAAGAGGTCCCACTAAATTGCTAAATTGTTCAGGCTGGATTGGAACTTCCGATCTTCCCGCCCCAGCCTTTCAGAGAGCTGGGATTACAGCCGTGAGCCATCCCGCCCAGCTCTCGCACGTGACTTGTCTCAGCTCCACCAGGGGACAGCAAGAGCTCGCAGAGAGAAAAGCGACCTCCTTAAAGGCAACGGTCGCCAGCTCAAAGCCAATCCCCTCCCTTTGCGCTGCGGTGCTTGGGTTCGTGCTTTGGGCCACAATACGGAGGTCGCGTCCCTCAGGGAATCCGCAGTGCCTCCCCACGCGTCCAGCACCCCAGGGCACACCCGACGGCCCCGCCTGTCCCGGGAAACGCAGGCCACCCGCTTGGTGCCGGAGGCTTTGGACACCGCCCCTCGGCCGAGAGCCCCCAGTTCCGATTTCGCTCAAGCTCCGGTGCCCGGCCCGCGTTTTCCTGCACACACCAGCACCGAAGCTGGAGTTTTACTGGCGTTGGCCTTCCTGGACCCCACGCTCCCACGGACCCGGTTGTAACGTCTCCTGGGCGCCTCGTCTCGCGCACTGACCACAGCGAAGGCCCCAAGCTTCCTTCGCCCTGAGCACGCGCGACAGAAGAGGCCCCGCCCGAGGCGCCCCGCCCCCACGCGGGCTCCGCCCCGGCCCCTGTCCTGTCCTGGCCCCGCCCCTGTCCCGCCCCCGAGGCGGCCGGGTGTGCTGGAGTTGGGTAGCGCCTTCGGGGAATCTCCGCAGAAAGTTCTCGAGCTCCGCCTGGCGCCCCACACGGGGAGGCGGGACAGAGCAGGAGGTGTTTGGGGCGGGAGGTAGGGACCTCCCTTTCCTCCCGCGTCTCCTCGCCCGAGCTGAACTCACAGCTCCGAGCCGCCCCGAGCGCCCCTGGCGGTACTTGCCTCTGCGGGTGGAGTCCACTGGATAGCGAGCGGCGAACCTTTTATCAAGACGTGACTGGGGGCAACTTTGCGAACATGGTCTCTGGGTAGGGGGCCTGCTTGGTGGTCTCGATGTCTTGGCCTAGAGCATCCGGAGTTGAGCTCTCAGAGGCTGCTGGGAGTGCAGAGGGTCGGGGTTCGATGTAAACTGGGACTTCAGACTCCGGCGCCGTCACCTTTCCTCGGCGTTGTGTCAGAAAAGCAGAGGCCAGCCCCGCGCAACCCCAACAGTGGCGTCCGCGCAGAAAGGCAATACAAGACTCACGCCAGCCATTGGCATCTTTTTCCCTCTAAACCTCCACCCGGTATTGTCTTCAGCTCCCGTCCCTCTCCCACTCCGCTGTGCGAAGCCGCTGCTCCTTCGTTCCTTAAACTTGGAACTAATTTGCCACCTAATATGTGTCATTTTCAGGGACCAGCGCTGTCCCCCGGGTTATACCTCTGGCCTGGAAGTACTTACATTAAAATCCTTTTAAATTTTTCCTGATCTTTGGCAACACGCCAACCTATCCCAGGGGCTGTCTGCTAATACCATAAATGTAAATTCTTGTGAAGTCGCTGGATTGTCTTATCTCCATTCACTAAGAGACTCACTGTGAATCCAAATATTTGTGGTACATTTCAGTCCTAAAAGTATCTTTAAAACACAAACTATTCAAGTTAACTTTGATTATCTTGGAGGGGTTGGTATATTTAAGAAAAAAATGAAAACCCAATTTACCATTTGTTTTATGGTGTTGGGCATCTAATCTAGGACTTTTCTGCGTGCTGAACAAGTAATGTATCACTGAGCTAGAGTCTGCTATTTATTAAATGTGAAAAAATATCAGTATATATTTGCAATCCATAGTGCTTAGCTCATCCTTGTTTCCACAGCACATATACATATAGTGTTTAGCTGGGTGTGATGGTGCACACCTGTAATCCCAGCACTCAGGGGGCTGAGGCAGGAGTGCCATGAGTCCAAGGCCAGCCCTATCATTAGATAGGGTGACCTTGTCTCAAAAAAAACAGAACAGTGTTTACATTCAGCTTAGGGACTTGATACTTATACATAACACATCTTGATCATTTTTACCTTCTTACTATCCTCTCTCCTTTCCCGTATCCCCTTCCCATAAATGTGAAAATGTCTGATGCACACCAGTAATCCCAGCACTTGCAAGGCTGAAACTAGGATTCTCAGAAAGTTGAGACTAGTTTGGGTGACATAGTTCTAGACCAGCCTAAACTACATACCAAGACCTTGTCTCAAAAAAAGGGGCCAAAAGGGCCTGTATTTGACCTCCAGGACCACACACATACAAATTACCTGGAAATTCTGACTAGTGAGTTTCTCATTTTTTTCTCGATCCTCTGCAGAGATTGCAATTAAAAAACAAGTTGCTCTGTATTTTCAGTTCCCATAAGATTTTGTCTGTTAGCAATGAGACAAGAGAAAGAAAAGGAACAATGATAGGAAAGTGGGTGCTGCTAATTTCTTGCAGTTCACTGAAAAGTCTGTGCTAATATTGTCTGTACAATTAAATGCTGATATCTCTTACTCTGAGTAACTAATTGAAAGATAACAATGTACAATGTGTTGACCATTATTACCCTCCTATCATATTGTTTTGGAATTTTGTTCTTATGTTTATGTGTTTTCGTTTCTTTAAAAAAATGAAAAGAGTGGGTTGCTGAGGACCCCACTTCACAGAGGAAGTTTTATACAGCAAAATCGCAAGGTGGGTACAAAACCATGAGGTGGCTACAATACAGGTCAACACTATGATCAACCAATGAGATTACAAGTACAGCTGCTTAGATAATATTGATCCAATGGGGAGCAGGTCATGTGGCAAGTGTAGGAGGGCAGTACAAGGACCTTTTTAGGGAGGGATGGATCAGGACATCTTGGTCACTCACCTGGCTGACTGATGTCTGTCTAGAGTTTATTGGACCAGGCGATACCAGTTCTAGTGTAATCTTCATTTTATTGC
Organism: Dinomys branickii; assembly: GCA_004027595.1. Lineage (NCBI taxonomy): Eukaryota > Metazoa > Chordata > Mammalia > Rodentia > Dinomyidae > Dinomys > Dinomys branickii. The sequence continues at coordinate 92,601 of PVLD010000988.1, read as the reverse complement.
TTATCCCTTGGGAGGTGTGGAGGCCACATCATTCCATCTTTATCTTGAGGCTTGGCCTGCAATGGATGCGCCTCCAGCCACAGCTGTAATGTGTCCTTCTCTGCACTGACTCCCTCGGGGGCCTACCCTGTCTGACTCCCTATTTCATTCTCTTTTTTTGTTTTTGTTTTTTTGAGACAGGGTCACATTGTATAGTTCAGGCTGCCCCTGAACTCACTATGTAGCCCAGACTATTTTTCTACCTAACTTAGCTGTCTATAATAAAACAAAGGAGCTGAGTGAGTCACGCCCTCCACAACCCTAAACAACGCTCCATGGTTATTCCAGCTTCCATTATCCTAAGAGAGGTACAAAATGAAGTAACAAGTAACCAAGAGGCCGCCATGCCCTAGGCAGCAGAACCCTGGCACCCAAAGCCTTTAAATTTGCAATGCCTCTTTTCCCTTTGTCCGCCATTGCTGCTGCTACCTTTCCTGTGACCCTCGGTGGACGTGATTGCTTACTATTTACCACTGGGTGTCCGCTTGGCGATTTTTCCTCATCGTCCCCAAGAATCTTGACTACTACCACCCTATTCAACTCTGACATCTGGCGAGCCAGGCCAGGAGGACTTTAACAAACCTCAGGAGACCTCACTGGACAATGAAGCAAGGGACTTTGTTGCATAGCAGCCCAGAGACCTCACCAGACATCAAAAGCGTCAGCAGCCCAGAGACCTTTGCAGATCTCAGCAGAAGCAAGCAACCAACAACCCAGTGAGCAAGGAAGGTTTTCCCACTCCCTCCTGAGACCCTCTCTCTTCCCTTTCCGAGCAAAGCAGGGACTCCTGGGAGGAAAGAGAGACCCATCTCTGCACGGAAAAGGCTAAGTTGTAGGGCAAAAGGCTTCTGTCCTTAAGGAGACAGGAAGACCCCTGGCCATCCTTTGAGCTGATATCCTGCTGTTGACCTACACTGTAGGACTGGGTGGTCTATCGGTGGTCCCTGGGAAAAACTGGCAAGAGGATTTAGAAAATAAAGACAAGACACAATAGCTGGGTCAGGTGTTGTTACCTCTTACCTGGTGGCAAGAGGACTGACTTCAACAGTGGGGGTGTTTATTTATACTCTTGCAAAGTTAGTATCTGGAGAGGTAATGTTGCCTAGCGACTAACGACTGTAACTGTCCAGGCGGGATGTCTTTCTGAAGACTGAGGTAGTTTGACTGCCTGAGGCACTCTGGCTCTGTCCTGCCCTCACACGTGACCAATTTCCAGCTCCAGCGGCTCCCAACCGCACACAATGTGGGAAGTCTGTCCTGGAGGCTGTGATGTGGCCTTGGCCAGGGATGGACCAGAGCCTGGAGCAGGGGAGAAGGCCACCCACCCATAGGGAAGTGCTTTGGTGCAGCCCCGCCCGCAACAGGTGACCAGAGACCAGGACCTGGCCCACCTGAACTCTTGCTCTTCCCTGTGGAGTATTTGGTAACTTGCCCCGGGCTCGATCAGCTCTTTGTTTAATGCCAAGAGTCTGTGCCACCCTGTGGGTCACAGACTCACATGAGTTCTTCTTTTCCATAGGTTTTGGTAATTTCCCTTCTGCTTTTCTGATCCCCCGCCCCGTTTAGGCTTTCGGCTATCAGACTGTTCCATTTGTTTAGTTTTTGGTTCTGGATAACTCAACAAACAAACAAGAAAAAAAAAATAGAGTTAAGAGGTTCCATGTCTTCCCGAACAGGAAGAGAAAAGTTTGTCCCTGTAATGTCCTGCCACCGCTTCTGCACAAGCCAGCCAGCAGCAGACTAGCTCACTCCTGTCCTCTGGGTCCTGAAACACCAGTTAAAACAGTCACTTCCTGGTGTAGTTGGCTAATACTGGGTTGCTCTCCTTTTTACTCATTTTGGTAACTGTGGCTTTAAGTTTATGCTGCTGTCTTAAAGGATGTAACATGTTTTTGTTGAGTGAATTTACATAGTACCTGACTTTTATATTGAGATTTTGTTAACCAAATGTACATGCTTTTTGGCTTGATCTAACAAATTTTTTTTTTGTTTTTTGTCTTTTTGACACACGGTTTCACTATGCGGTTCAAGCTGGCCATGAACTCTCTTTGTAGCCCAGGCTGTCCTCAAACTCACAGTGATCCTCCTGCCTCAGCCTCCTGAGTGCTGGAATTACAGGAGTGCACCACCACACCTGGCTCTAGTCAGTTGTTTTCCATAGGATTGGGTCTTATTTACTTTTTAGTTGGCTCAGGGGTGTCCAGCCAGTAAGGCATCCTGGTTCTGGGGTCTTCAGCTGAAAGATGAGTTGTGTTTATACAAGGAAGTCCCATGAATCCAAAGGAAGCAGCACTGGTATTCACTGAAGCCCAGAGACATCCAGCCCCAAAGGGTTCAGCTCTGCGGGGAGATGCCTGCTGTGACAGCAGGACAGGCTGTCAGGAGATGCTCTGTCTGGTCCCTGCTTCTGGAGACTAACCTGGACAAGCCTGCTAGAATCTTAGAACCTAACTTTTCCTCCTCCTATCTGCGGATGGGAACAACCTCCTGTCCTTCTGAGTCCCCACTCAGGTATCTTCTTAGCCACTGAAATGAGTTTCACACTAAGACCCTTCAAAGAGTTCATCTTGTATTTCCGTGTAATGAAAAGCATGGCATATGTACCCACTTGGGGAAAAGGAGATGTGGCCGCTCCTTGGCAGCACGAAATATTAGGCCATACTTCAGTTACGTCTTTACTATAAGGAACAAGAAAAATGGTCAGAGCTGCCTCACCTTCGACCCTTTATGGCCCTCCACACGAGGCCTGATCAATACCCAAGAAACCTTCAACCCTCAGGAGCTGATGCTCACTCCCTCCTGTCAGTTCCTCCTCCTCACAGGCTTCCTCCTTAGCAACTACCTTGTCCTGAGTCCACCCCATGGGAGGCTGGGATCTACTTTCCACAGGGCCCCAGATTCAGGGAACTCAGTAGCTAAGCCCACCTCTGCTCTACCCCTTCAAGAAACGGCAAGCACCGATGGTTCCGTCTGGGTGGGAGCGCCTTTTTCAGTTATGGCTATTCAGCAATGCAAGGAAAAAGTGGGTAGATTTTCTGAGGATCCTGACAAGTTTGCTGACAGTTTCTGTACCCTAACAATGGCTTTTGATCTGACCTGGCAAGAGGTCCAATTCACCCTTATCTCTGGTTGCACAGCAGGAGAAAAGAAAAGGATTACAAAGGCTGCAAAGCAGGCCAGAGATGAAGCCTTTGCAGCTTCACCCTCTGATAACCAGCCAACTACTGCATTATTTGAGTCCTAAGAGGAACCAGAGTGGAATTATAACACAGGAGGTGGAGAAGCCAATCAGAAGTTATCCATCAGGGTCATTTTAGCCGGTATGCAACAAGGGATGCCCAATCCTGCGAACTACGGTCAGCTCAGGTCTATGAGAGCCCCAGTGAGAATCCAGTTGCTTTTCAGCTTTGGCTTGAAGAAGCCCTCCATAAACACACTCATTTAGACTCCGAGTCTAGGGAAGGTCAGATAATCCTAAGGCAGTACCTTATCAGTCAGTCAGCTCCAGATACAATTAGAAAAAAGCTGCAAAAACTCCAATTGGACCCACAAATTGAAATAAGCCAATTGGTCGATGAAGCTTATTAGGTGTTCAATTACCGTGAAGAAGTAAAGGACAAATGAGAACGGCACGAGGAAAGGGGCAGGCCAAAGCCATGCTTGTCCTATTTGATAAGGCTCGTGACAAAGTCCATAACTCTAGGGGAATTCAAGGTAATCCAAAGAGTGACGGAAGGAAGCCAGAGTGCTTCAAGGGAAAGCAAACAGGGCACCAGGCAAAGGAATGGCCAGGGAACCATCTGGCCCCTGTTAGGCCCATTGGAGCATGGAAAAAGACTCGGCATTGGACAAGGGACTAACCAGGCCAGGGATATAGCTCAGCAGCACAGCACCTGCCTGGCAAGTGCAAAGTCCTGAGTTTGATTCCCGGTACAGAAAAAAAACTAATACAGGGATGGAAGGGGGACTGCACTTACTCCCAGAGAGTGACGAGGCCATCCCTTACTACGGTGGCCAGGGCAGAAGCCCAGCCAGAGAGTGGGGGTGGTGCCCAAGGCCTCCTGCAAGGCTCCCACACAAGAATATCATAGTTCATTCGCTGGTACCTTGGGTAACTTTAGATGTAGCGGGCAAACAAATTATATTCCTCTGTGATACTGGCAGGACTTATTCAGTTCCAGTTTCTTATTGCAGTGAGCTTGTATCCCATTCTAAAGTTGTTGTGCGCCTTAAGAGAGTTAACCAGACAGCTTTCTATACCCTTACCCTAAACGGTTTCGATTTCCTTTTCCAAGCTGCCTTTAGGGTGATTCTGCTGTGGTCCATACCAATAATTGGAAGAGATATACTCTTCCTACTCAGGGCTATTCTGATACTCAAACCTCTGGCAACCTGTGTCCTAGTTGCTAGGGACCCAGCCAACCTGACCCTATGAACCTGATGTCTCTGCCAGGAGCAGATCCTTGAGTGTGTTGACACCTGCCTCCCCATCAAGGCCATTCCAGTAGTCACTGAGCTAAAGAACCCTCATCTATATCCTCACAAAGGACAATATTTTCTTAAGTAAAAAGCTAGATTGGGGTTAAAGCTCATTATTGATAAGGTTTTGGTCACAGGATTACAGGTGCCATGCCAGTCCCTGTGCAATAGCCAAGCCATCAAAAAAATATTGCCTACTACAAGATCTTGCAACCCTATTAACCACTTCTTTTATCATTAATATACAGGAAATAGTTGGATTCATCTCTCCAGTGTAAAAGCCCGAGCCAGAGACACCAGAAGACAAAGAAGTGGGACCTTAACCTTTGTACACCTGTAATAGACAACTTCAAGTTTCTTTTCAGGAAAAATAAAACAGCACCCACTCTGGTGAAGCAGATAAATAAAACAGTTTGCTCCCTCTAATTAAATTGTGTGAGCATTCTCGTTACTGTCTTGTTTACTATACCTAAGGTCCCTGTTCCAAATTATAACATGACATCTTTGGGGTCTTTTCTGTTTCTGTTTTACGATCATCCTGGATTATTTAAAAACTACCTCTAGGCAGTCTTGGTGGCGTGTGCCTATCATCCCAGCACTCAGGAGACTGAGGCGAGAGCATCACTGCAAGTTCAAAGCCAGCCTAAACTACATAGCAAGACCTTGTCTTAAAAAAAACAAACCTGCCTCTAGTAGGGGTAATAAACAGGACTACCCACAAAACATCTTAAGGCTAATCACAATCACATCTTTCTTCCATTATCAACAGCCACCTAAGAACTTGCCGCCCAAGACAGCTGAGACAAACTTGCCCAGGGTGTTGCCTTCTTTCAAGACCAGGTAGGCTCAGCCAGACAACATCGAAGGGAGTAGATCTCCTGACAGCTAAAATAAAGGGTCTATGAGGACCTATGTTTGTCCCTAAAAGAAGAATGTACTTCCTGTGCCAATAGGTCTAAAACAGTAAGAGATGTAGCACAAAAACTGCCTGACTGTGCTTCCAAGATCTGTGAAAAACTGTTTGAGTCATGGGTGTCCTGGCCACATATCTGAAATTGGGGGTCTTGGTTACTGCTTGGACATGGCTTTTATTAACGCTCCTCATAGCCTTACTATTTTGATCTTACATATGTACTCTCTTAGTCAAATTTTTTCTTCTTGCTTGACAGTCGACCATAACTCAAGGTTAAAATCTGCTTCCATGTCCATAGTTTATCAAGAAATCTTTGGAGGATGGGCTCCGCTCCCTTGAACTTATAGATCAGTAAGGGTAAGGGCCCCTTGGTCTCCACGTAGGTAGGGTCAACGCCCCTAGTCAGAAAGAAGTAGCTGTAGAAGACAGAATTTCCTCCTTCAACTCCCCTTCAAAGGTTTTTGAGGACCTGGGCTCTCGGAGGATAGTGCAGTTAGAAATAAAGGAGCTGAGCGAGTCTCCCCCGCCCCACACGCGTGTGCGTCTAACCTAAACAACATTAATTAGTCATTCCTGTGTCCATCATCCTGCGAGGCACAAAATGAAGTAACAAACACCTAAGGGCTCACCATGCCCTAGGCAGTGCACCAAGGGAAACGCAGAGGGAGGCACCTGAAGCCAGAGGTGTCTGCCCTTCAAATTCTGAAAGCCTGAGTTACTGGCCCTCTTTTCCCTTTTCCCTTTTCTGGGGCTACTTTTCCCGTGATCTTCAATAAACATAGCTACTTATTACTTACCCCTCAATATATGCTTTGCAATTCTTTCCCCATGGTACACAAGAACCTGGACAATTACCGGCCCATTCATCTGTAACAGGAGGACACCGTATTTGGTTCCCATGAAAAGGGGCCGAGCTCCAGTCCGACTTCCTGCGACCTCAGGCTGGTCATCTCCTGTTTGATCTATCTCCCAAGCATAACGACGGTGGCAGGGATGGTTATGGCTCTCGAAGATCATGTGGGAAGCTGGAGAAAGTAAGGTGCCACGGTGAGGGCAGGAGAAGGGTGCGCGGTGTGGGGAAAGGGAATCTTTGGAGAGGCATCCTCCAAGAGAAATCTAACGTGACCCACAGCTGCAATTTAAAATTTTCTGGTAGTCACCAGGTAAAAGGTAAAAAGACACAAGTGAAATTAAACTTTTTAAACTTTAAAGTTGTGTAACAATGTTCATTGCTCAAATAAAGAGCTCACTGTGAACTAAAATTTCATAAACTATTAAAATTCAAAATTAATATTATACTGAACTTTACATTTTCAACAGTTCTGAGACAGTTTTTAACCAGTATAGCACACAATAGAGGAGACTAGGCTGCAGACATCCCCAGAATACCCACGCTAAGGCCCCCAGTGTGCACTTTGTGCAAGAGGAAAAAAAGCATTTCTAGAAGGGTAGTGGAAATTCATTTTAATAATAAAGTTTCTTCAACTCACTAAATTTGCAATGTTATTTCAACATATGATCGGTTCCAAAAATTATTACTGACATACTTCACATTCTTTTTTTCATGCAAAGTCTTTGAAAGCTGATGTACATTTTGCACTTGGGGCTCATCTCAGTCTGGACTCTCTTGCATTCTTAGGAAGCACCGTCACCCCTGTCCGGCCTTGGATCTCACAGCTTTGACAGCCCACCGCAGCTGCTGGAGGGCAAAGGAAGAATGATGAAAGGAGGGACAGGGAGAACTGGAGTCCCTTAGGTAGGACTGGTCTCCCCTGGAGGGCATGTCTTTGTTTATGAAATAATGAGGAGCCCAAAGCTGCTGCTGCAGGGATGAAGGGGACACCTGGTGTAGGAAAAAGGGAGCCCAGGAAACTGGGTTTCCAGCCAGCCTGTTACAGAGGCTCTCCCAGAAATTAGGCTGCTCCCACTTAGCTGTCTGCTGCCCAGGTCTGTATGAGTACTTGGAGTCTGCTGATGGTGAGCACTTAGAACCAACCATGTTCTGGCTGCTGAGTACACTGAAAAGAACTCTGTTTCCCTGCAGACCATAAAAAAGGAAAGGGAGGAAGGAAGGAGATATGAGAGAAAGAAGGAAGGAAGGAAGGAAAGAAGGAAGGAAGGAAAGAGAAAGAAAGAAAGAAAGAAAGAGAGAGAGAGAGAGAGAGAGAGAGAAAGAAAGAAAGAAAGAAAGAAAGAAAGAAAGAAAGAAAGAAAGAAAGAAAGAAAGAAAAGAAAGAGAAAGCATGCAGAATCTGTGATGGTATTTGGGGTGAGTCTTAGAAATGTGCTTATTAGAAAAGGAAGTAAGTTTAGTGATGAGACCAGACGAACATGGAGCTTGCTTTAGTGATAACAGAAATGAAAACCGAAACAATAGCATGAATCAACAGGCTAAAGCTTGAATGGAGGTTTAGGAAGAAAAGGGAAGTGGGAAAAGGACTTTAGCTTTGAAGAGCTAAAGGGACACAGTCCTTTTAACTTGGTCATGCACAAAAGAATGGGACAGTGAGGTGTGGTGGTGTATGCCTGTAATCCCAGCACTCAGGAGGCTGAGGCAGGAGGATCATTGAGAGTCCGAGACTAGCCTGGGCCACAAAGTAAGCTGTAGACCAGCCTGGTCTGCATAGTGAGACCCAGTCTCAAAAAGACAAAAAAACAAAAAGAAAAGAAAAGGAATGGGACTAGCTTGTATGGCACCCTGGGGGTGGGTTAGGGACTTCTGTTGGGTTATGAGCCTGGTTTTTTTTTTTTTTTTTTGTCTTTTTAAGACAGGGTCTCGCTATGCTATGCAGTTCAGGCTGGCCTTGAGCTCATTTTGTAGTCCAGGCTGGTCTTGAACTAGCAATGACCCTCCTGCCTCAGCCTCTGAGTGCTGGGATTACAGGCGTGCGTCACCACGCCCAGCTGCTGGTTTTTTTTTTTTTTTTAGGACTTCTTCCTCATGTTTTTGGGAATGTGCTCCTAGTGTAAGATATAAATCTGCAGCAATTTGCAACCTTGGAGACATTATGGTGCCCCTGCTCTTACAGTGCACTTGGTCCTTGCAGTGATAAGGGGAGAGTAAATTCCATACGTGGTTAGCAAGGGAGGCCAGGGAAACAGGCCATATCTCCATCTTCAGTGGATCGCAAGCCAAGGCAACAAGCCTGGGAATACCCCCTTCCTCCCTGCTGTCCTGCTGCAGATACATGTCATCATGTATTTGTTTAAACCCATAGAATGAACAATCAAACCAAGAGCAAAACCTTAATGTAAAATATGTCCCTTTTCTAATGTGTCTGCAAACTTATCTGGAAAACATGAACACACAATTAGAAATTAGTATTTAACAATATATGTTGCAGGATTATGGGATTTAGCCAGGTTGCTGATACCTGAGAGCTCATGCCGCAATTCTGTGAGGTGGAGTAATAAAACCTATGTAGTGGTTGATTGATTGTGTCAACTTGAGAAGTTTAGAAGCTTAACTAAATCAGCTCAGCACTTCTACACCCTAGGGTGGCTCACACCTGGATGACATAAAAGGGAAATGAGGAAGGACAGAAGGGCTTCCATTCTTTGGAGGGGCTCCAGTCTTTGCCTTCAGCTTGGACATTTTCTGGCTTCTAGGGCAGATGCTTTGGCTTCTGCCTCGGATCCTTCAGCCTTCTGGTGTAGACTCAGCACCTTCTGTTACAGACCCATCGGCCTCCTCCTGACATGGACTTTGCACTGATGCTGCAGTGAGCGCCAGACCCTGGACTGATCCCTTTGGTCTCCAGTGTGCAGACGCCCTCAGCACACTTCCTCATCCAACCTGTGGCTGACTGTTGTAAGCCAATCCTGTAATTTCTTATACATTTGTATATCTTTTGTTATATCTGTTTCTCTAGTGAAACCCTTGCTGATACACCCTTGTTCTAGAATCTTCCCTCTGCTAGGCCGGGTCCTCCTGCAAGATCCAAGGCAGGCTGCAGGGTTCCAACTTCCCAAGGCTGGGCATGGGCTCCCAGGAAGCATTGGACTAGGTCCTTGAAGTCTGCATATAACCCCACCTCAGAGTGAGTAACTTCTCCTGAGCTCTGGGTGTGCGTGAATAGTGTCAGGGCCTGGTGTTCATTCTAGGGCCTCGGCATCCTCCTGCTCAGTTCCTGCCCAAAGCTCTCATTTTAATGTCTGCCCTGGCTTCAGGTCCTCACAAGCCTCGTTACTGTTGCTTCCTACAGCTCACGTGGGAAGCAGAGGTGGCCAGACCTGCAGCAGAGAGTCCTTAACCAGACACCAAGCAGGAGTGAAACTAAGGAACAGAGAGGTGAAAGCCCCGTCAAGCCTCAGTGTGGGGGCAGGGAGTTCTCTTGGGGCAGCTGAAGCCTCTGCTCACAGGCTACCGCTTAGGGCATGGAGGCAGTTAGGGAGCCACCCACTCATGGAGTATGATGGGCACTGTGAGGACAACACTCAAGAGGTCCAGGGCTTGAGACATAGGGCTGTGTCTCCCTAGGATATTCTTGGCTGTGACAGTGCCTTGGACATTTGTTGAGGGTTTTTTTGTCTTTTTTGAGACAGGGTCTTACTATGCAGTTCAGGCTGGCCTTGAGCTCCCTCTGTAGCCCAGGCTGGTCTCGAACTTGCAACGAACGATCCTCCTGTGCTTCAGCCTCCCGAGTGCTGGGATTACAGGCATGCACTGCCATGCCTGGCCATTTGTTGAGTTTTGATGGACTGGACAATTTATTATTTATTTATTTATTTTTTGAGACAGGGTCTCACTATGTTGCCGAGGCTAACCTTGAACCAACAATCCTTTGGCCTCTACCTGCTGTGCTGTGGTGCCTAGTTCAACAATCTTTTTTTATTTTTATTTTTCGTCTTTTCTGAGACAGGGTCTTGCTATGCAGTTCAGGTTGGCCTTGAGCTCACTTTGTAGCCCAGGCTGGTCTTGAACTTGCAACGATCCTGCCTCAGTCTCTTGATCCTGCCTCAGTCTCTTGAGTGCTGGGATTACAAGTGTGCGCCACCATGCCCCACTAACAATCTTTTTTTAAAAAATCATTATTAGCGTATGTTTACAGTACATACTGATGGGTTTTATTTTTGTTTTTTTTTTGCGGTACTCAGGACCTTGTGCTTGCCAGGCAGGTGCTTATGCCACTGTGCTATATCCCCAGCCCGAGTACATACTGATTATATTCATTATGGGGAGTTGATGATACATGTACACAGCACATGATAATTCTTTTTTCATCCCTTCCTCTCCCACTTTTGATCTCTTGGTCTCTTTCTCATTTGCAAAAGATCTGTCTTCCTTTCTCCTACTCTGTCTTTCACTGTGCTCTTTATTCTTTGGTTTTCTCATAAGAGAAAGTATGTGATATTTAATTATTAATATTTAGGCCATGTATGTCTAATTTCACCTAACACTATGGTCTCAAAGGTGCATTCATTTTCCTACAAATGACTCAAATGGATCCTTCTTTATAGCACAGTACTCCATTTTGTATAAATACCACACTTTTAAACCCATTCACCTGTGGTCAACAGACTCGAGGAAAATGGATTGTGGATATTGTAAGGAGCCCATCAGCTGTGCTTTGTCTGACATGTTCTCACAAGGGTTATAGGTGGGTAGAAGAGGCCCACAGAGGCGAAGTGGCATTTTCATCACATCCTATCAAAGGTACACCCATCAATCGAGATTATCAGTGCTGATGCCGACCGTCACCACTAACCTTCACAGCCTGTCAGAGTTCTGGTTTGTTAGGTTTCTCCGCTGTGATGTTACTTTCACCCTACCGCATCCCTTCCTCTTCGGAAGGAAGCCGCTCTGTACAGTTCACACCTAAGGAGTAAGGGGTTATGAGGAGGGGGTACTGTATCTTCATAACTAACTTTATGTTACGTTATGTTATTATTTTATTTTAGCGGTGCTGGAGATCGAACCCAGGACCTCCTGCATGCTAGGCAACGCTCTGCCACTAAGCCTACGTCCCAAGTCCTCAGAGCTCCCTTAAGATACGTCGGTTCTCAGGCAACGAGAACCCAGCGCTCTCCTACGCGGCCCCATCGCTCTCCTAGGAATGGCCCTACAGGACGCTGCCTCAGTTTCCCCGCCGGCAGGTGATTCTTGGACCCGGGTGCCCTTGCTCCACCATTCTCTTCTTGGTAGGACAGGTGGATTGCGGAGAGAGAGCAGGGTAAACCGGAAACCGCCGTAGGCCAGCCGGACAGGAAACACGGGGACACCCATCATGGCTGGCAGGGAATAGGGTGACCCTTCCGGCTCCGCAGGACAATTTCTCCCCGGCGCGGACCGGACCTCAGAAGTAAAGGCAGCCGGGTGATGCCTCGGTGGGGCGGGGCCACAAGTGTTAGAGCCAATCACCGAAGACTTCGTCGTACGGGCGGGACGTACAGGCATCGTTTACCTAGGTGACGCGCTCCTGCTTTTGTGTTCGGCTGGCTGCAGAGCTCTGTGTCTCCACAGTTAGAGGCGGAGCCTCTGGGCCTTCAACTGCTTAGAACGTGTGGTCCCGCAGCTACATCAACTTCAGAAGAGGGTTGTTTCAGGATTGCCTTCTAGCTTCTGAGGTCTCGGGCGGCCCTGGAAGTTCTTCTTCTTCTTCTTCTTTTTTTTTTTTTTTTTTTTGGCCTTTTTGAGACAGGGTCTCGCTATGCAGTTCAGGCTGACCTTGAGCTCACTTTGTAGCCCAGGCTGGTCTCGAACTCGCAACGGTCCTCCTCCCTCAACCTCCCGGAGTGCTGGGATTACAGGCGTGCCCCACCACGCCCGGCGGACCCTGGAAATTCTTAATTATTTTTCTTTTAAAAATTTTATTCCGTGCGGCCTCACTTAACACTTTTGCTGGTTTCCTTTCCTCCTGTCTCCGCCTCCCCCTTTCTTCAGGGTTTTAAGATTTGCTCTGGGGCTTATGATTCTTATTCTCTTTATTTCTGTCGCATTCCTTTACCACCCCTACCCCCCACACCCCCGTCTCCTCTTTTCTTCTCAAGGACACATCTCATCACTGCCCTTGTCTCCAGTCTGGTTTAGCCGCCTTAATTACGTTATTTTATTAGCTCAGGTTAGCGTTGAACTCACTGTGTAGCTTGAGGTGACCTGAAATTTGCAGCAATACTCCTATCGCGGCGTTCTGAGTGCTGGGAGTACGGATGAACATCAACATGCCAGTTATTTTCTTCTTGCTTCAGCTAATTCTTCTTTTTAGTTTTCATCATTAAAACTAGACTTAAACCGGGTGTGGTGGCCCACGACTGTAATCCCAGCGCTCGGGAGGCTGAGGCAGGAGGATCAGTGTGAGTTCAAGGCCAGCCTAGGCTCTATAGTGAGTTCAAGGACAGCTTGAACTACATAGCAAGACTGTCTAAAAAGTAAATAGATAAATAAAATAATAAATGTTGGAATTCACATAGAAGTTGAATTTTTTTTTACTTCTCTTGAAAAATATTCAAACTTTGGCAACTCTGAACCCTCAAAGGCCCCCTCTAAACAAAATAAAGTTTTTAGAACATCCTGAAGTCCCTTTGCCCTCCCATTTTACCCCCAAGCCACTGGTCACTTCTGCAGTGCCTGGCTACTGGAGGCATTGCATTTTTTTTAGATCTGTGATTACTCTTTGGCTCACTTTCCCCTCATACCTATCTGAGCTCTTCCAGGGACTGTGGTTCCCACAGAGCAACTGCGGTAACCCCTTTTCCCAGACCTGCTGGAATCCTAAAGCTAACCACAGAAGGAATTGCTCTCATTCCTAAGGAACTGCTCATTAATATTCTCAGAACAGGAGCTGGGGATGTAGTCCAGTGGTAGACTGCTTCCCTCCTAACACCAGGCCTTAGATTTGGTCCCTAACGTGTGCACGCACATGCACACACACACACACACACACACACACACACACACACACACACCTCTGAACAACTAAGTAAATGCTCAGATTTCATTTGGTGGTCTCACAGACACATGCCCTCACCAGTACCTCTAACGTGGCCCTTTTCACTGGCAAAGATTTTTTTGCCCTAAAGCTGGGATACATTCACTGTTCTTGGAACTTGGTGCCTTCTAGGACTGGAGGGGTGGCATGGTCCTCTCCAGGAGTGAGGTCCTTTACCCTGGGGATCCAGCTGTGCTCTTTGTTAGCAGATGGTGCAATGGTGTCATCTTTTCTGGGACCTCTCTGACTTTGATTTATAGCTGTGGCTTGAAAACAGCATTGACTTTTGTTGCAACTTTGTAAATTGATCTTCACTGTGAGGATTAAAACCCTTGGAAATATTAACTAGAGAAAAGTCCAGGGGTTGGCTGGTTATGGTGACACACCCCTGTAATCTCAGCACTCAGGAGGCTGAAACAGGAGGATCATTAGAATTTTGAGGCTAGCTTGGGCTACATAGTGAGTTCAGGACCAGCCTGAACTACACAGTGAGAGCCTGTCTCAGTATTTTTTTTTCAAGTTGACAGTAAAATGGAATCAAATCCTAAGACTTACAGACTATTATTTAAGAGCAGAGTTGGAAATCAGATGCTCCAGGGACCAAGTATGGACTGTGGTCACCTGAAAAGTGGACTGTGAATGTAAAACATACAGACCCAGTGTTGCCAAATATTCTGATTATTTTTCTTTCAGGTACTAGGGATTGTATTCAGGGCCTTCACAATGAGTTACCTCCACAGCACTTTTTGTTTGAGACAGTGTCTTATTAAGTCACTACATTGCTGGGTGTGAATTTGAGATCCTCCTGCCTCAGTCTCCCAGAATGCTGAGACTACAGATGTGTGCCAATATTTTGATTTTTTGAAAATCAATTTTATGAGAACTCTGATAGTTTTTAAACAACAGAAATTAATTTTTTAAAAGTAAATCTTGTGAGTTATTACAGGGAAAGTAGTGAGAAGCTTGCTGAGTTAAGCAGTGGATCTCGGAGGACTTGAGGGTCCCAAAGGCAGCAGACATAGGATCTACTAAAGGAAACTTCCTGAAAGTAAACCCCAGGGCTGGAACCACCCTCAACCTTTTCCTGATGTCTGTACCCCTACACAGAAGAAATGGTTCCTCCCTCTTGAAAGTAAGGTGCAATCACTGCCCTTTCCACTTTAGGCTTTAGTTTCCAGAGTCTGGAGGGAAGCTGTGCCTGAAAGTGGCGTTTGAAGCTTTCACGGGGTGTCTGAAGACCTGGGGCCCCATGGACATCAGGGTCAGGCCCCTTTCCCCTCCATGTCCAAGCTGGAGAGGCTCTGGAAAAGTCATATTATCCCCACATCTTTCCGAGGTGTAGGACATCAGGGGGCCAGAGGGAGTTCTCAGTCTGCCCCCTAAGTTTACCCTTAGGGGAGTGCCATCTGTATGAGACTTAAAAAAAAATTAGTAGTACCGGAAATCAAACCCTGGGCTTTCTACACCCCCAGACCCTTTTAAAAATTTTGAGCCAAGGTCTTACACAATTAAGTTGCCCAGGCTGGGCTAGAATTTGTAATCCTCCTGCCTCAGCTTCCCAGAGTGTTGGGATTATAGGTATGCACCACTACACCTAGCTGAGGTCCAGCATACAGCTCCTTATTACAGTCCTAAGTGGAGCCAGAAAATCCCCGTTCCTGGGGACGTTTAAATGAATCCTGGGCCCTCAAAGAGACAGGAAATGAATGTCAGAAGCACTGTGTGTTGATTAGAACGGTCCCACACCTTTGCCCAGCAAAGTGTCCACCCCACCCCCTTTGAGGATGACTGCAGTGCTTTCTAGGAAACATCAAATATGCCTGTAATCCCAGACAGGGAGGCTGAGGCGGGAGGAGGACAAGTTTGAATCCATCCTGGACAATTTAGCAACCTAGTGAGACCCTGTTTCAAAATTAAAAATTTTTAAAGGGCTGAGGAGATAGTTTAGTGAGAAGGTCCTGGCCTCAAACCATAGTATTGAAGAAAAACAAAAGAAAAATAGATCAAATATCAAAATCTTTCCCAAACTGCATCTTCCCATTTTTCTGTTTGGCAGCTCTGCTTTACAGACATTGTGACTAACTGCTTGGTAAAGTGATCATCATAAGCTGGCATTGCAGCTGGAGAAGTCATTTCCTAGTAAACAGCAGGTGCAGGCTGGGTTCAGGACCCCAGACCCGGAACCCTCAAAGCTGGGAACTCTGTAGGGCTGCAGCTGCGTGGGGAACAGGATCTGGGAGGGACTTCCTGTTGTCCCTAATCCCAGTCTCCACCCGGCTCCCCCGCCTTCTCCTTGCTGGCTGCAGAGACTGCCCTCCCTGGGGAGGGGCCTGGCTACCCCAGGTGCCCACTCCACCTCCACTTTGGTGAGACCGGGGTGCTGGGGAGCGGGCTGGATCCTGAGGCCGGCACAGGTGGCCAGCTTGCAACAGGGGACAGGGTCAAAGGTGGAAGGCTTTGGGATGGCAGAAGGGAAGGGGCCCGGACCTGGGTTTGGGGGGCAGAGGGACACTGTCTGCAGGGGCCACAAGTGCAATGGACACCCGGAGGCTGCAGCTGCAGCTGCAGAGCGAAGTGCCGGGAGAGAGGCGGGTTGATTCCTGAATGGGGATCCCAGGTGGGCCGGGCCCAAGGTGTGTGTGCTGAGGCCTGTGGCTCTGGTCCCCCCGCCTGTGAAGGCAGGCCCCACCGCCCGTTTTGTGGGATCTCTGCAAAACTTTCTGCTTCTGGTGACAGGGAATACTGGTTTCGATTTAGCCCGGCTCTCCTTGAGCTGATGGCCCTGAGATGTGAGGCTCTTCAGTGATAAAGGGGATAACACACAACGGCATTCTTTTGAAAGGAAGAAGCAAAACCCATCACTGAAGGTGGGGCTGCAGGGTAAGCTGAGGTGGGTTTCATCCCGGGAAGCTCTGCTTGGGTGTGCGGATTCTCAGGGCACAGGAGAGGTGCCCAGCAATCACTTGCTGCTTTCTTTCTGCTCTTCCAGGCTCCTGGCTGGAAGCCACAGGGGTTGGCTGGCCGCAGGAAGAAACAACTTGCTCTTCTTCCTAGCTCTGAAACAGACAATGGCTACAGATGGTGGAGGCGTCCCTGTCGCTGAGAACCAGGGGAGAGCCCAGGAGGTAGGGTGGGGACATGCACGGAAGGGACAGAGCAAAAGCGATGGGAGGTGGGGTTAAAGGAGGGCGTCTGGAGGGAGAGTTCGCCTCCCTGGCAGAGGAGGATTGGGAGATTGGGGCGCTGGATGTGGGGTGCTGGGGAGAAGGAGGCACGGTGGGGAAAACCCTCCGGCTAGCGTGTCCGTTGTAACTTTTGCTTTGCCCAGTGGATTTTACAGTCAGGGGGCACAGGAGACCTTGGGATTTAGTGCGTGTCCTCCAGTGAGGCGCACGGGGAGCTTCATCCTGCTCCTCACTCCCTCTCCCTGGGTGCGTCTCATTTGCCTGCGTTTCAGCTCTCTATTCTTCCTGTGCCCGGTGTCTGTGTGTGCACGTATGTGCACGCATGCACGAGTGTGTGCAGTGACTGTTTGCGTGTGTGTGTGTAATTACCACCTTCTAAGGACTAGGGTCTCCAGGATCAGAGTCAGAATCCCCTGGCCTGTGGTCCTCAGGTGCGTTGCCTGGGACATGTGGTGACACACACGTGCCTGCAGACCCCCTCCCTCACCAGGACCTGGGGAGGCAATGGGGATGACGCCTCCTGTAGGGAGCTCATCAGCCCACAGCTGATTAGTATGCTACACAAAGCCAGGGCAGCCTGACTGCGGAGCCTGTACTGTACCTCCACCTAGTGTGTTTATGAATATACGTCCTGCATTGGCGCTGCTGACTTCAGGCCACTGAGGTTCAAAGGGCTGTTAGCCCTGCTCAGTGTGCTTTCCAGCGTGGCTTGTTACGTGGCCCTTGAGCACCTGACAAGCGCGTACATCCACATGCTCTGCTGATGTCAGATTCTGTCAAGCATGCATGGGTAGAGTGATAAGAATAATCATAATTACCCACGCTGTTTCATGTTTATCTGGAATCATCTCTCACTCACCTGTGTGCCCCTCATAACTGCTCTGGGCAGGCAGGAGAACAGCTGAGTCTCAAAGGCTACGACCAGTCAGGGGTGTTGATGGGTCTGGCACTCTGGCACCCAGACACTTTGACTTGGGCTGAGGATCTTCCAAGACCTGAATACAGAGCAGGTGCGAGGAGAGCTGGGTGCAAATTGGTCCATGTGCCATCGTGGTGACGAGAACTCACCAGGCCCATTCCAGTGTGAGAGAGATGGCTTGCCCAAAGCTTCTGAGCTCTGTGGTTGTGGGCTGTTGTCTGATCTCTGAACCTTGGTGTGTTTGTTTCCTGTACTTGCAATAGACACCACTGACTGGGTGGCTTCAGACGGCCATAATTTATTCTCTCACAGTCCTGGGGACAAAGGTGTCAGCTGGGTCACACCCCTCCAAAGGTTCTCATGGAGGGCCCTTCCCTCCTCTTCCAGCTTCTGGTGGCTCCTGGTTCTCCTTGGCTTCCTCGATCATGGGGGCTGTCATTCCTAGATTTCAGGTCAGGGACATCGCTGTCAAGACATGCTCTCCAGGCTGGAGGAGACAGTGCCTTTGGCAGCTGCTCACATGTCACAGCACATCAAGATGGAGCCAGAAGAACTGGACCCCGAGGGGGCTTCGCAGGAGGACAGGGTTCCAGGTGGATGTGGCTGGGTGCCCCTACAGCCTGGCTCCATAGAGAAAGCTCTCTTCCTGCCTGGTGGAGGTAGGAGAGTGAGGTGGGGAAACAAGACCCTTTCCTTGGGAGGCATCTGTGGGAGGGTGGAAACTTGGCTAAGGAAGGGTGGACGAATTTTAACCTAGGAGGAGACCCAGGTGCCAAACCACCTGATTCTCTGAGACCACTCCTGGCAGCGTCTTGTTGGATTGGGTTGGGGGGGTGGTGTAGGAGGCAGCTGGGGAACAGCAGCACACGGTGGGAGGAGCTGACCACCCTAAGGACCCCTCTCCTCCTACAGCCCTTTCCTCACCCCAGATCCCTGTGCTTTCCCGAGAGGGGAGGACCAGAGACCATCAGATGGCAGCTGCTCTCCTCACGGCCTGGTCCCAGGTGAGCGTCTCTTCCAGGCCTCTTTGCCCCTCTCCTACCTGTCTCTGGGTGGAGACAGGGCCCTTTCCTGGCCCTGCCTCTGTTGCTGCCAGCTGGAGAGGCTGGAAGGAAGTAATCGGCATGAAGCCCTGACCTTCCTGCTTGCCCAGGACTGTCCCTGCAGCACAGAATAGCCACCTGAGCATCCTTGCCCAGGCATGGAGCCCACAGTTAGGGCTGGCTGAGGCAGGAGAAACAGCAGAAGAGAGTGGACAGTGGGGTCTGTGACTGTGACTCACTGGCCAAGGGCTGGGATGAGGGTGGAAGATGTGGAATCCCTGTGCTTTGGCTGTGGCCGTTGAATGCACCGCTTTGCCCTTGAACCTCCCCTCACAGAGGCCATGGTCGGTGCCTCTCCCACCTGACCATTGGGTCTGGGTGGCAGGCCTCCCTGGGGACAAGCTGGGAGCCCAGGGTCTCAGCACACATCTTGCCGTCATCATTCAACCATGTCCACGCATAACCCTGGACATAGGGTATTTTATGTTGTGTCAGATGCCCGTGACCTTTGAGGATATGGCTCTGTACCTCTCCCGGGAGGAGTGGGGGCGGCTGGATCATACACAACAAAACTTCTACAGGGATTTGCTGCAGAAGAAAACTGGGCTGGCCTTGGGTAAGAGCTCACTGGTGGTGGGGGCATCTGGCTTCTTGAGGCCCTGGAGTGAGGGCGGGGCTCCTACTATTACTTCCCTGTGGTTTTTTTGCAGGGGGGGGTACGTGGAATTGAACCCAGGGCCTTTGCACTGAACTCCATTTCCAGCCCTTTTTTTATTTTTAAATTATGAGACAGAGTTCTACTAAGTTGCCTTGTCTTGGCTCAAATTTTTTTGATCCTCCTGCCTCAGCCTCCCAGAGTGCTGGGATCACAGGTGTGTGCTATTGCACCCAGCTACCTCTCATCGTTCCTAGTATTGTTCTGTAGAACCTTCCACAGGGACAGAAACAGACTGCATCTGTCCTAGCCTGGCAGCCCCGGGTCCAGTACCTGTTAAGACTAGAAATATTCTGACTTTTTAGTGTCACTTAACTTTGAGCAGCCCAGATTTGACGGCAAACATCCATGGTTTGTTGCTGCCTGAGTGGACGCGCTGACCTGGGCTCTGCTTGTCCTCTGCCCTTTCACAGTGCTTCTTTGGCCCCGTAACTCTTTCCCCTCTCGCACAGCCCCAGCCCCAGGAATGCCTGCAGAGGCTCAGCCTGCTGGGACAGGGCCTCAGCTAATCCCTTAGGGCCAACATAGGCAGAGGTGTCACACCTGCTCTGGAGCCTGGGGAGCCTCTACAGCTCAGTGGGGCTTGGCTGTCTTGGTTTCTCTGATGGCAGGTGTTAAAGTTCCAGGCTTTTGTCTTTTTTGGTACCAGGAATCAAACTCACCACCTTGCACTTGTGAGGCGGGCGCTAGGCCCGTGAGTTATATCCCTGGCCCCGGTTCTAGGGTTTTGACTGCTCCATTTCAGACCAGTTTTCTGTGTCATTGTCATCCAGACAGTCAGTCAGTCAGTAGCCAGGTGCAGCACAGAGCAGCACCCTTGACTTCCATGGTGGTCCGCAGGCCCCTGCTGGTCTCCCCAGCCCTGTTCACTCCTGTAATTATCTGTTTGGCTCCCCACCCCACTCATTGTTTACATGCTCAGGGCCCCAGACCAACAAGCCCAGGCAGTCGCAAAGAATCAGAGAGAGCTGAGCACCCAGCCACAGGCCCCACAGACGCCCCGAGGCACTTGGTGGGTCCCATGACCGTCTTTCCTCCTATGGGTCACAGAAGCCATGGCCATCTGTTTTCTGACTTGACCAAAATTCCCAGGGCCTCAGCACATGGGTCTTTTGGTCCTTACTTCTTGGTTGTCAGTGTTCCCAGGCTCTTGTCCCGGGTCTGTCACTGGTCCCTGCTCCCCCATGTAAGTGCAGCCACAGGACAGTTCTCCCGTTTGTTAGCACGCTAACACTGTGCAGAGCGAGGGGAGCTGCCACCCTGACGTGGCTTGGCTCTGCTCCTCCCCTGCAATCCATTGTGTGTGCAGGGAAACTGGAGGTAGGGCCGTCTCGGCACTGGGAAGAGCGCAGCGAGTGTAGCTGGCTGTTTCCTAAAAGGGTGCATACTGGCACCCAAAGTTTTTTTTTTTTTTTTTTTTTAATGCTGAGGATCAAATCCAGGGCACGCTAAGCCCTAGTGCTCTACCACCAAACCACATATCCAGCCCTTTTTAAAACATTTTAAGACAAGGTCTCAATAAATTGCCCAAGCTGGCTTTGAACTTGTGATCCTCATGCCTCAGCTCTCGAGTGCTGGGATCACAGGTGTGCACTACTGTGCAGGGTCCTGTTGGGTGTATCTTCTCGTGTTTCCCAGAGCCTCACTGCTCCCTCTTGCCCCAGCCTCTTTTTGCGGGGGTGATGAGTGCTGGTGGGGCCAGCCTGGGAAGTTCCACGATGAGCGCCACCTCTTTCTGGGCAGGGTTTCCCTTCAGCAGGCCTTTCTGGGCCCCGCAAGTGCCCAGGAAGGTGGAGGCCTCGAGCTCCAGAGGGCAGACAGGAGCTGAGAAGGACAGCGACCCTGGCTCAGGTGAGGGCCTTGGCGTGTGCCTTGGTCTGAGGAAGGGGTGTGGGCACTGCCAATCCTGGGGGCTCCCTGTGGGTGCAGGACTGCTGGATCCCTCTCTAGAGTGTTGTCCTTCCCTCTGTGGGGGCCCCTGGACCTTTCCTACTCCCGGCCCCCAGCCCCTGGGCCTTAGCTCTTCCTCCCCACTCGGGGGTCCTTCCAGAAAGAAGCTCTTCTCCTTGGGCTCCCTTTTTCCTTTCCCAGGAGCTGCGCAGGTGGGGAAGGAGGCTCCAGCCAAGCCGGTGGCCACCCTTGGCGATGTGAAGCCCTTATCCAGGACAGGGTGGGTCACAGGGCAGGTCCTCCAGTGCAGGCCGCAAGTTACCAGCGACCAGAATGTGGGGTCCACCAAAGATGCTGGGCAGCCAGCTCCTGGGGAAGCGAGATGGCCCCAGCTCACCCTGCCCAATGCCAGCACTGCAAAGGCCTTGGAGGGCTGCGTCTCAGAGAACCCCAGGGCAGAGGGAAAGGGAGCCCCTGAGAGTAGCGAGGAGGGCCTGTGCCCTGATGGCGAGGTGGGCAAGAAGAGTTATAAATGTGAGCAGTGCGGCAAGGGCTTCAGCTGGCAGTCACATCTAGTCACACACCGGCGCACGCACACCGGAGAGAAGCCCTACGCCTGCACGGACTGCGGCAAGCGCTTCAGCCGCAGCTCGCACCTTATCCAGCACCAGATCATACACACGGGCGAGAAGCCCTACACCTGCCCCTCCTGCTGGAAGAGCTTCAGCCACCACTCCACGCTGATCCAGCACCAGCGCATCCACACCGGCGAGAAGCCGTACGTGTGTGACCGCTGCGCCAAGCGTTTCACCCGCCGCTCGGACCTGGTCACACACCAGGGCACACACACAGGCGCCAAGCCGCACAAGTGTCCCATCTGTGGCAAGTGCTTCTCGCAGAGCTCAGCTCTGGTCACGCACCAGCGCACGCACACGGGCTTGAAGCCCTACCCGTGCCCCGAGTGCGGCAAGTGCTTCAGCCAGCGCTCCAACCTCATAGCGCACAACCGCACGCACACAGGGGAGAAGCCCTACCACTGCCTCGACTGCGGCAAGAGCTTTGGCCACAGCTCGCACCTCACCGCCCACCAGCGCACGCACCGCGGCGTGCGGCCCTACGCCTGCCCGCTGTGCGGCAAGAGCTTCAGCCGCCGCTCCAACCTGCACCGTCATGAGAAGATCCACAGCAGCGGGCCCAAGGCGCTGGCTGTGCTCATGTTGGGGGCAGCAGCCACGGGGACACTGGCTGCACCCCCGCCGGCCCCTACCTAGATGGGGGGAGGGCGGGGTGGCAGGGCAGCTGGGACAGGCCTCCTGACACTAGGGCCTTGGCATGGGGAATGGAGGGGCGAGGGATGAGCACCTTGGAGGTGCAGGTGTGGGGCGGGGAGTGGCAGCGTGGGAGGCGAGGAGGCGCGGTGGGCAAGCGAGCCACAATTAAAGGCCCTAGAATGTAAGATTTGGCTTAATCCTCTGTCTTACAGGCACTGGTGCCAACCCCCTAAACGCGGAGTGGGACTGGGACTGGGCTAACTATGTGTCTCCATCCCTGAGTCACCACTCTGGGCTGGGTCATCCCCTCCCCCTCCGCCCTCTCTGTTCCCTGGATTTGGTTTTGTGGTGCTCAGGATTGAACCTAGCACTAGATACATCCCCATCCCTTTTAATTTTGAATCAGGGTCTCGCTGAGTTGCCCAGGCTAGACTCAAACTTGTGATCCTCCTGCCTCAGCCTCTCAGAGTGCCAATATTACCGGTGTGTGCCACCCATGTCTGCCTCCTGCCTAGCCTTGACTTCAGGCTCCTTCCAGAACACTGGGACTATAAATCCATAAACTAAGGCTTCCAAGTACAGACAGATTTTTGAGCCTGGAGCAAGACATGGACCACCTGGTGGGGCTGGCCGCTGTTCCCTCTTGTCCCGAGGACACTTGCTCACTGGCCCTGGGCTTTCCTTTGGCTCCTTTCTCTGGGAACTAGGAGCAGGGCAGAGCCAGCTTGGAAGCTGCTGTTCAGTGTTTCCTGCCTGAGGCACAGGGCTCAGTTTTGTGGTTGGCTTTTCCCATCTGCTTCCACCAGGTGCCGCCTGTGTCATGGGTAGGATTCCTCCCCGGCTAGGGCCAGGTCCCCCCTGGGTCCTTCTGCAGCTACTGCCACCGCTGCTGCTTCCGCCCTCCTTGCCCTAAGGTGTATCTCCTTCACCATCTGCCCTACTTACCCCACCAGGCTCGCTCTTAGGTCTCATCCTCCCGTGATTTTAATTTCTGTAGCTTCCACTTCCCATTTTCTACCTTTTCTTCCCCAGAGGGGACTGTGTTCATATTGTGGCTTAGCTGCCAAGTTAACATTTAATACTGACACCAACTGTCCACAAAGACATCTGCACTGGGGAGGCCACATGGACTCCACCTACTCCATGGGTCATGGGGCCAGCTGCAGGGTTGCTGCTCTGCTTTGGTTCCAATTTCTAAGAGACACGGTGGCTTGAATAGTAAGTCAGACTGAGAAGTATAACAGCTGCCAACTGTTAAACAGCTGCTTTGCCAGCAAGGGGCCAAGCTTGTGAATATATCACCTCTACTAGCTATGACTGACTGAGTTTCACTATCTCAGTTTTATAGATGAGGAAACTGAGGCTGAGAGAAATCCAATCACTTATCCAAATTTGTAAAACTGGATAAGTGGAAATTGGTGTTGGATCCTAGTCTGTTATACTATAAGACTTTTGGGGGTTTTCTGCCTGTCTTCTTGAGACAGGGTCTCGCTCTGTAGTTCAGGATGGTCTCATTTTGTAGCCCTTGCTGGCCTTGAACTTGCAAAGATCCTCCTGCTTCAGCCTCCAGAGTGCTAGGATTACAGGCGTGCACCACCACGCCTGGCTATCCTGTAAGACTTTTCTGCCTTGTATACTTGTTTACTAATAGGCGCATGATATTATGAGGCAGGGTGTCTAATAGGACTAGAACTTGACTATGACTATCAGGGACATAGAACTCAGTAGGCCATGGGAGTGGCCCAGGGCATAAAGTCAGCTGGACACTGGCAAACTGCTGACTGATGAGCCCAGGCAGGGCTTAGTGGTGTCTGGAAGCTGCCGGTGGGGTCTCAGACTACTGGCAGGACTAGCTGAATTAGATAGGTATTTCTTCAGCCTGTTCTCTTGGCTTCAGTCATTCAGCCAGAAGTGGGATTTTCCTGCTTGGTTGAGTACAGTGGGCTGAGCCGGCTCTCACTTCAAGACACGTTGTTCTCAGAGGGCGCGTTTTCTAATGGGGAGGTAGGAAGGAAACTTGTTCAAATGACACTGGAGCTATAGTTACTTGTCATGAGGGCACAGAGAAGTCACCTGGACAGCGGGCATTGCCTGCTTTCATATCCCTTCCTCAGGTCATGTGGGCAGCGTGCTGGGGCCAAGCGTCAGGGCTTGGGCCAGTCAGAGGGCTGTCCAGTCATCCAGGGAGTCACTCAGCCTTCACTGTGGCCTCTGGGGACCTCAGAGATCAGGAGATCCCTGGGTCATGGGGCCAGCTGTATGGTTGCTGCCCTGGCTTGGTCTCAGTTTCTGAGGGACACGGTGGCTTGAATAGTAAGTCAGACTGAGAAGTGTAACAACTGGGCCTACTGGAGATCCTACTGGACCTCGGTATCCAGGAGAAAAGTTTCTCCTTTCGTGGCGAGTGCAGAGGAATACGGTTCAGAAGGTCCCCCGGACAGTACCTGTGTTTGCTTTTGCCTGGACAACCAGAGGCTACCATTCTCGGCAGGAGCATGTTAGGAGTGGAATGTGGCATTTTGGAAAATATCTGACAGGCGCAAGTAACCCTGTCTAAGTAGGGGGTGAGCCATGAGAGGTCCTCGAAGGCCAGGCTGAAGGTCTTATAATTTAGTGGGTGGTGGGATGTCATCCAGGGGAGGCTAGACGGGAAAAATCCAGGGAAGGGTCCCTGTGGCAGGATAGAGGGTGAGGGGCCGGGCTTGGTCTGCTAGTGCTCACATACCTTAGCCTCTCTGCCGCAGCAAAACTCCACCTGATGGGTTGAGGCTGAGGGCAAAGGAAACAGGCCACGTTGGTTTTCCACCCCTTTTCTGTGGTGGGCGCTCAGGGCCCAGGGGCTCTGGCTAGATCTGACAGCTCCTCTGAGCTCGGCCAGGACATCCCCCCCGCTCATGCCTACCCTCAAAGGAGCCCAACACCCAAAAGGCGCGGAACCGGAGGCCCCGCCCTCAAGCTTCCCTCGCCCAATCAAGTGTCGGGGTTCCCGCAAAATCGACCAATCATGGCTGACGCTTGTGCTCGCGTCCTCCATTCTCCTTCCCAGCCCCAAACCGCACGGTTGCCTGGCCAATGGCTCGAGGCTCCGGCGCTGAGCTGTTCCGATTTCCGTCTCCCGGCCATGGTTACTAAAGAGCCGGGGAATGGATGCCTCGCTCTGCTGCGCAGATCCTTGAACGCTCACAGCTAGCCCAGCGCTGCTGTCGGCTTTCCGGATCAACCACTGAGAACGGAGCTTCCTGCTGTCCTGGTCACGTACGGCTTCGTGCAGTCACTTCCGGCCGCGCCGCGGGAATCCAGGACCTCATTGGAGCTCTCGGGAGCCACTGTGGGTGCGGCCCCAGCCGCAGCGGAGCTGCTGGAAGAGACTGCCCTTTCCTGGGGAGCCGGGGAAACTCCGGCGGGGAGTCTGAGAAGGGGCCTTGGCTTTGAATGATGCGTGAGGGGCAGAGGGCGGGGCAATGTTAACGACCCGTTCTGCTGCCTTTGTTCGTTCATTTTTCTTTCTTGTTTGCATTGATTAATTTATTGATACTGGAGATCGAACGCAGGGGCGCTGTACCACTGAGCTACATCCTCAGATCCCCTTAAACTTCAGCACGCGTCCTTGCTAGCAAAATTGTCCAGGTTGGGATTTGAACCTGTGCCCCCCCCCCCCCGGCTTCTGCCTCCTCGGTGCTGGTGTTACAGGCGTGTACCATCACACCCGGCTTCATTTTTCAAATACGGAATGAATGACAGCGCTTCAAGTCTTTTGCTAAATGTAGAGGAATAAACAACGCAAAAACCAGTCATGGTCCTTGCCTTTGGTTCCAGTTCGAGAGGAGGCAACTGACAAATAAACGATACCTTAACTGCAAGTGATGGCAGCTGCCGGAAAGAACGCGGTGAAGCCGCAGAGCATGGTGGGAACTTCCGTAGCAGGGAAGGGAACATTTAAGCTGAGACTTGATAGATGAGAGGAAGCCGTTTTTTGGGTTTTGGAGGAAGAACCTTCTAAGCAAAGTGAACAGGAGCCCCTGACGGGAGGAAAAGATTGGTATTCAGGAGCTGAAACGGCATCCCTTGGGATCGAGGATACAGTGGTGGGAAGGCGGGCAAGACCAAGTGGAAGAGGGTCCAGGAGAGGTGGCTCTGCGTTTTTCCCGGCATGCCACTGCAGCTCTAGCATCTCAGCCTCACTAACTGAAGGCCTCCGTTGAGTCCAAATTTCAACCAACCAAAGGGAGAAGCAGTGAAAGCCATCTACAACTACACAAGCTAACACGTTAAATTTTAAATCTCTCATAAGTGCTTTTTCAATGATACCATGACGTGGCTACAAGAAATAATTTCGGCGCTGTCGGGACGTTCTCTAGTTCTCAGATAAGAGACTTGAACTACGTTAGAGTCTGAGCTTGTTTTCTCACTGGGAAAGCTTCAGTACATGAAAAGTGGTGTATCCCGTGCCCCCTTCACACATCCCCAGCACCAGTGGGCAAGCGCGCCAGCCATTTGTTTCAGCGCAAACACTTTAGTTAGTTCACATCAGCTTCAGGCGATGACTTGACTGTGACATACGCAGAGAGCAGGGAAAAGGCAGGAAGCAGTTCGTGCAAGTGACCTGTATGGTCATAGCAGATAGCTGATTACACATAGCAGGTGGGTCCGTGAGGGTGTTTCTGGAGGAGACTAGCTTTGAGTTGATGGGTGAGTAAAGCAGATGGCACTCCCCAGTGAAGGCACTCCCCAGTGAAGCCAGGCACCATCCAATCCCCTGAGAGCTGAGAGAACACAAAGGCAGAGGAAGGTTGCGTTTATCATGCCTGAGTGAGCTGTGACACAATCTCCTGCCCATGGATTCCCACTAACTGGTGACTACAGTGTCAGGGAAAATCCTGAGCCATAACTACCCAGAATAGCAGCTCCTAACTTTCTGACTCAAAAAGGATGTGAAAAATCAGGCAAGGTAATGTACCTTTGTGATCCCAGCACGAAAGAGGCAGCCAGCCTGGGCTACAGAGCAAACTGTCTCCAAACAAAGCAGACAACCCATGTGAGATAACAGCTTTTTACTGTGGTTTCAAGCTATGTTTTGGAGTAACATTTTACGTAGCAATAGATACCTAATCTATAAGTCAGCTATCCCAGTACTTGGGAGGCTGAGGCAGGAGGATCACCATGAATTTGAGGCTATCTTGGCTATATAGTTCGAGGCCACCCTGCACTACACAGTGAGACCCTGTCTCAAAAGAAAACAAAACAAAACAAAAAACAAGTCATTTATATTCTTTTGTGTTTCTGGGGAGTTTGGATCACACGTACAAGGTCTTCATTAAAATGTGTGTTGGGCTAGGGATGGAACTGCGGTAGAGTGCTTGTCTGGCTTCTGTGAGGTGTCAGTCCCCAGCACAATTCTTCTAAAGATTACACAGGGTATACATGCATCAAACATAACATGCTACCCCATAAACACAGTTTTTAAATGTCAGTTTATATATATTTTATATATACATATGTATATATATATTTTAATTTATTTATATTTATTTTGGTGTTTTTGAGACAGGGTCTTACTATACAGTTCAGGTTGAACTTGGGCTCACTTTGAAGCCCAGGCTGGCCTGGAACTCTCAACAATCCTCCTGCCTCAGCCTCCCAAGTGCTGGGATTACAGGTGTACACCACGCCCAGCATGTCAGTTAAAATAAATTTTAAAAATTATTTTTAAAATGTACCTAGCTCTGTGTATGTGTATGTGTGTGTGTGTCTATCTGTCTTTAGATGTGTGCTACTGGGATTGAACCCAGAGTCTTTCACTGAACTATGTCCCCAGCGCCTTTTTCTTTTCCATGTTCAGGATTTTTATTTAGTTTGCTAGCAGACAATTTACATACCTTCTTCACTCTTTCCTTAACTTAGTGTGAGAATTCCATGATAAACTACTTAATGAGAAGCTTTGGACAAGTGTGGAAAAAAATTGAAAAAATGCTCCCTTGGAAAAAGAAACAACCCAACACTCTCATTGATTTTATTCAGGCAAAAACATAAAATATTTTTGGGATTTGTGTTACGGAGTTTCTTTAGGGCTGGTTTCCTCACTGTGACGGCTAAGGCAGGGCTGAGGCCCCCACGTTCTCATGCTGAACGGCGGGGCTCACTCAGCTTCACAGTCGTTGGAGGCCCTGAACGGAAGACTGACTCTTGGAGTCCCACGTTGCCATGGCTCCATCGAGGAGGCCCGCGTAGTGCGACACTTGGGGCAGCTGTTTCCCCCTTTGTGAGCGGCTGAGTGATGGCGTTCCCTTGCAGCATCTCCATGGCCGCACTGTGGCCCTCCATCACGGCCCTCTGGCCCACGCTGCGGTGAACCCTGAGGATCACCAAGGCTGACTTCCGGGCGCCAGCGTTCTGATTCCACAAAGCCGCCGCGGCCTGCTCCGCTCCTGGGGCCGGGTCAGTCCCTGCGATGCTGTCGTGCTCCCTGAGCTCTCACCCACTGGCTCCCATTCGTTGTGCAGACGGGCGCTTCCTGATTGCTGGGGCTAAGGGCAGTCTGGGTCTGATCCCTGTGGCAGATGCCACAAGCGGTAGGCTCTAGAAAAACACGGCCATAGGCAACCGTTCTTAGTGGTTTCAAAGGATGAAAAGCTGAGGTTGCGGTGTGTGAGACGGGCTCAGAGCAGGAAATTCGTGGACTCTGATCAGTTGATGCAAATAGGCACCAGTGGATGTGGGCAGAAGGAGGCCTGGAGTGAGCAGCCTCATTTTAGGTTTTTGACTGGGGGGTCATGGTCTCACTATGTAATCCAGGCTGGTCTTGAACTCACTATGAAGCCTAGGCTGGTTTGTGGCAGTCCTCCTAACTCAGCCTCCCAAATGGTGGGATTACAGGCATGCACCATTATGCCTGGCATGTCTTCCTTCCTTCCTTCTTTCCTTCCTTCCATGGTACTGGGGATTGAACTCAGGGCCCGTGCCTGCTAGACAAGCACTCTACCACTGAGCTACATCCCCAGCCCTTTTTATCTTTTTTGAGACAAGGTTTCACTAAATTATTAAGTTGCCCAGTCTGGGCTAGAATTTGTAACCCTCCTGCTTCAACCTCCCAGAGTGCCAAGATTTCAGATATGTACACGTGCCTGGCTACATCTCACTTTTGACTCAATAGTCCACCTTAGTGAATACAAACTGAAAAATGTTATCAGCCTTAAGAATAGTATACAGATTGGACTGGGGATGCAGCTCAGTGATGGAGAACTTACCTAATGTATGTGACATCCTGAATTCAATCCCCTGTGCCCGCTCTGCATAACAAAACAACAATGAGGAAACAAACAGGTTTTAGTAAACTTCAACAACTTCACTGTTAGAAACAGTTTGTATCGCTGAGAAGCTGAGAAAATTCTGTCACATTTCGCATATACCCCTCTTTAGACCCTGCGATGAGTGAAAAGTGGAAACTGGGAAAGAGGCCATTTCAGGTTAAGAACTAAGCTCCTGCCAGTGTTGTTTGAAAAGATTCTGTGGCTGGGCTTAGTGTTGCATGCCTTGTAATCCCTGATACTCGGGAGACTGAGGCAGAAGGATAGCAAATTAGAGTCTCGCCTGGGCAATTTATCAAGATCCTTAAAATAAAAGATAAAGCTGAGCATGGTGGCACATGTCTGTGATCTCAGCACTCCAGGAGGCTGAGGCAGGAGGATCACCTGGTGTTCGAGGCCAGCCTGGACTACATAGAGTTCAGGGCCAGCCTGAACAATAAAGTGAGACCCTGTCTCAAAAAGACCAAAATAAATGCATATATAAATAATAAAGTCAGTGATGCCCCTGGGCAATCCTCATCACCACAACAAATAAGCAAAAACCTGTGTGTGGGTTTATAGTGGGCTAAATAATGACTCAGAGATACCAGATCCTAACCTGGAACCTGAAAATATTACCTTATTCAGAGAGAAAATCTTTGTGAATAAAACAGAGTTAAGAGTCTTGATGTGGAGAGATTATCCTGGATTCGAAATGTAATGACAGTGTTTTCATAAAAATGGGTCAGAGTGGGATCTGACCACAGGAGAGAGAAGAGGAACAGAAGCAGAGTTCAGGAAAACCTTAAGGATGGAGGAAGAGGCCCCAAGTCAAGGATACCAGGAGCTCTACGCCAAAGAGGCCAGATTTCCCAAGGAACCAACCCTGCAGATGTCTTTAGTTTAACCCAGTAAAAGAGATTCAGACTCCTGACCTTTGGAGCAGTAATACAAATGTGTTACCACTTAAGCCACAAGAGTTTGTGGTAATTTGTTGCAGTAGCCACAAGAAACTAATACGCCTGCCCACTGAAGAACAGTGACTTGCTATTAACAGGTTATACCAAGTAAAATAGCAGCTTGCTATTAATGGGTTACTCCAGTTATGTGATGAAACCACAAAAATACTCACATAGCTAATGGTCCTGTGGTACTTGGGACCCTGACTGCCACAGAGAAAGCCGGCAAAAACAAACAAACGGACCTTTGTGTAATGAGGCAAGACCATCTCCTGGAACACGTGGGTCTCAGGGGGCACCGAGGGCCTCTCCCAGTACTTCTCCTGGGCCCCCACGCCCCTCCTTATTCACTGATCTTGTACCTAGAAAACCAGAGGAAATGCAGCTTCTGCCAGTTTGTGAACCTACACACGACAGTGCAGCCACACAAGCAGCGAGTGGGATCCTCTCTAGGCCCCATTTTGGACTCCAGGCAGAGAGAAGCTATTTGATTCAGCCTAACAATGACCTGCCTCCCCCCCATGTGGTGGGGACAGATTCCTGGAGTGCAAACGCAGCTGCCAGGGACCCAGGGAGGACAAGGGAGGATGGTGACTGACGGGGGCTCATTCCAAGAGAGGCATTACAGCTAATAACCTTCCTACCAGGAACATATCCCTCGTAGACTTATGTCAGGACCACACCTAGAAGCCTGCTGCCTCCAACATTACCCGCACCCTGCCGTGTTAGGGAGACTCCCATGGTTCTGCGCTGGTGCTTACTGACTTACCTAGGTCAGTGATGGCGAACCTTTTAAAGCTTTCAATAAGAACAAACAGACCACTGCGGCACGCGTACTGTTGGTTCGCCATGACTAACCTAGGGGTTCGTGATCACCTTCCACAACACCTGGTACAGAGCCCTGCTCTCTTTACGGTCACTCAAGTCTTGCCTCCGGCACTGTACGTTACTTTTCCGTGCAAAACGGATCTCCCCTGGAGGGATCTAGAAGGACCTGGTGATTTGATCTGGTCCTAATAAGGGATTTCAATGCAAAGCAATGTCCTTTATCCACTTTTTTTTTCTTTTTTCTTTTTCTTTTTCTTTTTTTTTTTTTTGCAGTACGGGGGATCAAAACTCAGGACCTTGCATTTGCCAGGCAAGCACTTATTGTACTGAGCTATATCCCCAGCCAAACCTAGTGACTTGACTTGAAGAGAAAATTGATGGTTCTGCAATGCTGGAGCACTTTATGTTCATCCGTACCACGAGAGGGCGCTAGAAGAACGCTGTCAGAGCTGGAGTGAGGGACTTTCGCCTACCCAGCGCAGTTTTTCAGAGAGCCGGCAGAGGGCAGTGGAGGGAGTCCCAGAGCCTTCTCTGCCGCAGCTTGCTACCCAGTACTGTATCTCCGATTGTTAGCTGTGTGGGTTTTTTTTTTTTTTTTTTTTTTTTTTGGTTTATTCTTTTGCGGTACTGAGGATCGAACGTTGCGCCTTGGCAAATAAACTATATCCTCATCCCTTTTAAACTTTTTGACCCTTGAGATGGGGTCTCGCTAAGTCGCTAAGTTGCCCAGTTTGGGCAACTAGATTGGACCAGATAACTAGAAAGGGCTAGAATTTGCAATCCTCCTGCCTCAGCTTCCCAGAGTACTTCGATTACAAGCATGCGTGAGCAGGCTGGCTAGTTGTGTATTCTTATGGCGGCCATTCAGTCTTAGAGAGCAGGATCTCCGTCTTGAAAAGAGAGAGGCCCCTTTGAATTTCTTTCTCCCTACTCCCTTGGATGTAAGGGCAGAAGTTGTTTTCTAGAGTTTTGACTCATAACTTTTAACCGTCTCTTGCCCATTTTTGCAAATTAACAATTTTTAAAAAAATTTTGTTTGTTTTCTGACAGTTTGGATAAGTAGCTCAGACTGGCTGTGTACTCAAGATCTTCCTGCCTCAGCCTCTGGAGTACTGGGATTACAGAAGTGCTCCACTACACCAGGCTGCAAATTAATTCCTTCTATCAAATGTTCTCTATTCATGTTAACAGTAACGTGATTTCTATCTCATTGGAGTGGATAGTACAGTGGGAGAAAATATTAACAACCATGAATGTCTAGAAAAAGCTTAAGAAGCAGAAACCTAAAAAAAAACAAAAAAGAAGCAGAAACCTACACTGTATTACCAAAAACAAAACAAACCACAAAAAAACTCAGGGGAGAGCTGGGGACATAGCTCTGTGAGACAGTGCTTACCTCGCATGTTGCAGGCTCTGGGTTCCAACCCTAGCACCACAAAAACAAAATCTGTACAGAATCTTACTGAGGCGTATGAATTGAATATATTTCTGGATGGGAACATATCACTGCAAAAATGTCATCTCTTCCCAATATTAATGTAATAAAATGTAAATGACAAGCTTTAGAATTTGATAAAATTGACCTAAAATTCATCAAAAATCCATTAAACTGTAAGAAAACTTAGATGTGTGTTTTTTTGAGACAAGGTGTTGTTGTACTGTATTACCTGGGCTGCTCTCAAACTCAGACTCAAGAGATCTTCCCACTTCAGCCTTCCTAGTCTTGGGACTGTAGGAGCACACACTGAGACTGGCTAAGAAAAATTTAAATTTAGGAATTTATCTATCAAAACTTATTCTAGAGGAGGGGCTCAGGGGAGGGAAATGGGAAAAAAGAATCATATTATATCACATACAGGTACAAATTCTCTGTGATGAATACAATCATGTACACATAATGCACAGCAGTAAAATCTGACTAAAAACAAACTTACTACAAAGGAGTAGGGGCTTGTTATGGTTGATACATTGTGTCAACTTGGGGAATCTAGAGGTTTACCTGAGTGACTCAGGAGGAAGCTGGGGTGCTTACTTTGTATACATCCTGAGCCTGTGGAAGAGGAAGGCATGGAGATTGTGTGGGAGGTTCATGACCCCTGGGTAGGGGGAGGCTGTTTACAATGTAGGGGAGAAAAAGAGGCTGCTTGCCTGCAATTCTACACATTTGCTGGTTTTTTGCTGCCCTGAACAGTTTGCCCTTTGCCATGTGCCACTCTGCCTCTGAAGCAGCCAAGTATGGACTAAAACCTCCACAAACTGTAAGCTAAATAAACCTTTCCTTCCTTCATTTTGGGCGTTGGGTATTTTATCTCAGCAACGAGAGAAAAGTAACCAAGACAGAATTTGGTACCACTGGAGTGGGGTCGTTGCTGTGACTATACCTGACCATGTGGTTAGAGAGCCTTTGGAAATTGCTTGTGGGAAGATTTTGGAAAGGTTTGGAGATGTCTGGTCAGAGCTCGGAAGACCAGAAGGCTGGTAGAAATCCTGCCGGTAAAGACCAGGTTCAGGAGATTTCTGTTGAGAAGGACTGCATTGGATTTTGGACCCCAGATGATGTATGTTATGGTTTGGCAAAAAAGTTTGTCTGCATTTTGCTTGTGTCCAGAGACTTTGCCTAAGACTGAGATTAAGGGTGGCAGCAAACTGATTAATCTGGCACAAGAAATTTCAAGGCAGTCGAATGTTGGGGCAGTGGCATGGCTATTGTTGGGGGCTTTTAGCCAGATTCATATTGACAATCAAGAGCAAAGAGCCCAGCAGGATGATTTAAAATGTGAGTTTGGCCAGAAAGGAAGCGCCAGTAAAGCTGTGGACTGCAAAGATAAGGCTGAGGTGACCTCTATTGCTCTGAAGGAACAAGAGAATGGAAAAGATGGCCTGAGGGCATCACAAGCAGCAAGTCTCCACCCTTTGCAGCCTCAAAACTGCAAAGGTGAAAGACCTTGCCTTGAGAAGGATGCCAGAGAGTGCCATGTTCCAGAATGGCGGCGACAGCCACACCAGGTTCCAGAATGGCAGCGGCATAGAGAATCTGTTCCTCAGAATTGGATTCAATGTGCCCAGCGATCCAGGCACTCGACCCCTATGGCCAAGAGAGAGGAAAGTTTGGCTACTGCTCCAGGTGGCAGCAGACCTTGGCATCATCCATGTGGCCCTGGCTTTAGGTGCAAGGAAAATGCAAGAGTTCTGAGGTTAAAGAGGCTTCCACCCAGATTTCAGAAGGCCTGGGAGGCCAGGCAGTGTGCCCCTGAGAGGGCAATTTGTGAGACTGTGAGTGTGAAGCAGAAGGTGCATAGGAGACCTCAGAAGTTTAGAAAAGCCAGGATCGTGGATCAACTGAGGAAAGCTGCAAGGAGGGAGCAAAGCAGGCGTAAGAGAGAAGCTATGGAGGCTGTACCCACCAGAAGTGCCATAGGGTTGGTCTCATGCAAGCCCTTTGGAGCTCACAATGTAAAACAAGTTGCTTCAGATGCTGGATGTGGAATTACAGGACACAATGTTAGCCCTGCTGGATTTTGGACTTGCTTTGGTCCCAGTGCTCTAATTACCCTGTCGGTGCCTTTTGGAATGGTAATGTTTATTTTTTAATTTTTTTTTTATTTTTTTTGTGGTACTGGGGATCGAACTCAGGGTAATGTTTATTTTGTGCCTTTAAATGTTGTGTTTAATTTTCATTTGTATGGGGGCAAAATGTTACAGTTCTAATATAAGCATGTCTTTGTATCTGGAAACTGGTTTAAGGAAATATGTCTGATTGCCAAGTTGACAAGGGGGTGGAATGTTATGGTTGATACATTGTGTCAACTTGGGGAATCTAGAGGTTTACCTGAGTGACTCAGGAGGAAGCTGGGGTGCTTACTTTGTATACATCCTGAGCCTGTGGAAGAGGAGGGCGTAGAGATTGTGTGGGAGGTTCATGACACCTGGGTGGGGGGAGGCTGTTTACAATGTAGGGGAGAAAAAGAGGCTGCTTGCCTGCAGTTCCACACATTTGCTAGTTGTTTGCTGCCCTGAACAGTTTGCCCTTTGCCATGTGCCACTCTTCCTCTGAAGCAGCCAAGTATGGACTGAAACCTCCACAAACTGTAACCTAAATAAACCTTTCCTTCCTTCATTTTGGGCATTGGGTCTTTTGTCTCAGCAACGAGAGAAAAGTAACCAAGACAGGGCTATAGCTCAGTGGTAGAGCGCTGCTTAGCACACTCAAGGGTCTACCTTTGATCCCCAATACCTCCCTGAAAAATAAACTCAATAACCTATTATACTGTTTGATTCCCAGTACCAAAAAAAGAAAAAAAAACCTTATTATAACCTAAAGGCATGTAAAAATCAGTAAAATGTAACTGAAAATTTTCAAACAAACTTATTTGTAATAAAATTTAGATATAAAGTAGGGAAGAAAAATCAAGAAAGGATGGAATGACAGTTATGAAAATGCCTAATCTGGCTTCTGCTTGGTGAATAAATTCATTTTATGTCTTTCTCTTTACAAAATAAATTCCAGATAGAGTAAGATTTGAATCTCAAAACTGAGCTGGGTGTGGTTGTTGAAGCCTCTAATCCCCAGTACTCAGGAGGCTGAGACAGGAGAATCACTTTGAGTTCAAGGCCAGTCTAAACTACATAAGCAGACCCTGTCCCAAGTAAATGATAGATAGATAGATAGATGATACATAAATAGACAGACAGACAGGTAGATTGAAGCTTGTGGTGATGGCCCATACCTGTGATCCCCAGCACTCAGGAGGCTGATGCAGGATTGCTTCGAGTTCAAGGCCAGCCTGGGCTACATAGTGAGTTCAAAGTCAGTCTGAACTGTATAGTGAGACCCTGTCTCAAAAAAATAAATTGAAAGCTAGGGGTTCTAAAAGTATTAATGAATATAATGTTAGGGCACAAAAACCTTTTTTATCCCAATCTTAATGGAAGAAGCAATGCAAGGAAAGAATGAGAGCTTTAATTAATATTAAAAGCTTCTGCACTGAAATAAACAACCTCCCAATACATGACTGGTATTCAAGGAAATAAACTATGAAAAGATATTTGTAACATAAAGGGTCAATCATTCTATTTGACAAATACATATTTTTATTTTTTATTTTCTTGGTATAAGAAATTGAACTCAGGGCCTCGAGCTTGCCAGGCAGGTGCTGTGCTGCTGAGCTATATCCCTCGCCCGACAAATACATGTGAAGTGCTTAGTAAATGTGACGCTATACTAACATACTTTTTTTCTGAAGCTATGGCTTCAGTCTTTTTTTAAAAATTTGAGGCAGGGTGTCACTAGATCAGTAATTTACCCAGGCTGGGTTCAAATTTCTAACTTTCTGCTTTAGGCTCTCTGAGAACTGGATTGTGCACCAGCACATCTGGCTCAAACATACCCTTACTATATAAAAAGCCCCATTAGAGGGCTGGAGATGCGGCTCTTGTGTAGCAGGGGTGGAGTAAACAGGAAGAAAAAAAAAAACAAGAAATAACAAGCAATTCACAAAGAGACAAATATAAGTGGCCAATAATAATTTGGAAAAAAATATCCAGCTTCCCTAGAAAGCAAAGAAGTGGAATTTCTCCCTTTAGGCTGTTCCATGAAGTGACCTAGGCATGTGCTATGGAACACCTCGCTCAGTGCCTGACGTTTACACACTCTGTAAATGGCAGTGGACATGACTTCACACATTCATATTCATTGATGTGGACTCTATTGAGAACCTACATCAAGCTGTTTCCCCGCTGAATGGTTAATTTCCACAACACCTGGGCACTATGTCCGTTTATTGGTACGTTTTAGGTACACGCAGTGATCATATTCATCATGGGATTTGTGCCTCCACCTGATACAACTTGATTTTTCTCCTCACTCCCCTACCATATGTCCAAATTCTGGGGAACAGAGGAAGGTAGACATTTGATTTTCAAATGGAAGTGCGGTGTTAGATTCTTTCTAGAGGACAGTTTGAAAATATGTATCTCCTTGATTCACCAATTGCACTTCTAGCTTTCCCCCAATAAATCTTCAAAGTGCAAAGGTATATGTAAAAGTGTATTTGTAAATGCACAAAAATGGAAACAATGTAAATGTCCAAGGACAGGGTACTTCAAGATAGGAAGTGTCCATGCTGTGGAATACTATGCAGCTTGTAAAACTGGTGAATTTTACTTACATATACTGACATGGAAAGACATCTGTGGTATACTGTTTCGTCAATGGAACACTGCTTATAGGATGTTTCTTTTCTTTCTTTCTGTCTCTCTTTTTTTTAAAGACAGGGTCTTACTATGCAGTTCAGGGTGGCCTTGAGTTCACTTCGTAGCTCAGGCTGGCCTCAAACTCACAACAATCCTCCTGCCCCAGCCTCCCCATTGCTGGGATTACAGGTGTGCACCATCACGCCTGGTTTAGAATGATTCTTGATTTGTATCAGAAATACATTCAGATGTTCAAGAACAAACTAAAATATGCATAGTGCTTGTATTAAAAATGATTTTTACCTTCGTGCATTTAACAGGTTTTGTTTTTGTTTTTCCTGATCAACTACCAAGTACAATTGTAGGCTCTGGGAGTTGTGCCGTAAACTGCCTCCATGTAGCACTTATATGAGGAGAGACAAACAGTTCGTGAATGTGAGGTACATATAGAAATGTTAGGGAGAAACAGCAGGGCACAGACTCGAGTATGTTACAGCAGGCCTCCTGAGGGTGACATCTGAACAGAGTGAGAGAACTTAACCTGTAGATACCGAAAGATACCTTTATGATTTTCCCACTTTTTAAAACTTTTCTTGCGACTGTACCACCCAGAACTCGTTAAGAGTGCAGTACGTGCCTAACCACAAGCTTTTTCCGTTCACAAAGCTCTGGAGCCTAAGATCTCTGGGTCGTAGTGGCAGAGGGTGGGAGCGAGGGCCGACTGTAAGGAAGACAACCCCAAGATTTCGGGGTGGGGTCCTTTAGGCTCCTCGGACTCCCGCCGCTCATCAGCGCCGTACATGGAAAACAGGTCTCCGCCAGGGCCATAGCTGATCCAGGGAATCATCTAAGGAAGCTCCGCACCCCTCACTCGCTACTTTTCAGGAAGCCTTGCGATCTGCTAAAGGGCAAGGATAAAGAGATATGGGAACCAGGAGGCTGCAAACGAGCCTCCCCGCCAAAGCTCCGGCTCACGCCGTAGACTCCCGGCTACCGGGGTGAGCAAAGAGCCCAGAATAAGAAATAGTGCGTCCCAGCGCATCCCTTCCGACAGAGCAGGCGCTCCACTTGTGGCTGGGCCAGACGCAATCTTCGCTCGCTCGTCTCACTGTTCAGGGACAGCAAGGGTCAAGAATTGCTAAGAGCGGAGGACAGGGACACAATGAACTTAGAACCCGACCCCTTCCTTCTAGTTGCCCGGGTATTGACGCTCGTGTTGTCGCTGCCTTCTGATTGGCCAGACCTGAGAATTCTCCCCGTTCATTGGCTGTCCGTCAGTGTACACTAAGGAGAGTTCTGGGTGGTACAGTCGCAAACGCTTGCCGCGGCGCATGCGTAGTTTAGTTTCCCGGTGAGCCCCACCCGAACTTCCGGCGCCAGAACTAGGAACCCCAGATCCGCGGGGGGCGGTGTGTCCCGGGGGCGGGGAGCGGCGGGGCGTGCGGCCGGGCTTTGAGGCCGAACGTGTATCTCTGGGTGGCCAGAGCCGGCGCCCGGAGGTGGAGGCCAAGGCGGGCAGCGCTCTGCTGGGACGCGCAGGCCGCCCTTCCGCCCCGGGTCGGCTGGGTCTGTGGGCGGACGCCCCTGCGCGCCCGCCGCCGCTCACTCCGCGCGCGCAGGCTGCCGGGGACCGCGCGGGGCCGCGACCGGGTCTACGTCCCCGCCCGCCACGCCTTGCCGAGCGGCAGAGTCAGGATCCTCCCCGAGGAGACCGCCTTGATCACTGCAGGAGGAGAATGAAGCGCATACCTTTTCAGGAAGCTTGTGAGAAGCGGCAGAGTAAATAAAGTGCATAGCGCGTCTCGAGAACAGCTGGAAGCGACCTGAATGCATCGCTCGGGTGCTGGTTAAGAAACAGGAACATATCCGCACCTCGGAAACGTGCCGCCGAAGAAGCATTGCTGGGCGGAAACAGCAAAATACAAAGTAGTATGTACAGCGAATCTCGTTTGTGTAAAACACACATCAAAGCATTTCTTGCCCATTAATGTGAATACATTTTCAGTAAAAGCCTAGGGAAAGGGCTGGGACGTAGTAAGTCAGACTGTCAATGGGAAGGGGTTTGCAGCGGCGTTGAGAACCTTCTAGTCGATGTACCTCTATAGTGCTTGAATTCCCCTCTTTATTACGGTGTTTGTGTTGATTTTATTGTGGAAACAACAGAATTTTGAAATACAGAATCACCACTATTGTGAATAATGAGAACATGAAATATGAGATAGGACAGCCATACATATGTAGTGACAGATACATGGATTTCAGTGGTGCCTTTGAGCCTTTCTCTGACACCCTCACCTCCAATGGCTACATGAGTTTTGAAATTTATTTTTGAGACAGGATCTGCTTATGTAGTTCAGGCTGGTTTTGAACTTGTGGCATTCTTTCTGCCTCAGCCACCTCCCTAAGCGCTGGCATTGCAGGCATGAACCACCATGCCCAGCTTGAAATTTGAAATATAGAAGATTTTAAATTTGAGAAACAATACAATGTGCATAGTATATTAACATCTCCAGAAAAATGTGGGCAACACTTAGTAATCAAACAAAGTAAAACTTCAGCAGGATTATACACACAGTAAAACGTTATAAATATAACTCAGTACATCTTTACAAAATGAGCAAATGTTAGTATTTATGTCATAAAACATACAAGTATGATGAATGTGTTGTGATGTATGCTTCCATCAGTAGGTCAAGTGGTGCTGCCAAATGAGAGAGATCAGGATTTGCAATCCAAATCACGAAAAACGTGGGCTTTGGATTTCATACTTGGGGAAAGGAGTCATGGGCCTGTATTAGCAGAAAGGACAGTTTTATAGGATGGAGTATTACAATAAAGCCTGTAAGGGGCTTCAGGGTTACCAAAGGACAGGTACGAGAGTTCCTGGACATCCCTTGAGGCCGGTGTTCGCTTCTGTCTCCCACACATCCCAAAATCTTGCTATTTTGCTCTTTTCCCAGGAATGCATGTCCAGATGCCAGCCTGGCCACCACAAGGTATCCCTCTGGACCACTAAAAGGGTCAGCCAGCCCTGAGCTTTCGACTGGGGGAATGGCATCCCCCCGGGAGCCCCAGGATGAGGCTCCTGGGGAGGGAGAAGGACTTCTGATTGTGAAGGTAGAAGATTCCTCTTGGGAGCAGGAAACTGCCCAGCAGGAGGACAGCAGGGATGCCGAGACCTGCCGCCAGCGCTTTCGTCAGTTCTGCTATGAGGAAGTGGGTGGGCCACATGAGGCCTTTAGCCAGCTCTGGGAGCTCTGCTGCCGCTGGTTGCGGCCCGAACTGCGCACCAAGGAGCAGATCCTGGAGCTGCTGGTGCTGGAGCAGTTCTTGACGGTGCTGCCGGGGGGAGTCCAAGCCCAGGTTCGGGGTCGGTGCCCAGGGAACGGTGAGGAAGCTGTTACCATGGTGGAGGACCTGCAGAAGCGGCCACAGGTGAGAGGACCTTGTGACCTTGTGATACCTAGGCTGGAGGGAAGTGGCCGTGGCGATGCCTCCTGGAACGCCACGGGGCAGGGGAGACACCAAGCCTTGGCAAGTGTACACGAAAGCTTGATACAACACTTGCTGCCTTTCTGAAAGATAAGCTCAGTGCATTTTATTTTTGGTGACTTTGTTCGACAAAATGAGCATGTTCCACACAGGTTCTATAAACATTTATTCACGTGCTGCTCTAGGCCATGCCCTGGGGACTCGGTGAGATGTATGAGCACAGGAGGGGCATGAGGAAGGAGAGCTGTCTGCTGGCAGCCTGTTGTCCTGTGGATGGTTCTGGTGGTGCTGCTGAATGAGAGAGATTAGGGTTTGCAATCCAACAAGTCATGGGAAATCCAGACTTTGGATTTCATACTTGAGGGGCAGGGGTCATGGGCCTGTATTAGCAGGAGGGACAGTTTCATAGAACGGGATATTATAATAAGGCCTATGAGGGGTTTCGAGGTTAGCAGAGGGCAGGCACTAGAGCTCCTGGACATCCCTTGAGGCTGGGACCATCCAGGCAGGTGCCAGTGAGCAGTCTACACGGGGGGTTTTACCCTTGACAGGAGATTCTATTTTTCCCTTGCTAAGTGGATGTGAACTTGGCCTTTGGGGGCTGCTTCTTGCCTTGTGGTCGATCAGGGAGTGTTCTTGGGCCCACAGTACTGCCTGGCGTCACGTTTCGCTCAGGATTTTCCCAGGGCTCTGTCCTGATCCTCCCCATCCCCCACACCCACACGTGTCCCTCCTGAGGGACTTGTTTCTGTGTCTCCTTCCCAGGGAGTAATCTCTCTCCCCTGTGTGGTCTCAGAGCTGATGAGCGTCTTCTGCTTCCTGCACAGGATGTGCCCTCAGAGGACGAGGAGCCTGAGGCTGTGAGCCAGACCTCCCAGGCCAAGGGGACCGTGGGGATGTGGAGCCGGCTGTCTGCTCCTCAGGATCAGCCCAGCCATCGTGGTGAGTAACCTCTGTCCTTGTAGGTGGCACAGAGGCTGGACAGGGGCCCCATATTGCCCTGTTCTGGGAAGCCTGGTCGTGTGTGCCTGTGCCTGTGTGCGCATTTGCCTGTGGAGGGGGTGCTGCAAGGCCTCAGTCCTGGGCTGGGAGTGGCCTCTCTGAGGCTCTGTTCCTTTCCTTCAGCCCAGCTTCCTGCTCCTCCTAAAGAGAAGAGTGCCAGAGAGACAACTGATGCCTGCCTTGCCTCTGGGGTCCATGTGAGTTACCAGTTTCTTTATCTTCTCTGAGGCCCTCAGGTTGTTGAATTTATAAAACGGGCTTTGCCACAGCTGCGTGTGGTGCACACTTGTAAGGCAGCAGATTGCAAAAAAATTTTTTTTTTTTGGTCATTTTGAGACTGGGTCTCGCTATGCAGTTCAGGCTGGCCTTGAGCTCACTTTTTAGCCCAGGCTGGTCTTGAACTCCCAACGATCCTCCTGCCTCAGCCTCCCAAGTGCTGGGATTACAGATGTGCACCACCATGCCCAGCAGCAGATTGCAAATAGAAGGCCAGCCTGTAGTACCTAGAAAAACTTTGTTGCAAAAAAACCACAAAAAATACAGTGGGTCTTGCTTTCTTCTGTAGGCCTTTTTTATCCTACCCATCCCACCCACATCACCAATTGCTGGGAGGGCTGAGCGAGGCACTGTGACGGCCTCAGTCAGGTCTTCTCATTCCAGGGACCTGTGGCATTGGGAGACATTCCCTTCTATTTCTCAAGGGAAGAATGGGGCTCCCTGGACCCTGCACAGAGGGATCTCTTCTGGGACATAAAGCGGGAGAACTCCCGGAACACCACCCTGGGTAAGTGGGGCCAGGTAGACCCCCCTATCTTGCTACTGTCCCTCGTCTTCCCTCCTGCTTCCATAGCTGGATCCAAGTGAACTTTTTCCGAGTTTCTTTGAGAGCCTTGTGTGATTTTGTATGTGTGTTGACCTTTATTTTCACGTGGATCAGATAACAAGTATTCAAGGTGACTAACTCTGAGTACTTACAAGGGCATTTTCTCATTTGATTCTCAAACTGGTGCACAGAAAAATTGTCCACATTTAATAAAAGAGGGACATGAAACTCAGAAAGATCAACTAATACTGAAGGGACAGAACTGGGAATCAGCCAAGCTCAGTTTCAAGGCCACCCCAAGCCACCAGCTGCAGGGATGCCAACAGCAAGAGCCAGTCTGCTCCCCAGTATCACACCCCCCATTTCCTTTAATCTGCATCACTCCATGGGTAGGCTGGCGTCCCTCCTTGTCCCAAGCTGCTGTGTGTGCCTGAGTTTAAAGAGCTGGAGCCTGGGGAGTAAGGGGGCCCCACAAACCAACACTCTTGGTGCCTCAGGTTCCTCCAGGGGCAGTGTGGATAAGCTGATCTCTTGGGTGGGTTCTGGGAGTGGACACTGGCTCTTCAATGTAGAGAACCAGGAAGGGTGGAAGGGGAACTGGGCCAGGGTCATGCAGAGTGGGTGCATCTGAAGGTGGCACCTGAGGCTGGCTTCAAACCTTGCCTCTGCAGTCCTTTTATTACCATCCCGTTCTATAGAAGAGGCAGCTGAGGGTCTCCTGGCTGACCAAAGCCAGGGAGCTCTCCCTGAGCTGCCTTTCTCCCACACCAGAGACCACTGGGACTGAAGGAACCGCCTCGACCCCACCTTTTGCAGGTCTGGAGCCCCAAAGTCAGAGCAAGAGGCCCCTGCTGGAGGACGCGGTGAAGGCACCACCAGGCCAGGCGGGAAGCGAAGGGACTGCTTCGTGGAGCCCCAGGGACGCTGAGGCCTGGGAGAAGGAGCACCAGCCTGGGGCGTCCCTGCGCCCGCCGGTGGGGGCACGGCGAGGGCGGCCCCCAACACGCCGGCGCCAGTTCCCGGACCTAGCAACAGAGAAGCCGCATAGCTGCGATCAGTGTGGGAAGCGCTTCCGCTGGGGCTCGGATCTGGCTCGCCACCAACGCACACACACCGGGGAGAAGCCGCACAAGTGTCGCGAGTGCGACAAGAGCTTCCGCAGCTCCTCGGACCTGGTGCGCCACCAGGGCGTGCACACAGGCGAGAAGCCCTTCTCCTGCAGGGAGTGCGGCAAGAGCTTCAGCCGCGGTGCCTACCTGGCTGACCACCAGCGCATCCACACAGGGGAGAAACCCTTTGGCTGCAGTGACTGCGGCAAGAGCTTCTCGCTGCGCTCCTACCTGCTGGACCACCGGCGTGTGCACACTGGCGAGCGGCCCTTTGGCTGTGGCGAGTGTGACAAGAGCTTCAAGCAGCGCGCTCACCTCATAGCCCACCAGAGCCTCCACGCCAAGATGGCACAGCCCGTGGGGTGAGCAGCCAGCTGACCTGTGCTGCTTCCGTTGTGCCCTGGGGCTGCACCGCCTTTGGCTCCTTCCTGGCCTAGTGGAGTGACCCAGGCTGTGCCCTGTGCTCCCTGGAACAGAAATCTGGCTGACCTTGCCTTCCCTTTTGCTCGGTTTCTCTTTTCCTTAGTTTCCGGGAGCTTCAGCACATTCCTGGCAGGGGCAGCAGGTAGTATGAGGATTCAGGCAGGGCCCAGGGCTGCTCCCCAGGGCCCCTCAGCCAGGTGTGGCCACTTGGCTATTCGTTGGCTGGCTTCTCAGGTGGGTCCGTGGCCTAGGCCCTCTGCCCTGCTCAGCTGTACCTTCAGCCGGGCGGAGGATGAGCCTTGGCCCCTGCAGGGGACTGCTTGGATTTGGGAGGGACAGTGGGCCCACACATACCAGAAAATGGGGTCTGGGTCTGGCCACAGGGCTATTCTGGCCTGCATTCCCTCCCGCTTTCAGGCCATGACCACGC
The DNA here is from genome assembly GCA_004027595.1 of Dinomys branickii. Classification (NCBI taxonomy): domain Eukaryota; kingdom Metazoa; phylum Chordata; class Mammalia; order Rodentia; family Dinomyidae; genus Dinomys; species Dinomys branickii. The sequence continues at coordinate 47,678 of PVLD010000988.1, read as the reverse complement.
TGGCCTGACCTGGCCACAGGAAGCTGCCACACTGGCTCTTGGCAGGTGCAGCCCACTTCCGGTGAGCCTTCGTCCACCATTCTGGGAGGCAGGTGGTTGGAAGCCTTCTGCTGCTCCCGGTTCCGGAGGCGTGGCCTTGGCTATACTTAGCACTAGCACTCCGTCAGCACTGTTTTGCCGACTCCTCAAGTGCTGCATCCACTTTTTATCTGCATCGTGTGCAGATTGGTATGAACAGGGACAAAGCAGGTCCCTTCCAAAGAGGTCGGCCCACTGGACCTCAGAAGGGTTTAATAAACATGGAAACATCTCTCCAGGGTGTCCATTCTTTAGGTGGCTGCTGCAGGGGAAGCGGACCTAGAAGCCTGTCCCTTGGCCTCTGGCCTGGTCCTGTGGGTGACTCACGGCCCTGTGTCGTCCCCAGAAGGAGCCACAGCTTGGGTTTGCAGGGGTTGGGTCCCGAAGGGAGGCCGTGAACCCCAGGACGCCACCCCTTCTGTTAGCCAGTATCAGCCTTGGTCTGGACAACTGCCCTTGTCCTAGTGGGGGACAGTGGGGAGGCCAGGCAGGATTTGGGGCCTTCATCTCACCCAGCTCTGCCCCCTCTGGTGAGACGAGTGGGGCTGGAGAGGGTCCGTCCTGGTGGGGGCTGGGAGACTTCTGTTGCTCAGTGGGCCCTACGTGCACAAAGCTGGCTGTGGTGGAAGTTGTCAGAGAAGAGGTCCAGATGGGCCCTCCCTGTGGCTGTTTTCCAGTCACACCTCCACATCCAGTCTCCCTGCTGCCTGCAGCCAGGTGAGGCCTGCGCAGAGCTGGTAGGGGCCAGTCAGAGCCAGTGGTCACTGGAGTATGACGCTTTCCACACTTGCTGAGCCTTTTCTGTACCCTTGGGAGCAGCCTCAGGGTGCCCCACCTGTGGAGACATGGTGTTCCTGCCCCACAAGCGGCCTTTATGGCAGTGTCTGCCCCCGGCGCTCGCCCTTAGCAAGTTTCTAACAGCACATCCCCCTGTGGTCCAGCCAGTCCCCTCTCACATGAAGTAACCAAAGGTCACACTGTACAGAGTGATTCCAGTCGACATTTTCTGCCCCTGTGGGCTCAGTGCTGCTGTGTGCCGGCGCCTGCAGTGGTGTGCATGCACGTCTGTGTTAGAGGCGGGTGGGCAAGTGTGGCTGGAGGGGTGGCAGGAGCCACGGGAGGACCTTTCTCTCAGTGCTGGTGGTTTCCTCCAAAAGGAGGCCCTGGAGCGTAACAAGATCAGGTAGGAGCGTGGGCCAAGAGCTAAGAATAGGGTTGGGTACAGGTTTCGGGTGCAGGTCCCTGGCCCAGGTGGAGACACATCAGTGCTAGCCAGGGAGTCGGTGGCCAGGGCCTGAGAACAGAGCTGGACTGGGGCAGTGGAGTTCAGGTTTCCAGGGGATGGGGCAGAGCCCAGTTCAGGTCATAAACAGAGCTGACAGGAGGCAACTTGGGGAGAGGCAAAAGTTAGGACCCAGTGTACTAGGTGCCAGGACCAGGTGAGCTTGGTGCTTAGAGGAAGCCACCTCACCTCCATGGCCTTCCTGGTGACTGGGACCCTACAGGTGGCTGCGCAGCTGGCAGATGCCCGAGACAGCCTAGGGAGAAAGGTAGTAGGAGGTTCCATTTGGCCCAGCCTGATCCTGATGCCCACCCAGCCGTCTGCCCAGCCCAGCTCTGGCCTTACCTCCCCAGGGGCAGTACAGGATGCAGGGCTCATGGGTGGCCCTGACACAGCAGCCCTGGGGTGTCAGCCACTACTGTTTCTGCCCTGGACCGTGTGTTCCAAGCCCTGGGCTTTAAAAACCTTAAGAAGAATGAAGTCTCAGTACAGGTGAGCTCTTCTCCCTCAGCCCAGCTGCAACCCCAGCCCCCACCCCCACTGGGCTCCCCAGACTCAGGTCAGACCTTGGCTCTTGCCTTAGGGCATCCTAGAGGAGCTGGCTTGGTTCAGGGAGCAGCTGGATGCCCAGAGGGCCCCTGTGAGCTGCGCCTTTGTGGTCTTGGTGGCCCCCAGTAGACAGCTGAGGCAGCCGCTGCCATTGGTCCAGGAGCTAAGTCGCTGTGGGGCCCTGCAGGGCTGCCCCAAAGTCTTCCTCCTGCTCCACAGTGGTCCTGAGGGTGAGTGGCTCACCAGGGCCGCAGATTGCAGTGGGGGTTGGGCACGGTGGCGGAGCTGGGCGCTTCCCTCCCACCAGCACGCAGCTCCTGCTTGCTTCCCAACAGCTGCCTGGGAGCCTGGAACCTCCCTTGCTGGCCTGGAGGAGCTCTGCAGCCGCTCTTCTCACTGGTCCCTGCTGCAGCTGCTCACGGAGGTGGGGAAGGACAGGGCCATAGTCCCCCAGCTCTGTGCTCTCTGAGCCAGTGTCACTTAAATTCGCTCTCATGTACCTACCCCTGCATTCATTCTCTATGGTCTACACCGGCAGTGTGAGCCTGACCCTGTGTGCCCCTCCTCGCAGTCCAGGCTGTCTGCAGCACCACACGTGCCCGCTTGTCCCAGCCAGCCTCACACAGGCCCTTCCAGGCTGTTCACAGAGTCCTCCTTCCTGAGCTCCTGGCATCCACGCTGGTGCTTCCAGCTGCCCCTTTGACAGTGACTGCTGCTTGTTAGACTGAGGGGCTCCAGGGCTTGGTGCCCAGGGTCTAAAGGTCTCACTGGCCAGGTGGGTGGTGCCAGGGAGGTCCGTCAGGGGGAGGCTCCATGGCTCTCCCAGGCACCCACCCTAGGAGCCTTCCTCCCCAGCCTGCCGCGCACACTGTGCCCACAGACCCCCGGGGTGGAAGTCCGTGATGACATAGCCACTGTCCACCTCAGGCCCTTCATCCCCAGGGAAATAAGGGGCTTTAAGTCTGAACCGGAGCCTAGGTCTTGCCTGAGTCCAGGCTGAACTCCCCGTTCTGGCAAGTGACCCCCAAGAGCCTGTAGTAGCGAGTTTCCCTGGAGCTAGGGTTCTGACGGCCTGCTTGCAGGCTCTTCCTCATTCCCCGCAGAGCAGCCTCTCCCCAACCCCACTACAGAGCAGCCGCTCAGGTGGCTTTGGGCCCCACCCTCCCAGCTCTTCTGCAGGGCGGCCGAAGAGTCTGCTGGGGACAGCTACTGCCCAGTCTTCCGGAGCTCCTTGCGTGGGGCCCTGTGCCTGGGAGGTGTGGAGCTCTGGAGGCCTGAGGTGAGGGGGATACCATGGGAGCCCAAATACATAGCCACAGTTGCAGGTGGGACAGAGGCTGAGACCCAGGCGGGGGAGGCGAGGAGCTGGGAGTCCCCTCAAACCCTACTGAGAGCACACTGGCCTTCTCCGTAGCCAGAGCCTGGTCCTAGTGTTCAGTATGACCTGTCCGGGGCCAGGTTTGCCCTCCTTCTGGCTGTGGTCCAAGACCGGCCTGGGGCACAGAATGACGTGGAGGCACTGGGAGACCTGTGCCAGGCCCTGGGCTTTGAAGCTACTGTGAGGACAGACCCTACAGCTCAGGTAAGGAGAAACGCAGAACTTCTGGTGGTGCCTGGAAGGAAAGCTATCCCACCCCCAGGACTCCGGGACTGCTGCCTGGGCCTCTCCCATGTCACGGCCTGAAGTGTACCTGCCCACAGCCCAGCCTTCATCTTTCTCGTTGCATGTATGGTACGGTCACTTTCCTGCCTCAGGAAGCTGGTCTCCAGGGTTCCCTGACCTGTGCTGGCTAGTTTCTGCTTCCCCAATGTCACAGCTTTCCCTCCAGTGGTCTCACTTTCTTTCTCGGACACACATCAGCCCACTGCCCTCTCCTCATGCTTCTTAACCTATTCGCCACTGGGGCAGCAGAAAAATTGGTTCTGGGAAGCTAGACTTCCAGGTCATCTCCCAAGAGCTCATCTCACAGAGTTAAGAAAAGGGCTTCCTCTTGGTGCCTGAGGCTAGCCACAGGTAGAGGTCCAGTGGCAGAAGCTGGGGAAGCACTCTCAGCCCAGGGGGGATGCCAGGGGCCTCGGCCCAATCTTCAACTTTGTCTCCACTGCAGGCATTCTGGGAGGATCTGGCTCAGTTCCAAGGGAGGCTGGGTACCCTCGAGGGCCCTGTGAGCTGTGCCCTTGTGGCCCTGATGGCCCATGGGGGCCCACAGGGACAGCTGCTGGGGGCTGACGGGAAAGAAGTACAGCCGGAAGCATTAGTGAGGGAGCTAAGCCACTGCCAGGCGCTGCAGGGCCACCCCAAGATCTTCCTGATTCAGGCTTGCCGTGGGGGTAAGTGGCCTGGCCTCCTGCCCATTCCTCCTGCCCTGAATCTCCCTAGCCAGCCATTGGCCTCCCACACTTACTGTCGATCTCCCCCAGGAAGCTGAGTGCTGGCCCTTCCCACCTCCGTCCCATCCTCCCTACAGTCAAGTTCCTGAACTTGCTCTCTTACCCGTCAGCCTGGTCAGGCAGTGCTCTAAGTGTTTCTGGCCTGTCATTTCCCAAGTTTTGGGGGCTGGGTTCTTGCCTTGACCCTACTGTTCTCAGGGGTCTACAGCCTGCAGGCTCCCCTGGGGGCCCACCAGATGAAATAATCTGCCTCCCCTTTTATCCCCAGGAAACAGAGATGCTGGTGTGGGGTCCCTAGCTCTCCCCTGGTACTGGCGCTGGCTGCGGACCCCTCCAACCATCCCTTCCCAGGCAGATGTCCTCCAGATCCATGCTCATGCCCAAGGTGGGTCTTGCAGTCTTTCCAGAGCCTGGATTTGGCAGGGCTTGTGGCAGGAACTGTCCCAAGAGCATTCCTAGGTCTCTCAGCTTGGCTCCTGCCATACCTCTGAGTCCTCTTTGCCAAGATGATGGGAGGAAAATCTTCCTAAAGTGCGAAAAGGCCTTTGGGAAGCAAGAGCTGCTTCTCTCAGTTGATCCTGGCTGTGAGCTGGACTCAGGCATCGGCACCAGCTTCTCTGAGGCCGCACAGCTGGTAAGCAGCAGGACTGAGCCTTGGTCTTCAGTTCATCTTTTTTCTTCCCTACATTTTTTTTTTTTCTATTGTCCTGTGCTGCCTTAAGCCAGAGGAGGGGAGACCCTAGGCCTGGTGGAATCCTGGGATGCTGGTGATTGGAGTTGACTCCTCTTGCAGGCAGCTGTTCCAGGCGCCCTGCTGCAAGGAGCTCTGACCAGGCAGACCTGCTGACAGTGTACGCAGCCACTGAGGGTAAGATCTCCATGGTCCTGAACATGGGCCCGGCTTCCTGCTTTAAGATCTGGAGTGATCTTAGCAACAGCCAGGGCTTGAGGTTAGGGCCCAGAGGAGCCAGCCCAGTTGCATTTAAACCATCTTCTTTCCCTGGTTTATTATTTGTATTGAGAATAATGATGGCCAGGTATGGTGGCACATGCCTGTAATTGCAGCATTTGGGGCAGGAGGAGTGTGGCAAATTTGAAACCAGTCTGGGCTATGTAGTGAGTTGAGAGCTATCTTGTACTGCACAGTGAGATCCTGTCTCAAAAACCAAACACGCGTAATGAAGGTGAGCACATATCAAGTAGTAACTGTGCTAGGCACCCTGTGTGCCTAATTTTCTCCATGCTGTAAGTTCTACAAGGGCTCTCCTCAGCGCCTGGTACCTGGTAGGACCAATAGATGTTCACTATTGAATCTACTCACATATCACTTTGCATATATGGAGTAACAATTTGTTCCAGATGCAAGAAACTCCTGGCCCGTGCTCTGCTCTCTGGAAGGATCCCAGAATCTGCTCTGCTTGTTGCCTCCAACTGGCCCTTTGCAGGTGGGATGCAGCAGGCAGAGGCCCAAGCCTAATTCTCTGGCCCTGGCTCCCTGACCTAGGCTATGTGGCATATCAAGACAAGAAAGGCGCAGACTTTATCCAGATGCTGGTGGAAGTTGTCCAAGCCAATCCTGGGGGAGACCTTCTGGAGCTGCTGACAGAGGTGTGAGGGGTGGGTGACTAAGAGATGGGCTGGGTGGAGCCTTCTCCCAGCCCTGGTGTTCTGATCATCTCATGTTCCTCCCTTTGGTGAGAAGCCGTTCCCCTGCTCTCAACAGTATGAGATGATCAAATCTATGACACCTGGAACTTGTCAAATTTGATCAACAGAAGGTATTACATGCACTAAAGGCCAAGGGACGGGGACCCTGAAGGTCTTGTGGGTCCCTGGGGAAGCACAAGGGAACAGAGGGTGCCATCAGGGGCTGTTTAATTGGGCTTCATAGAGACAAGAGGATGAGGTGTTCGGGGTGCCTGAGAGAGGATAGGATTGGTTTGACTAGTTAGGCAGGCTGGCAGGGAACTGAAGCTGACTATGCTGAGGCCGAGGTGGGTGCAGGTAGTTTGGCTGATAGGGGAACTATGAGTGGGGAGACCCTCCCCCTGGGGGTCTCCCTTGTCTTTATTTTCTTTTTATGCAGTACTAGGCCTTCAGGTTGATCTATATCCTCAGCCCTTTTTTCATCTTTTAAATTGACACGGGAGGCCAGGCAGGGTAGTGCATATCTGTAATCCTAGCACTTGGGAGGCTGAGGCAGGAGGATCACCTCCAAATTTTGAGGCCAGCCTAGGCTAGTGAGTTCAAGGCCAGCCTGAACTACATAGGGAGACCCTGTCTCAAACTACCACCCCCTTCCCTGAAAAAAACTGAGACAGTGTATTACTAAATTACCCAGGCTGTGCTTGAAATTGCAATCCTTCTGCCTTAGTGTCCCACAATCCTGGGGTTACAGGTGTGTGCCATGAACCCCAGAGGTTTGGGGCTTTTCTGAAGACAGAAGGGAATTCATCTTAGGGCTGTGGGGTCCTTTGAGGCTCAAAGATGTTGAGGTAGCGCTTGAAAGTTTAGGCCTTATAGAGTAGCAAGTGAGGGCTGCAATGGGTGCTAGGCTGAGCCCTGCAGGACCTAATGCTCAGACTGAGTGTGGCCCCTCAGGTCAACAGGCAGATGTGTGAGCTGGACGTGCTGGGCCCGCACAGTGATGCCCCTCAAAAGGTCTGCCTGGAGATCCGGAGCTCGCTCCTGCGCCGTCTCTGCCTGCAGGCCTAAGGGCCTGCTTTCTCCGCCACATTCAGCCTCCTCCCACCTAACTCCTCAGTGCTTTGGATGTGGGGCCTAGATGGTGCACAGTAAATATCTGTTGATAGTCGTTGTGTTGGGACAGTGCTTGGTCTTGGAGATCCGTGACATCTGCGAGATGATGGATGTAAAGTGCTTGGCAGAGCTGTGCCCCTGGGTTTTGGGAGCTGCTGGAGCTGGAAACTGGTCACATATGTGAGGGCAGGACAGAGCCAGAGTGCCTCAGGCAGTCAAGCTGCCTCAGTCTTCAGAAAGACAGCCCGCCTGGACAGTTAGTCGTTTAGTCGCTAGGCAACATTACTTCTCCAGATACTAACTTTGCAAGAGTATAAATAAACACCCCCACTGTTGCCCCCAGGTAAGAGGTAACAACACCTGACCCGGCTATTGTCTCTTGTGTTTATTTTGTAAATACTCTCGCCGTTTTCTCCGGGGGTCACCGAGAGACCACCGAGAGACCACCGAGTCCTACACCTGGGAACTGTGCCCTGCGTCTGGGTCTCAGAAATCTAATGAGCTGGGCTGGGCTGGGCGTCCTCAGCGTGACTCGGGACCCACATTCCCTTCGCAGCTGTTCCCCAGTCTCCAGCTGGCACTAGGGCCTCTGCTTCCGGGGGGCGAGTCAGGTCCAGCTGGCTCTGGATCAGACCACCGCAGACTCCGATGGGCCAAACTCAGGGCCAGGGTAGCGGTGGGCAGCCCCTGACATAGGCGGCGGGCAAGTGGGGAAAAAGATCGCAAGGTGGTGACCGCTAGGTCCCCCGCCCGCTTTGCAAAGCTACCAGGCGCAGTCCTGCGGGGCGGGGCTTCACTCTGAGCAGCCGTTAGGCCGTACTGCGCAGGCGCTCGAACAGCTTTATGGAAAAAGCCGAAGCACAGTAGGGCGTGGGGCCGCGTGGCCTAATGGATAAGGCGTCTGATTCCGGATCAGAAGATTGGGGGTTCGAGTCCCTTCGTGGTCGCTGCGATGGAAACTTTTCTTATCCTTTTCCTGAACACAATTTCTTCTCTCAGGATGTGCCCTGCACTGGTCTAGGGTGCTCTAGACATCCAGATGTCTCCCTACGAGACAGCGAGCTGCACAAATTTGCGCCGTTCAGGAGGGGAAAAGTGACAGACGCGAGTTTAGGGTGGGGTGTCTGGAATTGTTTCAGGACCTCAGGAGGCATGGGCATTTAAAAATTCAATAGGCTATTACGATGATGTTCCACAATACTGTGACCATAACGAGTGCACTGACCTGTAAACTTGAAAATTGGCAGCTCACTGAGACCCTGTCTCAAAAAAAAAAAAAAAAAAAAGACTGGAAATGTAGCTGGGTTCAACTTCCAGTACCTCCTCCCCCACAAGGGTTAAATATTGTTAACATTTATTGCTTTTTAAAAATAAAGTAAAGCCGGCCACGGTGGTTCATGCCTGTAATACTCTCAGAAGGCTGAGGCAGATTTGCCAGCAGTTCGAGGCCAGCCTGAGCTGTATGGTGAGTTTAAGGCTAGCCTGAACCAAAAGATCTTGTCTCAAAAATAAATAAATAAATGAAATAAATCTAATAGGTTATTTTGATTTTTTTTTTGCAATGGTTATGTACTCATAAGTGGCTAGTGTAAATGTACATTTAACATTTTAAATAGAATGGTGGCACTCACCTATAATCCCAGCCCTTGGGAGGCTGAGACAGGAGGATTGTGGGGAGTTCTAGACCAGCCTGGGCTACAAAGTGCACTCAAGGCCAGCCTGAACTGCTTAGTGAGACCCTGTCTCGAAAAAAAAAAAAAAATAGAGTCAGAGAATTGAGTTGTTCGCCTGGAAACATTTCTCTTTCTGCTGAACTCTGGTTCTGTCCAACGTGTGGTGACATTGAATAACCCAGGCGCTGAGCAGCGGTGCCCTGGTGGCCGACCGGCGGTGGATGCAAGTGCCCTGAGGTTGTGGGGACTTACTTTAACATTTCTGTGATGTTTCAGTGTATTAATAAGGGCTCATTAAGTACAGTTAAGTTGTATAAGAACACCTTCACGAGATAGAAAAACCCAAAGGACAGGCCAAGAAGAAGATGGGGCTCATTACGCCACTCCCAGATTAAGAGATCAGAATCCATCGATTGAGCTGCTTGTATGAGAGGTACGAAAGGTTGAAATAAGGGACAAATTTAGTAATGCATGATGGGAGGCTGGGAGGTCAATGCCTCCGGACGGGCAGAGACCAAGACACGCCAAGCTAGGCACTATTTATTCGCTAGTGTAGGGGAGGGGGTAGGGTGCTTTTCCTGGAATAGCGGAGAGGCTGCGGTAGACCCAGCAAGTTTAACACCATAAAGGGAACAAGTCAAGATCCATCCCCACACCTGGGTGCTAATCTCATTGATGGGAGGAAGGTGATTTCCACTTTTTAAAACCAGCCTACAAAGCAGGCAGGGCAAGGAGGCCCGGAGAGATACTGTGTCAGTTTTCAAGTCCTGGTTCCCAGCACGGCATATCGCCAGGAGTTCGAGGCCAGACTGGGCTACATAGTTCAAAACCAACCTAAACTACGTAGCAAGTCCCTGTCTCAAACAAACAAACACACAAAAAGAGAACCTGGTCCTACCCCATAATGGGTGTAAGGAATGCGGGAGTGAAAGACAAAGACCGAGGCTTTCCCCCTGCTGTCCTTTCGGGTGGGGAACTGGCCATTCGGTGTAAAGCACATTTACATATTTTGCGGTATGGGACGTAGCCGGCTTAAAGGGATCATCTTTGATTGGGACCTGAGCTCTAGCATTCCGAACGAGACGTACACAAGCAGTGGCGGTGAACCTGTGGCACACGTGCCGTAGCGGGCTGTTTGTGTCACTGAACGCTCTTCTATGGTGTTTTTTTCTTTTAATATATGTTTTTTTTCTAAACTAAAATCTCAGTATTCAGGTTTAATTACAGTGTTGGGACTTCGCAATAAACAAGTAGGTTTGGGGCTGCTGTCTGGGCACCCGGTTTCTAAAAGCTCCCCCATTGTGCACCGGTAATCCAGGATAAAGCTCCCTCTTCGGTGCCTATCAGGCCCTTTTCCACGTTTGCACCTCCTCTGGATTTCCAGGACGCCCTAGAGTGGGGGCGATCCGAGCAAATGTGTGGCATCCAGAACCCTTTGTGGGACGAGAGAGAGACCAGGACGAAACCAGAAGCTGTGTGAAGTCCTGCGGGAGCAATGTAGAGACTGGTCCAAGACCAACTGAAAGTACTTCCTTCACTAGCCCCGGTGGCCTAATGGATAAGGCATTGGCCTCCTAAGCCAGGGATTGTGGGTTCGAGTCCTTTTAGGTCTTCTAGAGAAACTGGAAAAGGAAAACGTGAAATGTAGCTTCTTAACTACACTGCAGATTTCCCCAGCAGAAGAAGGAAGCAGACTGAGAAACTTTACAAGGCTTTGGTCACATACTAGTTAGGAGGTAATGCTTTACTCTGAGATAAAAGTTTTCAACTTTCACAAGAATGTTTATATTCTTTATTTTAGGGAACATTCATGCAACTTGATGATATAAGGAGAAACAGTGTTCCTTCTTAGGTGTGCAAATGTATTGTGGTTGCACGTGTATATGTGTGTGGGAGTGTGTACACACATATTTGGGGGAGGGGTGCTGGGGACTGAAACTAGCGCCTCTTGCTTGCCATACTTTACCACTGAGCTACGTCTTCAGCTCCCCTTTTTCATGTGTTTTATTTATTTATCTTCCTTTGAGATGGGGTCTTGCTATGTAGGACAGGCTGGGCCCAAAGTCACAGTAATCCTGCTTCGACCTCCCCAGTGCTGGGATTACAGGTGTGAGCCACCACGCCCAGCTTCATACGCATTTGTAAACCATTATCTTTTGCAGTCTCTTTCTTTTTAGGGTCTGAGAAGTAGCTCAGTGGCACAGCCCCTGCCTGACAAACACAAAGTCCTGTGTTTGGTTTGGGCACCAAAAAAAGGAAACAGTTTTGTTTTGTTTTTTAAGGCAGGGTGTTGCTATATAGTTCAGTCAGGGCTTGCACTCACTTTGTAGCCCAGGCTGGCCTTGAACTCATGGCAATTCTCCTGCCTCAGCCTCCCAAGGTGCTGATATACAAGCTCATCTTTAAAACAGATAAAATATAGGTCAACTAGTTTTCTTAAATCATGGGCTGGATGGATGTCTGGAAAAGCAAGCTTGCCCATGAGTTGATTGGCATGTAAACCGGGGCACACAAGGGTGCATAATACTATTTTCTCTGCTTCAGTACATGTTTGAAATAGTCTACAGTGAAGTTTTCCTTTTCTAATCAATCTAATACATGACTTGAAGTTGGACACGGATCGTGGCACATACCTATAATACTGCACTTAGGAGGCTGAGGCAATTGGATCTGGATTGTGAGTTGGAAGCCAGCCTAAGTACATAGAGAATTCAAGACAAATCAGAGCTAAACGAACCAACCAAACCAGACATGACTTTCACCTCTGAGGTAAGAAATTTCCCCAATTACAAAGGGTGGTAAAATTGGAAGCCTCCTACGCTATATATCCCAACGAAACCACCGCTGAAGTCCTGTCATATATAGAGAGCAGAAGAGAGTTCTGAAGACCAAAACAAACAAACAAAGAAAACAGAGTTCCGGGGGCTTGGAGTGTAGCTCCATGATAGAGCACTTGCTTAGCACCCCAAGGCCCTGGTTATGAGCCCTAGGAGCACAAAAGCCTACGGCGTTGCTTCTCCCACTTCCCAGAGCTCATTAGATCCCACCCTCACTGTCTCTATTACAAGTCAGGGGTCTCACCTCAACGGCAGTATCTTTCGCCTTTCATACTCTGCCTGCAGGGAATGGCCACCGCAGAGCTATCTGAAGATGTCGCTGCTTCCCTCACCAATTTTTTCTCTTCTCTGGGCCTTCCCGGCAGGACAATCAGTGGGCACGTGGGCGGGAGGGGCTCACTCCAACATTCCAAACTCGCTGAGTCTGACAAGGAGCGGAGGCCAGAAGGATCTCAAGTTCAAGGTCAACGTGAGCAATTTAGATTTGAGACCGACCGTGTCCAAATGTATTGGCTTGTTTTTTGGTTGTTTGAGACAAAGTCTTGCAATGTAGCTCAGGGTGGCCTTGCACTCGGTATGCACCCCAGATCGTCTTTGAAGTTGCTAGGGTCCTCCCACCTCAAAACATTTAAAAATTTAAAGCAGCCCAGGGATGTAGCTCAGTTTTCATGGGTTTAATCCCATGAAAAACAAACAACAAACAACATTAACAAGGAAATTTTATGTACATTTTGTTTATAAAATTTATGTAAATTTCAACTTCAAAATATGTAACAATGACATAAGAGTGAACGTTTCTGGAGGAATTTTGGGGTGCGCATGTAGGTCCAAGCTCGACGTTCTAGGTCAACTTCCTTGACCTGGCTGCATTTTCTTCTCTTGAGGGGTAGTACAGGCCATTGAGTTAGTCACTTGAGTCCACCTATCGGTCGAAGAAAAGTTACGCCCAACGTGGGGCTCGAACCCACGACCCTGAGATTAAGAGTCTCATGCTCTACCGACTGAGCTAGCCGGGCAATGTGAAGCGTACCCCTCTCTACGAACTAATTAAACTGTTGGAAGAATTGATAAGGATTTATTCTGAATCCGGACGATCTGCATCGCATCGCGGGGACTGGAGTGCTACTGAGCCGATGGGTCCACTCGGCGTAAACCAAGCCGGTCCCTAAGCCTGGCCCTGGCCCTGGCCCTGATCCCGGCTGCTTTGTGTCCGGGATCTGTATGTCTTCTGCAGCTCCCGGGTCAACGCGATGGCCCATAAGCAGCTCGGTGAAAACCGTCTTAAGACATGAGAAGTGCTGGGACCAAATAGTGGATGATCCTCATATTGAAACTGAGCACCCTCAGGTCCTCGCCGCGGGGACAACCCAGGGAGACCTCCTTCTTCCCAGAATCTCACTAAGCCCTGTATCGCTGGCCAGGGCCGCCGGGAGGTGAAGTCCGGAGAGTTCACACGGCAGCCCACTTGGGAAGACACGAATCCCGACTCCAGCCCGGACTCCTGTCCCAGAGCTGCGCAGGTTTTCCTGGCTTGGCCTGGCCTGGCCCAGGCCACAGGGTTCTGGGCTGAGGCCGGGACCGCGGGGTCTGGCGGGATCCCGGCCCTGCTGGCCGGCCGGGTGGGAGGCGGCAGCCCTCGCTCTCCTTCTCAGAAGTACGGGGCTTGGGTTCCGCGTAGGACGAAAGTTCGGGGCTGGCATGCGCGGTGAGACTCCCCCGTGGGCACTGGTCTTTCTGAAGGCTCAGACTTGGGCTGGGGACCTGCGGCGCCTTCTCTCTGGCAAGGTCCCGAGGTGTGGCTTCTACCCCCGGGCTCTTGGAACCCGCACCGGAACGCGTCCTCACCTCTGCGACCGACTGGGCTCGGAAACCGGCCCGGGGCGCGCAGGAACCGCGGGCTCAGTCCTGCTAAGATCTGCATCGGGACTTTACTCACAGTGGCTCGTTGGTCTAGGGGTATGATTCTCGCTTTGGGTGCGAGAGGTCCCGGGTTCAAATCCCGGACGAGCCCAGCTTTTTAGGGACACTGCAGATTTTCTGGGTGAAGGCTCTGGAGCTCCTTGAGTTCCCCAGCGTAGGCACGCAGCGGCAAAAGGCGGGCTGGGCCGTTCGCAACCGCCTGCATTCTGCCTGCTGCTCTTCCTCTCTCCGGTCTCTCCGGATGCGTAGGTGACACGTGCCGGGCAATTCTGGGGTCTCAGAATGGCACTTTCTCCAGCTATACAGTTTTTAGTGTCATGGTTCAAATTCCGGACTAGCCCAAATTTTCAAAGTCTTTCCCTCTGCCTTTGGTACTGGGGATTGATTGATTCCACGTCCTTCACACCGAACTATTTCCCCAGCCCTTTTTTCTTAAGAGACAAGGTCTCTTCAGTCACTAAACCCAGGCTGGGGTCCAATTTGTGATCCTCTTCCCTCAAACACCCTCAGTACTGGTATTACAGACATACGCCATCACGCCCCGCTTCTTTTTAGTTTTGAGGGGTTGTCAGAGGTGATTTCCACAACAATGGAAAGGAAAGGAGACTGCGGATGGGGTTTTCTGTACCCTCAGTGCAGGGACCTTGGTAGTCCAGAGGGCTGTCCTCTGGACACAGGTCCCTTCACACTTGAAGAAAAGCAGCATTTTAATAGGTTTTATTATAATTCCAGTATGGTGAGGCCAGCAGAGGAGGAGACAACTGCTGTTGGGAAAAAATTTTTTTAAAGAAAGGAAAAAAAAAAAAGGAAGAAAGAAAAAGAAAATTTTGTTGTTCCCAATTTCTAAGAGGTGGGGATATGCCACCATAGGCTCCCAAAAAAGTAGGGGTGGAAAGACGGGGGAGGAGATAGTCAGAAGCGTGTACTGTGGTCTTCCTGGAAAGAGCACACCAGGAGGTAAGTGTTATGGTTGATACATTGTGTCAACTTGGGGAATCTGCAGGTTTAACTAATGAGTGATTCAGCAGGAAGCTGGGGTGCTTACTTTGTAAACACCCTGAGCCTGTGGAAGAGGAGGGCATGGAGATTGTGTGAGAGGTTCACGACCCCTGGGTGGGGTAGGTTGTTTACAGTGTAGGGAAGAAAAGGAGGCTGCTTGCAGCCATTCTTCCCTTTTTGCTTGCCGTATTTGCTGTGCTCTGTTGCCATGAACAGTTTGCCTTCTGCTATGTGCCATTCTGCCTCAGAGCCAGCCAAGTAAGGACTGAAACCTTCACAAACTGTAAGCTAAATAAACCTTTACTTCCTTCATTTTGGGTGTTGGGTATTTTGTCTCAGCAACGAGAGAAAAGTAACCAAGACAGTAAGCAAGTTTAGGGTTGGTTGGATTGGGTATTTTCAGTATCTCTGGAACATGGGGTCCGTCTCTAGTTGTCTGGTACCTGGCACTTGGTAACTAGGGCAGGTGAACAGTAGCCAAAGAGTGAGGACCTCATAAAGGAGGCTGCTGGTGGTAGGTGAGAACGGGTTTTGGTTTGGTGAGTTTGCATGGGAAGCTGTACAATCCTGGAGGAACTGTTTGCTTTCTCTAGGAACTGACTAACCTGGGAGGTGTAGGCTCTTCCCCACCAGTGTCAAAGCATCAGAATGCAGAAAATAAGAGATGGTAAATACTAAGAGGACCTGAGGACTTTGCCAGAAACTTTGGGGCCTCTCAAGCTGGGAAGAATGACCCTGTCTAAATACTGAAGTCACACTAGGCCCGGAAATTACTGTCTCCACTAGGTGAGCTGAGCACAGGGTGAGAACTCCAGGATATGTACTCATCTATTATAGTCAGGCTTTACAAGGGAAAGGATTCTATACAGGACACATAATTTATAAGATTATTTTATAATAATCACCCAAACAGCTAAAATCAAGAGTGCAGGAAATCTTTCCACACACTAGACCCAAAGAATCCAGCTGAGCGCCTGGATCCCATGGCAATGTCCTGCTGAGGCCAGCTGAAGAAGGGTCCTGACTTTTTTCTAAAGCTTTGCAGGACAAGGGAATAGCATGGGGGACCTTTGGTGCTACAATGGTGAGAGATGATACAATACAGTCGGGAATTGGTTCCTCACTTCCCTGGGTTTC
This sequence comes from Dinomys branickii, assembly GCA_004027595.1. Taxonomy (NCBI): domain Eukaryota; kingdom Metazoa; phylum Chordata; class Mammalia; order Rodentia; family Dinomyidae; genus Dinomys; species Dinomys branickii. The sequence continues at coordinate 32,052 of PVLD010000988.1, read as the reverse complement.
CCCTCAGTCCCACCGAGGAGCTGAAAGTCAAAAGAGTGCACCGCCCAACGTGGGGCTCGAACCCACGACCCTGAGATTAAGAGTCTCATGCTCTACCGACTGAGCTAGCCGGGCAACTGCGAAGAGCAACTCCTATCATTTAGCCATCAGCTAATCAAAATGATAGAGCTGGTCATGCTGCAGAAGAAAGTGGTGCAGACGTGGCCAGCTGGGTGTACCTTTCGTGCATCCTGCGTGTAGAAACTTCCAGGAGACAACGCAGCCTCCCTTAGACTCCGCGGTGCGGCCCGCGGAAACGGGGCTGGGAACTCTACGTCCTTAGGGAAACTGCACAGCTGCAGCGCGGAGTGGGGTTGGGGTTCAGGGTTACACCAAACTAGGAACCGACAGATAAAATTTAGTTGCTGCCTGGAGCCCTGTTCCGTGAACAGATCTCAGGACAAACTGGTGCAAACTGAGCTCACCACGCCCTGACACCCGGCCCAAAATGGGGGAGGCAAAGTACCTTGAGTTTATACTAAGATTTGCTGGTTCATCACATTCCACTTGTTCTCATGGAAAGTCCGTATAAGGCTCCTTTGAATTACTTAAAATAAGTTTATTTTTAGATTTAAAAACATTAATGGGCGTGGTGGTGTATGCCTGTAACACCAGTACTGAGAGACTGAGCCTGAGGCTGAGGCAGGAGAAGCATAAATCCGAGTCTCGAGTGGACAACTGACTGAGACAGAGTCGCAAGATTAAAAGGGGGAACTCCTGGCGGTCTAGTTCAGTGGGAGTGCACCACTGGGTTCAACCCAATACCGCAAAAAATAACAAAATAAACCATCTGTATGCGTATCTCTTAACGATCTTTGCTATTCAAGTTGGGACTTTCTGGATTCCTTACTATGGCCAGGCATCCGCAACTGCCCCTGGCTGGGTGGAAAAGGGGAGCCTGCGACTGCTTCCACGCAGACAAAGAAAGTTGGGCAAAGTCGACTGAGCTCACCGTTAGAGCCCCCCCTGGAGCTCGCGGGCCGAGGTGCCTCAGGACCTGCTGCACAAATCTCAAGATGCGAAAGGAGAGGTGGAGAGAAACGGCCAAAGTCGAGGGGGTCCGTTTCAGGAGACAGATTCCTGGAGCCCTGCTGAGCACCCGTGGAGGTTATCAGAAGCGGCAGCGCTGTGCGGGGCCGAACTGTCCCCAGCCCGCAGCTCCCCCGATCGGCCGAGGCGCCACACACGGGTGGCAGAGCGCCGCGTGTTCTGGACAGAGGCTGTGCTCCATCCCTCAAATTCCTAACTTGGGGCTCCAGCTGAGGACTCGGAGATCAGAGACTGGAGCGTGTTGGTGAGGTGACGGACTCCATCAGCTCCAGCTTTGCTTTCGTGGAAGGCAACCCACGCCTGCTGCAGCAGGGCTCCTGTCTCGGGATTTCTTGCTCAAAAAGAAAAGGATTCACCCGTAATCTGAACCCGCAACCTCCTGTGCCCTAAGCGAGAATCATACCCCCCGCCCCACCCCACCCTAGCTCGCACCAACCAGTCGTGCTTTTCAAGTTTTTTGCTTGCTTATCCTCAGCTGCTTCCACACCATCTCCTCAGTCCCGGAGAGGTCCTGACCTAGAGCAGAGGCCCCAGGCTAAAAACTCCCAACAAGTGGGGGAGAGGGGACTGCGTAACTCTGAGGTGAAAAGATTCACACGCTGCAGCTAACTAGCTGAGGTCGGGCAGCACGAAGTGGGGTCCCGGATGCCAGGAGTCCCCTATGGGTACAGCGCTCATCTGTCTGAAAGCCAGAGGGCCAGCTCCGTGGCAGTCACATCGGTGGCATCTCCAAATCCACACTCAGTTTTACCTTTGGCTTTGTTTTTCCTGAAGCACCTGCCTTTAGGACCCAGAACAATAGAGAAGGAAAAGCAGTTTGTGTAGTTGCCCGGCTAGCTCAGTCGGTAGAGCATGAGACTCTTAATCTCAGGGTCGTGGGTTCGAGCCCCACGTTGGGCGAACAGTTTTAGCTAACATAGAAGCCATCGGTACCCTCAACCAGAGACAAAAGGAAGTTAAACCACGAATAGCAATAAGGGTTTAAGACGATATTTCTTAACTAACACCTTGTCTTCTGTCCCTGGGACTCTCCTGGGTTATTATTTCTGCCCTACCAGCGGTCCTTGGGCACTCACATCGTGGAGTTGGCCTTTGAGGCTGTCGCGGTACCTTTCTTTATAGTGTTCTTAGAGGAAAAGAAATAACTCAGGAAAATGGATGGGTCTTGAGACCACACTAACTGAAATAAGTCAGACACAGAGGTTAAATATTGCATGCTTTCTTTAATATGAGAGATCCAAAATATAAATAATTTAAAGAGTAAAAGGAAAGCCCTGTATTAAGAAACCGAGACAGAGGCTCTGCAGAGGCAGGAAGGGGATCTGAGGAGGAGGGGGAGGGGAGCGGGAGTGGATATGGTCAGGGTCCGATGCGTATATGTATCGATCCCCCAGGCTGAATGTAATCACTATGTATGACAAACATACACTAATAATTTTTTTAAAAAATTAGGTGCAAGAGAGCTATTCATGCCTCTGCCCTTAAAAAAAGAAGGAACTCATGTTCAGTGCTGTAGGTAGTTAGTTCCACGCACCTGCGTAGATTTTGAAGAAAAAAAAAAGTCTTACTGATACAGTACCTACATTAGTTTTTTTGTCATAAGAAACATATTGTCACTGTTCTGCTGGCCAGCAGTGTGTCAGTGAGGTCTCTCCTACTCCCCTCTCCCAGCCTCTGGCGTTCCCAGCCATCTTCCGGCTTTCCCTTGGCCTGTAGACGCGACCCTGCAACGTGTCCCGCCCCCAGGCCTTCCCTCCGTGTCTCTGTCCACGGACTCCTGTTTCGGGGCATTAGTCATGCATGGGGTTAGGACCCACCCCATCCCGCTACAACCACTTTCTCGATTTTCTATCGCTGTAAAGATCCTGTGTGCAGAGGTGGACATGAACTGGAGGGAGCGGGGACGCTGTTCAATCCAGTAGAGAACCTTTTTGAAAAGAACATAGGTTTCATGACCCACCAGCCACGAGTTCCCCCAGCCCTAGGAAGAAGTCCGGGATCCGGGCTGATCCAGTGGGCTCTTCTCCGCCGGGGGTCTCTGATCGGGGCCAGCTGCGGTCCGGACGCAACACCCGCCTCCAGGTTTGGCTCATTTGGGCGCCGAAGTCCACGGGAAGGCAGAACGTCGTCCTGGACTCACCCAGCTCTGCTCCGCGGGGCGTCACAGTCCCCGCTTCAGGCCCGCACCGGCCTCTGCGCCGTCCAGTTTCACTGGGTGCCATAAATCAGGGTTGGGGGCCTGGTCAGGGGTCGCGGGAGGATACTTGAGGATTTGTGAGTGCGAGCGGACCCAAGTTTTGGACCCAGAACCTCTCGGAGGCCTAGCGGATACTCACAGTTTAAAGCCACTATAGGCAGTGACGCCTTGCTCGGTCTGTTTCTAACGATCTAGGCCTTGAGCCCCTAACCTCGCTGCCTGAAAAGCTGCTTTCAGTTTCGTGGAGAGAGGGACGGCTGGAGGGAAGCTCGCTAGGATCCCAGGGCCCGGCAGGGACAAGGTGGTTTAGGGCTACTGCCTGGGTCAGGTCCGGATCCGGCCTGAGGTTTCCCGGCCTCTGTCTGTCCCTGAGAGTGGGCGTGCGCGCTTTCCTCTTCGTCCACATTCTGGAGTTCCACCCATTCGCTGATTCCAAATCTCAGACTCCAGGGCAAATTCCCCCGGTAATAGTGGAAGTGATTTGTGGACAATGGTTTCCTACAGGTGCTTAAGACAGACTTACAGGCAGCCCGGCTAGCTCAGTCGGTAGAGCACGAGACCTTTATCGCCGGGTTGTGGGTTCCAGCCCCACGTTGGGCGTACCTTTTAACTTCATCAATTCTTTCCAGTCACTATAGGGACAAGTGGCACTCAGTTGAAGAAAATAAAAGGAACTAGCACTCCTGGGCTCGTCCGGGATTTGAACCCGGGACCTCTCGCACCCGAAGCGAGAATCATACCCCTAGACCAACGAGCCATTTGCTTTAGAGTCTTCTCCAATACTTTCTTCACATAGATCCCGTTTCCGCATGCCTGAGGCACATTCCCAAAGGAGCTGAGCCCTTCCTCGCAGCAGGGCCTTGAACATAATATCCCTGGGATCCGCTCTGTGCGAAGGAGGGCTTCGGCAGGGGTGATTAATTCCTGTCCCAAAAGAGTGTAGGGCAGAAAGGGTGGTGGTGGGCAGTGTGTCAAGGGGTCTTGGATGAGAAGGTACCTTGGAGAAAGACTTCTCTGTTGCTGAGCCGGGGGGCTTAGGGAGGCGGGCATGGACGGTCATCAAGTCAGATTCCCAGTTCCAGTGAACCCTCGGCACCCCAGCCTGTCTGAGGCTGGGAGGAAGGGGACAGTTCTTTGACTTGGCAGTTCAGCCAGTTCCTTGGAGTCCGGAGGTCTGAGCCCTGCTGCCTAGCCTCCTTGTCCCCGCGTTGCAGCCCTAGAACTTCCAGGGTGCCAGGAAGCTCAGCCGCAAGGTCCCAGCCTTATGCGGCTAGAGGAACACCCGGGATCTGAGAAGGTCTCTTGGGCACAGGTAAGTTACCCGAGGCTTGGGGTGAAAGAACAGATAGACCAGGCTGGCACCTGGTCACCTGGCTCGCTCTGTGGTTACAGCACGAGACTCTTCTTACCAGGGTCATCCACTGGGACGTCTCTTACTGCACCTGGCCTACAAGGATCACATTGGGGAGCCCCATCCTGAGTGGATTTTGGTCCCACACAGCCTAGTAAGTTCCCGGATCCAGCCTAACAAGGGCTGTCTGTGTTTGTGTGTGCTGTAGAGATCTGTTTGTAAAGCCAGTGTTCTCATGTCAGGGAGCAATACTGGGTGGCTGACCTCAAAGATGTCTCTGTGGGAGTCTGCAATCTGCCTCCTGTGGGGCCCATTGATGACTTGCCACCCTGGAAGGCCAAGGCAGTAGCAGGAAAAGACAAGGACCAATGCCCAGCACCCCGGGCCTCCTTATTTGAGTTAACAAAGGCCCTGGGGAAGAATCCTGCAAGGGTTTTCTTCCTCAGGGACCACAATACAGCAAGGCTGCCCCCATTAAAAGAGAAAATATTCGGTAACCTGGCTCCTCCAGCATTTGACTTTCCTCTCCTCTCCGCAGGAATCTCAAGTTGGATTCACAAGCCACCCATACAAACTTGTATCTCTGCTCATCCTTATACCAGGTTCCACCCTGGCTCAGCAACACTGTCCAGAGCCCAGACCCCATGGAATTGTGCTGGGAGAGAGTTTGACTCAGGTTCAGTCAGGGAGAGTGAGGGTGGGGTCAGGCAATCCTGCTACAGAGGAAATGGTATAACTCCCAGCCTGATAGAGGTCAGAAACACCTACTTTGTGATCCCTGAAATCAAAGGATGAATTCTAAGGAACAATGAAGGTTAAGCATAGGAAAAAATTATTGAGAGAGATAGCTCCTGAGAGACAGGAGGGGGCCCTAGGGTAGGTTGCCAAGGAGCCCACTTCTCAAAGGGAGTTTTATAGAACAAAACCATGAGGTGGATACAACGTGAGTCGAAACTATGATCAGCCAATAAGATTACAAGTATAGCCGCTTAGGTAATATTGATCCAATGGGGAACAGATCACATGGCAAGTGTATGTGGAAGAACAAGGACCTTTTCAGGAAGGGATGGATCAGCAGGTCCTGGTCTCCCGCCTGGCTGACTGATGTCTGTCTTAGACTTTATTGGACCAGGTGATACCAGTCATCTTATCTTTTGGAGAGGCATGTAGTCTTGGTCATTCCATTGTTATCTTGAGGCCTAGCCTGTGACAGATGTGACTCCGGCCACAGCTGTAATGTGTTATCTTCTGCACAGACTCCCTCGAGGGCCTACCCTGTCTGACTGCCTGTAATACTTGTACTTACTTGTGTATAATGTTCCTGCCTCAGCTTTCCCAAGTAACTGAGACTGCAGGCACATGTCACATCCATCTTGGGTCTTTGCCTTCCTTCCTTCCCTTTTATTTTACTCCCAGTGAGGCGGGTCTGTGAACAATAAACTCCCAAACAGTCAAATTAGAATTTGAAGCAGTGCTTTTTAATAGTTGAGCTCAACGACCCTCGCTCATGCCTCTGTTTCAAGGCTGAGAAGTGAGAGCCCCGAGCCCATTGTATGCAGGGCTTATACAGACAAAAACCACAATGAATACAGGTGTGTATCGGGTACGTTATGCTTGGGTAACTGTCCTGTTTCTGGCAGGGCCAGGCAATGCTCTTTGAGTTCTTTCTGAGAAAGAACAAGGAACCTTTAAACAGTAATTTTGTTACCATACGTGGACTTTAGCTGTTTGAAGTGAATCAGGGGTCAAGCATGGGGTCAAGTCTAGCAAGCAGCTGGGTACTTGGGCCATTACACCAGTAGACAAAAAAGAGGTCACATGGGTGACATGGACATAGGGCAGTGGGTAGGCTCCCCTTGCTTCCTTTGTTTATCATAGAAATCACTAAAGTTGGTGCTCTTGGTAGTCTGATGAAGTGATACAAGATGTGATGGAAATATACAGTGAGTGTTTACATTTATTACAGTAAAGGGTACATTATCATTGTATTACTTCAAAATACTCCCCCTCATCTTTAATATATTTATCTCATTGTTCGTACCACTTTTTGAAGCAGTTCTGGAAGTCCTCCTTCATGAGTGTCTTTTTGAGTTGTGGTGGCGCACATTTTTTTTTTTTTTTGGCGCACATTTTTGATCCCAGCACTGAGGAGGCTGAGGCAGGAGGATCACCAAGAGTTCAGTGTCACCTTTAACTGCATAGTTAGACTCTGTCTCAAAAATCAAAAGTGAAAACAAAACAAAAAATGGTGATTGCTGCAACAAACGTTTTTAAAGGGAAGCCCTCTGCTCACCGGTTCCCACATGGAGTAGCCCTGTGGAAGAGAAGCTGACATTTTCCGCCGGACAGAGTTCAATCTCTGAAAACCAACTCTGCATACCACATTGTAGAACTGGCATGAGACTTGCTCAGATGCTGAAACTAACTGTGGCTCACGGGTCCCCTGCATGTCCTCCCTTCCACCATGGTGCCCATCTTCTCTGCCCGTAACCAAGGGAAGGGAAAAGCAAAAACACAACGGTGAATGCCGCTGCCAAGTGTGGCCCAGCAGGAAGGCGGTCTGGTAAAAATGTGACGGGGTGTCCTTGTCCACTGCATTTGCAGGACCCGCCACTATGCGACTTCCTGGCTCTTTCCAGAAGTCAAAGGAACTGTGAAAGGTCGATGTTTTGAACTGATTCAGGGCAGCGAGGCAGCCATGAAGTGAACACTTCTAGGACGGTTTCAGGAAGTGACAAGGAGTGTGAGATGAGTGTTTGAAGTAGAAGGGGATGTTTTGCAGGGTGTTAATGACAATGTACCTGTTACTGTAATAAAAATCTTTAAAAACTTAAGCATTCAGAGTATTTTTGGTCGCACACTGTATGCCCCCAGAGCTGGGCAAGGCCACACTGATGAGCCTGGCTGCCTTTCAGCCTTAAACCCAGCCCCCACATGGACACTCAGCAAACCTTGTTGTACATGTCCGACATTTCCAATTTCTGGATCCTGAAACTCCTGCGTGAGCTGTTGGTTAATCCCTTGTCTGGCCTCACATCCAGGCCTTTTCTGTCTTCTACCCAAGCCACTTTGGGGCAGGCCTACAAGTGAGCCTGGGGCAAACAGCCTACTTATTCTAGACTGCTACAGGCCTGGTAAGAAAGACAAAGACTTTATTGTGATCCATGACTAGCAATTGCTGTCATAGATTATTTTATCTCATCTTAAGAAATTCCTGTTTTTATTTATTTATTTATTTGTTTATTTATTTTGTCTTTTTAAAAAAAATTTTTAAAGACAAAAGAATGGAGACATATGAACCAGAACAAACCATAAACAATATGGAAAATACAAAATTATACAGAACATAGCAGGGAATTAGCACCGGATGCTGTATTACATAATGTCATCTTCACACTAGTTAACACACAAACATTAAAGGAAATACCAAATTATAGAGAAGATAGTAGGGAATCAGCACTGGATGCTGCATAATAGAAAGTTATCTTCACTTCTGTTCATACAAAGACGATTGAGGAAATACAAATTATAGAGAACATAGAAGGGAATTAGCTCTGGATGCTGTCCTACATAATGTTACCTTCACATGTTACTCAGTTACATAGATGATGGCCCATTTGATCATTCAATTTTTCTCCTCCCTCATCTCGGTTGCCCTATCACTCAATCAGTTATCTTCCCTGTGATAATAACTGTATTCCTGGATTTATCTGTACCCCTGGACTCTTGCCTTGGGAAGAGATAAAGCTGCCTCAGACTATACTATAGCATACATGGGTGTATACAAACTGCCACGGTCGGAGGTGGAAAAGCACCTATGCTCACAGCGGACCGCCCGGCTCCACCCCGTCGCCCTGCGATGGGTGGGGGCGGGTCCAGTCCGTGGGGCGCCCTCAGCGGGGCCCACTGCGGAGCAGCCGCTCTGTTTTTCATTTTAAAAACTATGTAGCCCAAAGATAAGCCTTTGGTTTGTCCTTCATGTTGTATTTCCTTTGAATTGTCATCTGTCATTTTAAAAAGCTGTGTAATATCTGCACCATTCCTTCATGATTTCTAACATGATTATCAGCCCGGAAAAGTCTTCCACGTTAATGCTGTGCATGTGTATCTGTATTTTATACTAGTTAGATACTTAGAGAATGGAAAACTTGCCAGCTTGTCACCTTATTGGTTTATGCAGCGGAATAAATACTTTGGAACACGAGGAGGTTCTGTGCACCTGCGAATCTGCGTTTTCCAAGCCCCAGGTGTGGGCAGTGACTACGGTGCTACGGAGTGATTGGGGGGAAAGCTGGGCTATACAACAGTAACCCTGTATCTTTAAAAATAAAGAAGAATAAACTGTTAGATGTGGCTTTTGCTTTGGACGTTAGAGGCACCGGATAGGTCCTTCAAGCTTTCCCTAGGGGACACAGACGCTTAATCACTGCTGGAACATCCCTGAGAATAGGCCTAGAAGGACGGGGAGCCCCCATCTAGGTCGGGGTCCCGGCTTCACCGCGCGCCTCCACTCTCTAGCTTTCTGCCCAGTGGGAGTGAGAGAATTCGTGACTTGGATGCAGAAGGTTCGGGGTAAACGCTTCAGGCTTGATTTGCTGGACTTTCGGGGACCAGGTCAAGGCTACACGGAGGGAGGACACAGGGACAACAGTGTCCCCGAAGCTGGACCCGTAAAGACAGACGTGGCCTTCCTTCTCCGGAAGAAGCCCTGGGATCGAGAACTTCCCTGCCACCAGCTCACTTTAGCACAGGCGAGAGGCTCTTTTCTAGGTTTTGATCAAACTACAGAGGCAGGAGCAACTAAGTGGAGGAAAGCGGGGGCACCGGGCAGGGATGGGCGTTTACTCCGTCCGCGGGGGCCACACCCCTGGGCTTCGGCGTGGCCAAGACCCGCCGGGCCGCCCGCGGTCGCGGCTCCAAGGAGGCTGCGGCCACGCTCTTGAAAGATCTCTCTGCCCCGCCGGAGCGACTTTGACTCACTCCGGCCGGAGCTGCGGCGCAGGCGGAGCGCTGGCCAGGGCTCAGGGGCGCTGGGGCTGCTTCTCCACCGGGGGTCACGGAGAGGGCCGAGGCTCTGGGCTCTCTCAAGCTTCTCTGGATTTCACTTTCTAGGCAAGTCTGAAATCTGACTCTCTTTAGGTTAACTTCTCGGGTCCCGCGCCGAGGACCTATGACGGCCATAAAGGGAAACAGAGGCTTTGACTTTCGTGGCTCGTTGGTCTAGGGGTATGATTCTCGCTTAGGGTGTGAGAGGTCCCGGGTTCAAATCCCGGACGAGCCCTATCATCCTTCGTTTTGCTTTCTGATGTAGGTCTGGAGAGCTGGACATCCAAGTCTGACCTCTAGAAAGTGAGTTAAAAAAGTTTCAGACCGAAGCTGCCTACTGCGGCTTGATGATGTTGACGTGGAGCCCTAGGCTGACAGGATACTTCGGTCGTTTTGCGCAGTGCTTCCTGCCCACGTGAAGAGGAGTCTTCAGTAAAAGTAGAGGCCTTTCAGACCTCAGCCTGGGGTCAACCCCCACAGCCTTCGGCTCAGGGGGCCAGAATTTATGGAGAGGGAGCCTGAATGGCTTTCGTAGCTGGTGGACCGAAGGCCTCCTCTCCCCTCCTCCTCGACGTACTGGGTTCTGGATCACTATTCACCTGGGCATAGCCTCGCCGGGCTCCTCTCCCTCCTAGTTGGAGAAGGAAAGCTGACCCAACAGGCCTGGGGTCTTCCCCGATCTACTCTGAGGACATGTTTTACAAACAGGATCTTGATTCTGTTTGGAATGTAGCCTTGAGAATGTGTCGTGCACTAAGGATCATGAATAATTCGATTTTATGTATTTGATGATCAAGTGAAAAAAGAGAGAAAAACAGAGCAGTAACAAAAAATTAAGTTCCAGTGACCCATGACTGTTTTTGCCTTCTGATCCCTGCCTTTGTTTGGCAGAAGTAAACAACCTATTTTTGGTAGAAAAATACACTTTTAGTCTACATCTTACAAATTCCCCGCATAATGAAATTTACAAGGAAAATGACAGTTAACCTGTAAAAAATAACAAGGAAACAAGATACTATGAGCAACAACCCGTAAACAACAGGTAAAACAACCCAAATGCCCATCAACCAAGGAATGGATAAAAAAGATGTGGTCTTTTTGCACAATGGAGTACTACTCAGCCACAAAGAAGGATAAACTGGAGACTGGCAACTCAAGGCCATACTCATAAATGAAATTAATCAGACTCACGTGTAAACATCATATTGTCTCCCTAGTGTGAGAAGCTAGAGGAGTAAATAAGGTCCAAACATACAATAGATGTGGTGAAATGGGAAGAAACTGTTCAAAAGGAAAGAAAACTGGAATGGTGGAAAGGAGAAAAGAAGGAAGGGAAAAACAAAAAAATAAAAATAAAAAAATATAGATATACATACACATAAGATAGTTAAGATACTAATTTCTCTCAGTTCATTGAAAAGAAAGGTTTGTGCTAATATTGTTGGGACAATTAAATACATATGTCTTATACTCTGAGTAACTATTTTTTTAAAGTATTATAAAATATTTTATTACAAATTTGATTTCCACCTTTTTTTTCTTTTGGTGGTGCTGGGGATCAAACCCATGGCTTTGGTGCATATGAAGCAAGAACTCCACCACTGAGCCACATCCCCAGCCCCTGATTTTAGCTATTTAACAAAAAAGAACAGATAATCACTCTTTACTTTTGGGGCCATATGTTCTTTGCGGCAATTACTCCATTATGAGCCTTATAACTTCTCCATGCTTTAACTTAGATTTATCACATTTAAACAAAACTATATAAGAGATAAAGCATAAGTAAGTATAAGCAATGAACAAAGACATAAAATTTGAAGCATAAGAATTTGTTACCTAAATGAGTCCCAATCATAGTCTATGAAACAAAAGCAAACTCTTGCTTCCGTGCAATGACCTTGGTGGAGGACCTCCAAATGATATAAGGGAAAGAAACTCCCAACTTGCTAGATATCTGGTATGAATTCGAAGAATTAATTTTAGGACTAACAGAGGTTAAGAGCAGAATATATTTATGGAGAGAAAGAAAGCTTCTGTCAGAGAGAGACAAAAGAGGACCCAAGTGGGTTTTCCCTGAGTAACTAATTTAAAGATAGCAATAGGCAGTGTATTATTGTTACTTTCCTATTATCTTGTTTTGAAATTTTGTGTTTTTTCTCTTTAAATAAAATTTAAGAAAACCATAAGCAGCAGGCAAGAGAAACAAAATTGCAGATTTCAGATGCTAAGATTATCAGATGTGGATTATATCACAATGTCTAAAGAAATGAAAGAGAAGATGAAAATATCCTTGATAACAGAAAGCTGTTTAAATGTTCTTTCAATCTTCCAGATTGCAAAAACAACAAAGTATTTTTATGTATAAAAACACCAGGCAGGCCTGTGGTGGTGCATGCCTATAATTCCAGCACTTGAGAAGCCGAGGCAGGAGGATTGTTGCAAGTTTGAGACCAGCCTGGGCTACAAAGTGAACTCAAGTCCAGCCTGAACTGCATAGAGAGAGCCTATCTCAAAAACACAAAACACAAAAAGCAAAACACCAGGCAAGTGAAATTTAAAAGTTAGATGGTGCTTGGGGTGTAGCTTAGTACTAAAGAACTTGCGTAGCATGGGTGAAACATTGGGTTTCATCCAAACAACACACACACACACACACACACACACACACACACACACTCATAGCAAGGACAATTGATCCTTCCCATACTGCCATCCCTGGTTCTCTTCTGCCTCTCTCTTCCACCATTATGTTGATACAATTTGGATAATCCAGCATAACCTCCCATCTCCAGGTCATTTGATTAGCAACCTTAATTGTACCTGTGATTTAATTCTCTTTTGCTTGCAGCTTAAAATAACCACAAGTTCTGGGAAGTTGGACATCCACAACTTGGGGGGGGGGCACAATTCTGCCTGTTGTGTACTTTCCTCTTTCATACCCCAGTGGTGCTTCTGTAGTTTAAAGCAGAGGACATCTGCATAGAGCTTTCTGTGTGAGGAGGTCAGGGAACTCCAGCCGAGCCTCAGGAGTTCTGTCTACAGCTTCTAGGATGGGATAACTTTGCCAGCATCCACAACAACCAACTCTCCTGTCTCTGAACTTGGGTGGCCTCAGAGAAGAGGTTATGACCCACTCTTTCTGCAGGAGCATAGGCATTGTCTTCCATTTTCTGAAATACAGGCCTTTCACAAGGCAGAGGACACAATTTATGCCGGTACCATCCTAAAGCAGGTTCTTGCCTTTCCTCCATCCAGCACTGATGTCTGGACTTGTGGCAGATGGAGGAAAGTTATCACAAGCTTCAGACCTGGGGCACAGAGCCAGCTCCACCCAACTGGGGCTCAGGGATCAGGCCACACCGGGAGATAGATGGACTTCTATGGGGCTCGCAGGCTGCGTCCTCAGCCTCTCCCATCCTCCCTTGAGTGTGGTGCAGCCGCCCAATGGGCCTTGTTCTTGTGGCCTCCTAGGCTTTTGTTGGGTGGGAATAGACCTGGAATAGAAGCCCAGAACAGAATGTGAGTGTTAATCTGGGGATAGCTCAGCACTGTGGACACGTGAGTCCTGGGCCCCACCGGCACCCGAGGGGGCGTTGGAGACTGAGTTTCGACACCTAGGTAGTCTCTGCACACCCACAACCACAGGGCCGGCTGGAGCCCAGTGAACAGCCTCCCCGCGGCTTCTCCCCAGGGACCCCTGGGTCTCCAGCTTCCAGACTCTGTGGCACCAGGGCTGGTTCAGTCCTGGGACCATAGAGCTCTTCATAGGGGTTTGGGTCCTACAAGTGATAGCCATGTATTTAGGTTTGGTTTTGGGGAAATTGAGCTGTGGAACTCGGAGAAGCCTCCCTCTGGGCAGACGTTCAATAAGCACCTACGGGACAGCTGTCACCTGACCGCATGTCAGGAACGGAGGCTCCAGTTAGGTACAAGTCCACCGTGCACAGCGCTCTTCCAGCGCAGTGGGTCGGGTTCTGTCCGCTGGTGGCTGCCTAGAGGGTGAGGGCTGTGGCTGGAGCAGATTCTGGGGCCGGGTCTGAGACGTGCGGTTTGAGCGGTGAGATCGAGGGACAGAGAGCGGGAGGGCGCGCAACACCTTGCCCAGGTGGAGTGGGGAATCCTGCTCCGGTGGAGACAAGGAGAGGGGACGGGCCGGGCAGCTCGCGTCCCTTCTTTAATAGACCCTCAACTATCTCCTCTCTAGGAAGATTTCTGCGATGGCCTGGAGGGACCCTCGGTTTCACCCGGAGCCACCGCTGTCCAAGGACGCCATCTAGTGAGAGAAGGCGCAGCGGGGCCTCTGGCGGGAGACTCCCAGCGACCCGGGAAATGTGGCCGTAATCTCTGACCTGGTGATGCTGATGATGATTGAGTAGGGTCTTGCTATGCAGTTCAGGCTGTCCTTGAACTCACTATGTAACCCAGGCTGGCCTAGACTCTCGGCAATCCTCCTGCCTCAGCCTCTCGAACGCTGGAATTACAGGGATGCGGCCATTAGGCTGCGTCTGACTTGGTTTATTGCTTAGTTTCCAGCGTCCTCGGACCATTTTATCACTCTTACATCCATTCACTTTTTTCTAAGCGTGCCCGGCTAGCTCAGTCGGTAGAGCATGAGACTCTTAATCTCACGGTCGTGGGTTCGAGCCCCACGTTGGGCGGCTCGGTGTTTTTCTTTGGACATGACTCTCCTTTGAGTCCTAAATTACTCAACCGGTGTTTATCGAGGACCCGAAAGATGCTTATCTTACAGGTAGCAAGGGGCCTCCTAGCACAAAATGCCCCCACGCCTTCCCTGACCTTTTTATTGGGAATCCTGTGTGTCCGAGCCAAAGAGGAACCCAGTTCCCTGGTATGTTATTGCCCCAGGGCTGGCGACAGTCTCCCGCCGGGCGCGGAGTGTCAGTTGATGAGGACTGCAAGGGGGGAAGAGGGCGGGCTTGAGGGTGGGAGGAGTTTCTCCTCACTCAATGCAGATCAGGTAGGGCCAGGTCGCTGGGCTTCTCTGTGCCTTTCAACTACTATGCCTTCTGGGCAGGTCTGGAATTCAAATTTTCTCTCCTCTGGGCGCGCCACCACGGTGCACCCATCACCACAGAAAGTGAGAAACGGTAGTTCCTGTGTGGCTTGTTGGTCTAGGGGTATGATTCGCGTTTAGGGTATGAGCGGTCCCGGGTTCAAATCCCAGGCGAGACTCTCATTTTGCTACCCTCACTTCTAGGCATGAAACTAACACTGCAGAAGGGTATTGAAACCGAAAAGGCTGAAACGTTTTGTTTAAGGCTCAAACTGGTTCCAGATGTCTTTTAACTTTAAATTGTAGCCCTAGGGTACGGAGAGATTCGGACTTTCGCAGGCAGGGGCTCCTTCCAGCCAAAGCGAACCTAGTTGGAGGCGGGAACGGACCAGATCCACAGCAGGGAGCGCTCCCCAGGCCACGCACTTAGAAACTCAACCCATCGCTAAGAGTCCAACGCCTTGACTCCGGCGGGAGGCAGGGGTGAAGTCCCCTGGGGTTCGCCTAGAGGCTCTCCGTCTCTTCCCCCGTGAGTTCCTCGTCAGCATTTTTTTTTTTTTTGGCGGTACTGGGTATCGAACTCAGGACCCTGCGCTTAGCTAGGCAGGCACTTATTCCTCGTCAGCATTCACCTGGGCTTCCTAAGTGAGTTTTGGGCCTGCATGTCCAGGTCAGGAAAAGATCCTTGGAGCCGTGGCTGTGGCCTGGGTGCCTAGTCATGGAGCCCACTCCATCAGGAGGTTGGGCGGGACAGAGGCCCATTTCTTGGCAGTTGGAGACCTCGGCAATGGTTGAATTTGATGCCTAAGGGCGTTTCTAAATTCTAGTTCTGTGAACTACTTTGCTGAAAGGGCACCCCTCATCCCACTGACTTCTCCCTGGGGTTAATCAGTTCTGTAATTAAAGTTAGCAGTGAGAGAGAGAGAGGGGGAAAGAGATGGAGGAGAAGGAAGAGGAGAGGAGAGAAAGAAGAGAAGGAAGAAGTATATATTTGTTGGCTTAAGTAATAAACAAAGGGAAAATGCTTCAGGACATTAGTTAGTAGATGGAATCACATCAAACTAAAACCTTTGTACAGCAAAAGAATCAGTCCAGAGTGAAGACATGACCTACAAAGTAGAGCATATCTACAAATTGTTAATCCACAGACTACACAGGAGTTAAAACAATTCAACTGAAAAAACATCAGTTGAATAATCTGATCTTAAAATGGGTAAATGATTTAAAAGATGTTTCTCGAAGAGGGTATTCAAATAGCCAGCTAGCCAATGGCTCTCACACAAATGTGAAGCTCAGCACTTCTTTTTTTTTTTTTTAATTTTATTTTAAAGACAAAAGAATGGAGACATATGAATCAGAACAAGCCATAAACAATACAGAAAATACAAAATTATACAGAATATAGTAGGGAATTAGCACTGGATGTTGTATTACATAGTTATCTTCACATTAGTTAACACAAAAACATTAAAGGAAATACCAAATTATAGATAAGATAGTAGGGAATTTGCATTGGATGCTGTATAATATAAAGTTATCTTCATTTCTGCTAATACAAAAACGACTGAGGAAATACAAAATTATAGACAACATGGAAGGGAATTAGCTCTGGATGCTGTCCTACATAATGTTACCTTCACATCTGTTACTCAGTTACACAGATGATGGCCCATTTGATCATTCAATTTTTCTCCTCCCTCATCTCCGTTGCCCTACCACTCAATCAGTCATCTTCCCTGTGATAATAACTGTACTCCTGGGTTTATCTATACCCCTGGACTCTCACCTTGGGAAGAGACATACTATAGTATGTTACAGTATGTCTGCCTCAGACCATACTATAACATACATGGGTGTACACAAACTGCCAGGGTCGGAGGTGGAAAAGCACCTATGCTCACAGTGGACTGCCCAGCTCCGCCCCGTCACTGTGCTATGGGTGGGGGCGGGTCCAGTCCGTGGGGTGCCCTCAGCAGGGCCCACAGCGGAGCAGCTGCGGGGTCCACAGCAGAGCAGCCGCAGGGCCCACTGCAGAGCAGCTGTCCATCAGGGCGCCCTCGGTGACCCGTTCGGCTCTGTCCCGTTGCCTCGATGCCAGAGGCCCTTTCTTCTCCTCCTCCCTCCTCCTGATCTCCAGTATTACTGTTCCCCACCCCTTGCAGCTGGGCATTGGACGAACTTAGGATGCTTGGTATAAGGGCTTGAAATCTCCCCGGCCCGTTCTCACTGTATTAGTTCAGGGCATGAACTGAGTCTAAAGATTAGTTCTAGAATAGATTGGAGGATTTTCTCAGGTCTGCTGTATAGAGTATGTTGTTGTTTTTTAGACTCCCGGTCTGCTGGCCCTCATCTAGTTTGTTGCTATGGGCTCATGCAAGGTTCATATGTGCAAGCTGTAAGGAGACCCTCTTGGTGCTCACAGTAATAGTTTGGGGTGAGTCCTGAAGACCGTGGATTCATCCCATTGTTTCCAGGAACAGGTGGTGCTTGCTCAAGCCGCCAAGACTCAAGGTGCCCCCAGAGAGAGTTTAGGGTGGGAGCTGAGTCCCGGCAACCCAGCTCATGCTTGCTGCCTGATGGAGTGAGAAGGGTGTGGAGCCCTGCAATCCATCTCCATCTGCATCTCCCTCCCGTTGCAGTGCTGGAGCCCCTGTCTGCTCCTCAGCCAGATCCCTGGGAGCCGACGCGGCTCACAGCTGAGGTTCCCTGCTGCTCTCCGCCGGTAGTGGCTCACCCAGTGGAGAGGCAGAGGGTCATTGCCTCGAGGCAGGCGCAGAGCCGGGCATGGTGGGCTGTGTACTAGTGGCATTGATTCTCTCCAGGCACTGATTAGGAAGGTTGCCGCAGGGTGGGGTCTCTGCCCCAGTGGCTGTGGTAACTTCTCATCCTCACGCTGGGTTCAACAACTGCTCCCGACCGCCATTACCTCTTTTCCTGGCTGCGCCCTCCTCTTTCCAGCCCTGGACCAGCTCTCGGAAGTCCGCTCTCCCCTGGCCGAGTCGGGAGGCTTCCGTGAGCGTTGGTCTCCGAAGCTGAAGCTGCGAATGCCGGAACGAGGGCGTGGGCCAAGGGTGTGTTTGGAGCAGTGACTTCCTTCTCCGTCTCCTCTCCCTCCGACTGCACCATGGCAGATCTCCGATCCTTTCCTCCAGAAGAGGTTTTTCTTAGTCTTTCAGGGCTTCAGTTCCCATTTCAGATCCTTCCTGAGTTCAGGATACCCACCTCTTTCCCTTCTGTCCTTCACATGGTGCTATATTCCTATATTCCTTTGTCTGAGTGGCATTCCTCTGGGAGGTTCTCTCTCTGCTGCCTACCCGGTCGCCATCTTGAAGTCCTCTCATAAAATTTATTTAGTTATTTGTTTCTTTCTAATGAATTGACCATTACATTTCTAAAGTTCTGAAATGGCCAACAGACCATAGAAAGATACCACTTTAGGCACCTGGTTGAAACCAACAGCTTCAGAAAACTGCTGGCCTTGATTCAGGGCCATTCAGCACTTCTAATCACCAGTGAAATATAAATCAAATCCACAAGGTGGAATGGCTGTTTTTGAAACTCTGACACACTGTTAGGAGGACGCTTCTTTTAAATCCGAATATAGACACACATCTTCAGGGCATGGTGGCGCAGACCTGTAATCCCAGCACTCAGAAGGCTGAAGCAGGAAGATCACTGCAAGTTCAAAACCAGTCTGGGCTACAAAGTGAGCTCAAGGCCAGCTGAGGCGAGACCCTGTCTCAAAAAAAAAAAAAAGGCATCTACATGCCCACGTTTACTGCAGTTTAATCACAAGAGTCAGGACATGGAATCATATTTCTCTGCTGAAGGACGAATGGATAAAGACTAGTGCCATGGTACTGTGCAGAATTTTTGCCAAAAATGTTTAATATAAACCTGAAATTAGAGCCAGGCACGGTAGCACAGACATCTGTCTCTAAAAACCACACACACACACACACACACACACACACACACACACACATCCAGATTGTGAAATTTATATATGATAGACAAGCTTGGTCTGTTCATAAAAGATACTAGTTTACTAATAGTCCCTTTTTAGTTTTCAGATTTTACCTTTATTTTCGAGACAGGGTCCTGCTATGGAGTTGAGGCTGACCTTGAACTCTCTACATAGTGCATACTGGCCTCAAACTGGACACCCTCCTTCAAGTGAGGGATTGCTGGTCGATGCCGCCGAGCCTGGCTCAGCTTGCCGCAGTCTTAAGCTCAGGCCCGCGGTCGGAAGCTGTTCTTAGGTCCCCGCGCGCCGTGCATCGCCAGTTGACGCCAGTCCCTCCCACCTCCTGGGCTCGCTGGTAGCTCTCTTCTTCCTGGGCCCTGGGGCGGGACAGAGGAAACATCCAGAACCAGAGCCGCCTCCAAAGCGTGCCAGGTTTTGGGGGTGGAAGCTGGAGCCTTCCCGCCGTCCCTCTTCCGCTAAAATGCAGCAGATTTTAACCGAGCCGAGGGCGCAGGAGGAGGCCGCACTCGCAGCCCCGGGCGCCGACCTCGGTTTCCCGTGGCTCGCAGCCGCCAGGCTGACTCATCGCGGCGCGGGGGTAACCGGGCCCACGGGTGCGTGGGGTCCTCTGAGGTCCCTGAAGCGCTCTAGATCCTAATGAATTTTCACCACGGGATGAGTGACAAGTCGCTGTGAATGCAGAAGGGCGGGTTTGTGTCCACGACACTGAGGACGTCGCTCTGGGTAGCCCCAGGACAGGGGTTTGCTTGGCGCTCCGCGGCCCCTCGCGAAGTTCAGCGTGCGGCCTCAGTGGGGTCGCGCCCCACTTCGGGGGGCGTCTGTCCCGCTCCGTCTCTCCCCCCGCGTGGTCTTGGTCAAGCGCTGGGCCCAGGAGTACCACGCAGGAGGGCGGTGTAAGAGTTTAAGGTCCGATGCTCCGCTGACGCAGCCGGCCAGAGTACCTCCTGCACTGCGCTCTGGTCGTCCGAAGGAGAATCTGGAGCGCCCGGGAGCCCCCTCTCCGGCCCTCGCGCCTGTCTGCCAGGGCGCCGGGTCGCAGAAGTGGAGACAGCGGCGAGCGTGTGGGAGAGAGTGCGCAGAGGTTGGAATGTCCTGGGGGTCAAACCAGATTTTCTCAAAGTCTAAACCAATTTCTGGTCGATTTAAACCTTTTAATACCTTCAGTTGTGTAACTAGCCAGCTGCCCCAGTGGCCTAATGGATAAGGCACTGGCCTCCTAAGCCAGGGATTGTGGGTTCGAGTCCCACCTGGGGTAGAGTAGCGGTTCTACCTTCTAAGGGGAAGCTGTATTTTGTGTGTGTTCCCTAATTTCCTCACAAGAAGAAGGCTCCAAAATATGGGTGAAGAACAGAGCGTAAAAGTGGACAAAATGTAGAAACGTTGGAAGCACAAAAGCCAAAGTTTAGCGGCTAAAGGTCAAAAGCCGGTACTTAAAAATAAAGGGGGCTTAATTAAAAGAGATAGATGCTGTTCCTTTAATATAAATTAATTGTAACTAACGTAGTAGGCGGCAGACAGAGTAATGACGTCCTTTTTTTTTTTTCTTCCTGGTACCGGAAATCGAACCCTGGAGCTCGTGGTTGCCAGGCAGGCACTGTGCCGCAGAGCTACACCCCCGGTGCAATAAAAGGGTCTTGACTGGTGTTTTTCTGCTCGGGTTTCTACTTTAATATTGCTATTTCTGTGACTTTTTATAGTTTCTCCAGAGCAAGCAGGGACTTCACTGGTGGTGCTGGTGCTGGTGCTGGTGGTGCTGGTCGTGTATCTTAGCATTGGTCCAAGATTTGGAGTCTAGCTCATGCTGTCCAGATTAACTTGTGACTCAGTGCACACTCCGGTAGCAGAAGGCCCTGTGTCCTTGGAACAAGAGGGTAGCCAGGTTGGGAAAAGGGGTTGAGGATCGAGCCTGTTCCACTGCACCACCCCTCACACCAGGCGCCTCTGGACTCCTTCCCATCCTTTCTGTAGGGGATGGAATGACTATTGGCATAAGGGAGAGAGAATTGATCTTGAGGGTTATGTTCAGGTTAAATGATCTGCTCAGTTGTGGCGGTGGGGAGCAGGGGAACAGGGGGGTTATTTGATCCCCCATTGGAGGCAACTGTTGCTTGTCATTTCTGTTCTTTCCTCTCTGGCTTAGGGCCTGGGGTTGAACTGAGCACATCATTTTTGAAGTCCTTTGGGGAATGGAACCTAAAACCATGTACATGCCAGGCAAATGCTCTGCCACTGATCCACCACTGAGCTAAAACCCCAGTCCCTGGCCGCCTTTCTTATGTTTTAAAATTCATTTTGTTAACTGTTGTATCCCCAGTGCCAAAATCAACTTTATCAACTCTTGTATGTCTTTGGTTTCTTCTTGTGGATACGTTATTATCATTATTTTTTTTTGTAACTCACTTTGAAGGTCTTCCATTACTTTCTTGTGTCAATGATTCCATTTACAGACTTGCCGTCATAATTTCAACATGTTTTGGCAGACTGAAATTTGGCAGGCTGTAGGAATCAGAGTACAGTTGGCTCAGACATCTAATCCAGCCCTTTTTCCTTCTGCTCTCTCCTATAGAAGCCTTAGGATCTAACAGTTTGTGCTTTTCAGCTCCCTTGAAGCTAGTGGTGGCACTGTGGTATTGATTTACAAAAACCGGTGTTAGAAATCAAGATCTGGATGCCAAGGTTGCTTACTGACATTGGATTGTCATTGGCTATAGGTGTTTTGTGCTTCCCCAAAGAACTTTTAAAACGGCTTACAGTCTTCCAGGAAAATGGCAGATTGGTCAGCAATAACAACTCAGCCTGTTTGAGATTTGGAATCCAGACACTGGAAAATAACAACCTGAGGAAGAAAAAGAGAGAAGTAAATACCCAGAACAAGGAAAGAGCTGACAGGAAAATGAAAGCCTCCTGAGAAATTGAAGAGAGAGAACACAACACGGAGAAGGAAGAGACAGTCTGCACTTTCTCCCCAGCTCTTGGCTCATGATGCATGGCAAAGGGAGACTGAAGCTACCAAGGCACAGTGAAAGCTGGGAACTCCAGAGGGCCTCAGGGAGAAACTGTGATCTTCAGGGAGAGTGTGAGATTCTGCTCCCATTTGAGTCCTTTGACAGACAACAACTGGTGGGTGACTCTAGTCCAAGCTCCCACCATATCCCTGAAAAGACTTCTAGGTTAGACCCCAGAGAAGGGTTGATTGTTTGAACCTAGGGCTCAGAGCAGCCACAGGATGGTTTCACTTTAGGGCTCCCCAGTTTTACATTCCCACAGTGACTGGGTGAGACACACCCATGGGAGACAGCTGTGGGCCAGAAAGAGACTGTCCAA
The DNA here is from genome assembly GCA_004027595.1 of Dinomys branickii. Classification (NCBI taxonomy): domain Eukaryota; kingdom Metazoa; phylum Chordata; class Mammalia; order Rodentia; family Dinomyidae; genus Dinomys; species Dinomys branickii. The sequence goes on along the minus strand of PVLD010000988.1, from coordinate 10,043 downwards.
GGGGTTTGAGCTGAGGGACACAAGCCCTGCACCCACAGCCAGAAGCCACGTGTAGCCGGAATTGCTCCAGGTTTGAAAGTTGGAGCATTGAGTCCGTTGCCTTACTCCTACTGCCTGCTGGTGCCTGTGTCCGGCTCAGACTTGGGATCTGACCGCCTTGTGTCTCAGCACGAATAGAGACACATCTCAGCTTGGACACTGACCTAGAATGGGAGATCTCAGGAGAAAACCACATGTTCAAAATCACAGGGAAATTTCTTTTTCTTTCTTTTTTTGTGAGTGCGTTTTTTCTTTTCTTTTTTTTTTTCCTTTCTTGTTTCTTCTTCAGTAGTTTATGTGGGGTTTAAGATGTTTTCCTTTGTCCTGCCCCCTTGCTTCAGATCTTTTTTTTTCTTTATTTTTCTCTCTTTAATTTTTTCTCACAGTACTCCCCATCAGTTTTTTCTGTTGTCTGCATAAAACTCTATAAACATCTTTCTGCTCCTCATGATTTGCACCATGTCTTTCTCAATCTTCCCATATCATATGGTTTAGAGTTTCAAAAATTTCCTTTTGCCTTTCCCCATTCATAACCCCAATATCTTTACTAGTATAACCATAAGGTATTACTGATATTTAGGTAGTTAACTCTATAAAATTACCGCTGAATTATTTTCTACCTTAAGTAGAGATATAACTGTCACACTTAGAACATATTAGCTGTAAGTCAATACTTGGGTTGTCCTAATGTTTACACCATAATAGTGGATTTCTTTTCCAGGGTGAAGGAGGATATGTAATTGGTTCTCGTGTTAGTAGGTCTTGGGTGATACTGCTGTAGCTGATTTGCTTGATATTACCAGAGTCATGTAACTGTTGCGATTACTGCATCTTCTCTGTAAGCCAGTGCCTAGATTACCTTTGTGATGTTAACAATACTACAGTGCATTCCCGGGAACTCAGTGTTGGGTCAATTGCATTGAATCCTCTCCTCCTAAGCTAAGTGAGGTGGTCTGATGTTGGGGCTGAGGCAAAGGACTATAGTTATTCATGCCTAAATTACATCACTGAAAAGCAACTAACTAAAGAGATCTCTGCACTAGAAACAAAGTCTTACACTATAAGCATCCACAAACCTCAGCACAACACAAACAAACAAACAAAACAATAGAAACATGAGAAGGCAACATAATGCCCCCAAAACTTCCAATTTTCCTGAAGCCAATGTAGGGGGCTTTGCAGGGAGAATAACATAAATCACCAGCCACATAGCTGAAGGATAACAGAGGAAGTTCGAAAACAGATCAGAGGTACTCAGCAGATCACAGAAGATATAACTAAACAGATTATGCAAATAATAACCAAAGTGATCCAGGAGCTTTCAGAAGACACTAATAAAAAGCTAGCTGAGCTAAACAAAATGATACAAAACACAAATGACCAGTGTAGCAAAGAATTAGGCTCCATGAAAGGTTTCTATCAGAAATCCAGGTAAGGCTCTGCGACACATCATCCCAAGCAATCCACAGTGGGAGTGGGACTTTCGACCCAGTCTGACAGGGCCTCACCCCTCTGCATGCTCTGAGTGCCCACCCTGCAGTTGGCGTCCTGGCTGCAGGGTGTTCAGACCGCCTGCATAGATGTGATGCTCAAGTGGAGCTGCTTAGAGGAGACAGCTGAGCTCCTGCCACCATCCAAGGACATGGAGGAGGAGGAAGAGGTGACCTACAAGCCAAGCTGACCCTGGTGAGAATACTAGACAGCCCTCAAGAACCTGGAGTAGATCTCAGATGAGATCCATCAGCAGTGGTGCTCCAGTGCCATGAGGCCTCGGCTACTGGGTGGGTGTGAAGGCAGCAGGACACCTGTGGAGGACCTGTTTAGGAGCAAACCTGAGCTGGATGCAGTTTCTGTGCCCTCAGAGGCTCTTGGTGATGACAAATGTAGCAACATATGACTCAGAAACTCAGTCTGTGTCCAGCCTCAGTTCAGGACCAACAGGCTCATCTGAGATGCCAGACCAGTTTCCTGCAGTCACAAGGCAGCAGGCTGGCACCCTGGATCTGCCCCGCCTGATGTCCATGTCAGAGTGTGGGATGAGGTTCCCAGTGCTGGGCCCTCGAGTGAATGCAGTGGGGCTTCCTCCCCCGAAAGTGAGGGAGAGCAAGGAGACAGGGCCGAAGGGTGGAGAATGCATGTGAAGTTCATGTGAAGAATAGCTGCCATTGGGGGCTGGGGATATAGCTCAGTGGAATAAGTGCTTGCCTAGCAAGCGCAGGGTCCTGAGTTCGATCCCCAGTACCGCAAAACAAAACAAAACAAAACAAAAAAACAAAAAAAGAATAGCTGCCATTGTTACATCTGGATTGACCAAGTGTGAATTTCAATGTAGCTTGTATCTTTAAAAACAAATAAAATAATTTATGGGTTAGTCTACATTAGTTTTTCTTAGAGGAAATTGTCCTTAATCTAGGAACAGGAGTGTCGGCAAAGGCTGTCATATAGAAGCAATGGGGTCTGTTATGCTACTAGCAGTGTTAATTAAAACTACTTTTCTTTTTTGGTACCAGGAATTTAACTCAGGACCTTGTGCTTGCCAGGCAGGTGCTTGAGCCACTGAGCTACATCCCTGGCTCCAAAACTACTTTTCTTTAATGTTTTCTTGGTTATGAATATTTGGAGTGCTGTGTTTCATTTGTCCTATTTTGTTAAGACAACTTAGCATTTCTAAAAGGAAAAAAAAGCCTCCCTATTTCAAATTGTTGGCTAATCCTGTCAGTAGCACAGCTGGTATACTTTCATTTTTGTATATCTCTTCATATTGTAGTAGTTTCTCCTTTTTAATTGACTGATGCAGTTTCCTAATAATGAGGTTATTCTTGTTAGTGCACCACTCTTCAGTACAGGCTGGCCTTGAACTCACTGGATAGCTCAGGCTGGCCTTGAACTCAAGCTGATCTTCCTGCCTCAGCCTCCTAAGTGCTGGGATTACAGCTGTGTGCCGCCATGCCCAGTTGACAAAATCTTAAAATCCTTAGAGAAAGGCAATAAGTCATATGTTAAAAACCCCAGTAGAATTACAGCAGACTTCTCAGCGCAAATCTTAAAGGCCAGGAGGACTTGGAATGAAGTGTTTCAAGCTCTGAAAGAAACAGCTTCCATCCTTGGTTGACTTATGCATCACGCAAAACTTTCCTTCAAAACTGATGGAGAAACAAAGCATTTTCTTGACAAGGGACACTTCAAGAAATTCATGACTACCAAACCAGCATTACAAAACTTGTCAAGGATACTACAGAAAGAGACAGTGAGAATAACAGTGCCAGTAAGTCAAAAAAGAATGAATCTACCTGGCAGGAGCACCTGAGCAGAAGAAAAAGAATAAACAAATTAGCAGTAGGAAAGTAATGCAATGATGGTAACGTGTCAGTATATCTCGTAATAACCTTCAATACAGATGGTCTAACTCCCCAGGCAGAAGATTCAACTTGTGCTTGCTTTGGCAGCACAGATACTAAAGGAAGAAAAGGCACAACTTGACTGAATGAATCAGGAACCAAAATCCATCAACACACAGTATTCAATAAACACATTTAATTAAAAAAGAAATTAACAATTAAAAAATCAGCCAGGCATTGTGGTGCACACCTGTCATCTCAGCACTCAGGAGGCTGAGGCAGGACGATCACTGTGAGTTCAAGGCCAGCCTGGGCTACAAAGTGAGCTCAAGGGCAGCCTGAACTGCATAGTGAGACCCTGTCTCAAAAAGACAAAAAAAGTTTAAAAATCAAAGGATAGAAAACAAGATTCCATGCAACAGGAACCCAGGAAAGGCAGGAGTAGCTATCTACTTCAGACAAAGTGAATTTCAAGCCAAAACTAATCAGAAGAGATAAAGAACATCACTACATATTGGTAAAAAGGAACACTTCAACAGGAAAAGATAGCGATTATAAACATATATGGACCAAATACTAGTGTGCCCAACTTCATAAAACAAACACTAGCAGACATGAAAAATCATATATGCACCAATACAATTGTAATGGGGGACCTGAATACCCCACTGTTACAAATAGTTCAAATAGACAAAAAATCAACAAAGATATGTCAGAGTTGAATAAAACCTTCAAACAAATGGATTAATAGATATCTACAGAGAGTTCCACCCAACAACAACAGAATACACATTCTTCTTAGCAGCAGATGGGACTTTCTTCAAAATAGACCACATACTGGCACATAAAGCACTTGTAGTAAGTAAATGGAAAAGAATCAAAATTATCTCACATGTGTTTCCAGATCACAGTGCAACTAGAAATCAGTGGCAGAACAAACCACAGAAACTATGCAAACACATGGAAATTAAAACCCTCTTGAAGAATTAAGGAGTCACAAATGAAATTCAAGAAGAAATTAATTTCTATAATCAAACAATAATGCTATTATTACCAATAGGACATAATTGAAAGCAGCTCTGAGAGGAAGGTTTATAGCAGCGCATGCTATATAAACAGAGCAAGCTCAAACATCAGAAAAACAGAGCAAGTTCAAATAAATAATCTAATGATATACCTCAAGGTCCTAAAAAAAAATAATCCAAATCCAATGCTTTTATGAGGAAGGAAATTATAAATATCAGTACAGAAGTTAATGAAATAAGAGACAAAAACATACAAAGGATCAATGAATTGAAGAGTTGCTTCTTTGAAAGAATAAACTCAATAGAAAAACCCTTAGCCAACTGTGAGAGTTAACTAATTGTGTCAGTTTGAGTAAGAAATGCCCAAGTAGATTGGCTCAGATTAGTTCTGACTGTGGAAAACCCACCCTAGAGAGGACTGTCACCAGAATGCTAGAAAAGGAAAAGGATAAGGAAGGCTTGCTTCTGTTTCTTCTGAGGAGCTCTGGCCTTCACCTTTACCCTGGATGTTGTCTCCTGGCTTCCAGCAGTCTTCATCCTTCCAGCATGGACAGCTCAGCCTTTCCACTGTACAGCCTTTAGCCTTCCATCACAGGCCTTATGGCCGCTTCACATGGACTTGTGTGGGACCCCTGTGAGCTCCAGGCCCTCAGCTGGCTCCTTCAGGTCTCCAGCCTGCAGGCAGATGTTTTGCACTCTTCCGCACTTGCCTCAGTGGGGAGCCGCTGTAAGCCAGTCTTGTAAATTCTTATATATTTGTATATCTTGCATTGAATCTATTTCTCTAGTAAGCACTGACTGATATACCAACCATCCCAAAATAAGGAAAGAGAAGCCCTAAATCCATGTAATTAGAAATGAAAAAAGGACACTCACAATGGATTCTGCTAAAATCCAGAAGATGACTGCGAACTACTTTGAGAACCTATACTCTAATAAAATGAAAAATTCCCAAGAAACTCAGTATGTAGCTCAGGCTGGCCTCAAATTGTTGGTGATCCTCCTGCCTCAGCCTCCTGAGTGCTGGGATTACAGGCATGTGCTATCATTACAGGCAGGAACTGGTTTTCTATCACTTGCAAATAATATCTTTATTAACTTAATGATTATTTCTCCCTGCACCATTCTTTCATAACTAGCTTTGTCAGTTGTTTGTTTTTTACCACTTTCTTTTGGCCACACTGATAATGGAACCCACGGCCCATTGATCTACCACTCTGCCACTAAGGTGCATCTCTGAGAGCCCCTTTTGGGCTATTTTTGGAGATATGGTGGATAGAACTTGATCTCTAACAGCATATCTGATGGGGGTGTAGGGACTCATTATAACCCTGGGGTTTTTATTTTGCATTATTGAGAGTAGGTGAATATTATTCATTTTTCCCAAAATTTGCTTTAAAATTTTGTTAGCACACTTTGCGGTACATGATGTTTACATTCATCTTAGGGAGTAGGTGCACACTTTGATTCTTTCTATTCCCTTTCCCCTCCCCATCCATTTCCCAAAATGTTATTTATTAAGATACCAGAGTCAGGCCAGTTATGGTGGCACATGGTTATAAATCCACCACTTGAGAGGCTGAGGCAGGAGGATTTCTTTGAGTTCCAGGCCAACCTGGGTTACATAGAGAGTTCAAGCCCCACCTGAACTATATAGCAAGACCCTCTCTAAAAAACCAAAGCCAATCAACCAAATATACCAAGAAACAACAACAGCAACAACAACAACCCACCACACTCAGAAAAATAGTTTTCCAGGTGTGGTGGTGCTTGTGTGTAATTCCAGCACTTGGGAGATTGAGGGAGGAGGACCACTGTGAGTTCACTGCCAGCCCGAGTCACCTGTACTGCATAGCATAGTGAAACCCTGTCTCAAAAAAAAAGAGAGAGAGAGAGAGAAAGAATTAAAAACAGCTTATAAACAACTAGAGTTGGAAGCTTAGCTAGAGGAGCGCATGGTTTCCGGAGGATTCATCTGCCACTTCTGACTCAAGTTCTGTTATTATGATTTAATACTATCAATCCATGCAAGTGAACTTTACAATGCACAAAAGCAAGTGTTTCATAGGCGCCTAATAGCCAGGTCTTGCCTTCAGAACAGTTACAGAGGAAAGTCCTCGAGGAACGACACCCACTGGACCCGAGTATTCTCTGTTTCTCCTTGGAGCTCTTGTTCTACCAATTTATAGACAGACTTAGCGGTGGTGCCCATTTCTCACTTAACCCAAAATTAAAATATGGAAAGACTTATCCTATGGCCCCTTATAAAAATAAGTATTGACAGATGAAGATAAACATATAATGTTATTTCCAAATTATATTTATCCAGAGTACAGATCATTGAGCAGAGAGACTGCAGCAGCAAAGAGAAACACCAAAACGTCACCCAGGATTTGGAGCAGATTTATTTACATTGACAGGCTCTGATAGGGATTCATTCCCAAAGTATCAGGTGCCAATTTCTGGTAGTCTAGGGATTATACGGGGGGTTGTAAGTGGGAAGTGTTAGGGTACACTGAGGTACAGTCAAGACAGGCAGAACTTAAGCAATGTGCAAGGACTTCATTGCAGACCAGGTGCTGCCAAGTCAAGGGTGAAAAGACCATTGACCCTGAGCAAGGGGCAAGAGCATGTGGTTTTTTGTTGTTTTTTGTCTTTTTGAGACAGGGTCTTACTATGCAATTCAGGCTGGCCTTGAGCTCACTTTGTAGCCCAGGCTGGTCTTGAACTCACAGAGATCCTCCTGCCTCAGCCTTCTGAGTGCTGGGATTACAGGCATGCACCACTACGCCCGGAAAGAGCATGTTTTATAGGGGAGTTTAGGTAGGGAGGGGGGATTGATGAGAGGGGTACAAAATTTTGAGTCTCTGAGTAGGGGGTCTAGGGCTAGGTGATAGTGCAGTGTTGGGTACAGGGGGTGCTGGTAGGCACAGCATATCTCTTGTGGTTTTTCTTGGAATCAGCTCTCTGTAGGTTGAGCTGTGTGGGGCAGCTGCTAGCTGCTTGAGCTATGTGGTGAAGCCACTGGAAGCTGCCGGCTTCCTGTTGAACACTACACTCCTGAAAGTGTGAATAACAGGTCTGCTTGGGAAGTTTTTCTCTCCTAGCTGGGTGAGGGTCTAGTTTGGACATCTGACAGGAAGTACAAAGTAGAGCATTGGGCAGTTACTGATTGGTTACATCTTATGTCATTCTTACTGATTGACCTAAAAGAAAACCATATCTTATATTTTGAATACTAAGGGAAGTTCAAACTCCGGGCAAACTTGGAGTTACAGGAAGCAAATAGGTTCAGGGTGGGGGCAAGCTCAAGTTTCGGGAAGCAGGCGCTTGAGATAACATAGGAGTTCGGGGTGCAGTTGGTTAGATAAGGGAAGTACGTACCTGGCATTGGTGGAAGACAGACAGACAAATCTGCTAGCTGCTCAAAAATCTAACTCTAAAATGTTACCTATTTTTCTCTTCAAGCCAAGCAAGCAAATATGACTTAACACCTGTAGTCTCACCTCATGGAGGTGCCCAGGACATTGACGAGTTCAGGAGTCAGGAGACGTTTAACACAAAGTGTCTCATTTAGTCATCCCACCTCTACACAGTCACTATTATTTCTCCACGGCAGAGGGTGAACTTTTGTGATCCAGAGGCGGTTTATATCTTTCCAAGGTCATACAACTGGTCATGATGGATCTAGGAACTATGAACAGATCTGGGAAAACCTCAGATTTCTTTCTTAATCCCTGTGCAGCTTCACACCTGTCTCCCAACAAGCAGCCAGCCCAGCTTGGGTGGGGTAAACCCGGGGCTGTGAGTGCTCTGTGGCAGAGGCATTGCTGCCCAGCTCATCCCCAAGCTTGTGTCGTTTTCAATGTTGCCAAGTCCTAGCATGGCAGTTACACAACCATGCCTCACGCACAGACAGGTCTTTCTTATTAGCTTTGGACTACAAAGAACCCAAGGAGAAGGGACAATTATTATTCTCTGCTTATCCCTAATGAGGCTCTCGGGGAATATGGCCCTCGTGGCCGCAGAGGTTCCTGTAAAGAGCTGGCCCTGTGACTCTCCCACACATCCTCCTCGTGTCAAGCACTGCATCTCTGTATCTGTGTCCTTCACATGGACTGAGCCTGAAAACCCCAAGAATGAGTCCTTCTCCCCCAGATCAATTACCTCCGGTCAAAATCTGCTAGAATAAAGCAAGCTGAGGACTTCCAGGGATAGCAAGGACTGCCATTCTTTCTGGGTAAGAGTCGACAGTGGGACTTCATCATTAACTGCTGCTTGGGAGTGAACCCTTGTAGGGACACTCCGCAGTGTCTGTTAAGTGGCGCTGCTGAAAATGTCCTGAGATCATGGGCAGTCCCTTGGGACCAGCTGTTGTGCCCAGTGTGTGCCTTGTCTATTTACCTGAGACCCTGAGAGCAGGGAACACAAGCTGACTGAGTTTCCACCTGCACCTCCGGGTCATTTCCATTTCAGTTTTGCAAGTTAGTCTAGATGCAGTCAAGGGCCCGGCTCCGACCTCTGTAAAGGGCTTTCTCATCACGAGCACAGAGAGCAACTGCAACAGCATCGTCCGCTCTGGGCACAGGTCCTGTGTGATCACATGACCCCAGAGCAAAGACGCCAGGAGTGCGTAACATGCCCAGGCTGGGGATGATGATGCAGAGACATTTTCACCAAGGTAACAGTTCTAGTAATATTGATGACATTGGTACTCAGTGGTAAATCCTTGAATGTCTGTTCCTATGGTAACCATTTTATATGTATTCTCTGGTACTCATTATAAACACTAAAGTATGTATTAATATTATTCTTTCTGTACTGATTTACTACAGTTACTTTTTAAAAATTTATGTACAAAGTTTAAGCAATACAAAGACTGATGGATAAACTCACTGTCCAATCTTTGCAGTGTCCTTTCAGGGTTGTGTGATGGTATCCATAAGCAAAGTATCTCAGTTTTCTTTATTTTATTTTATTTTTATTTTTCTGGTACTGAGGACTGAACCCAGGGCCTTCACACTGGGGTACATTTTAAATTTTTGAGATGGGGTCTCACTAAGTCACCTAACTACCCAGGTTGGGTTCCAAGTGGTAATCTTCCTATCCCAGCCACCCAGAGGCATGCACCACCCCCACCAGCTCAAACTATCTTCTTTTTCTAATGAAGGAACAGAAGACCAAAGAATGCCAGCTACAGACCAAACCACTGGGAGCAAAATTCAACTGCCTTAACTGAGGTACCATGTCCTACAGTCTTCCTTTTTCTTTCTTTACCTGGTACTGGGAATCAAACTCAGGACCTTGCACTTGCCAGGGAGGCACTTCTGCCACTAAGCTATATCCCTGGACCCTCTGTATAGTTCTTAACTGCTTTATCTTAATATCACTTCCCAGCTTTGGAATTTACTGGTCTTTGCCCCTGGGCCCAGGGTTCCAGCCCCATGGGAGGCCTGAACCAGTCCAGCGTCTCCGAGTTCCTCCTCCTGGGCCTCTCCAGGCAGCCCCAACAGCAGCAGCTCCTCTTCCTGCTCTTCCTGACCATGTACCTGGCCACTGTCCTGGGGAACCTGCTCATTGTCCTGGCCATCAGCACTGACTCTCGCCTACACACCCCCATGTACTTCTTCCTCAGCAACCT
>PVLD010000987.1:207750-230377 GCA_004027595.1 Dinomys branickii | reverse complement strand
TATTTCAATCCACTGATATTCACTGAGGCTTGCTTTGTAATCCAGCATCTGGCAAATTTGCGCAAGTGGTTGTTGAGACCATATCACCTTGTCTATAGATTAGTTGTGATTGTACTATTTTCTATGATAATGGGTGTCTGTTTGTCAATATGTTTTTGTACTTTTATGTTTCTAAAATAAAAAAAAAAAAAAAAATTTGAGCTATAAATACATAAGAAATCACATGTGATTTATGGCAAATATGGCAGGTCATATATTGTAAAAGAGTCAAAGGAGAAACCAATGCTATTTAGAAGTCAGAACTCACCAGTACCATTTGCTCTGTTTATTTTAACTGCTTTCATTAAAATTTTCCTTGTCTCACTTACATGATGGTAACCAGCAGGGGCTGCTCTGAGCATTACAGGCAAACTAAATTTCCCTAGCATTGAATTATTTTTAGCCCTAGCTCTCAATATGACTAAAACACATTTATCTTGGTGAAAATTTTGTGGTGAAAGTACTGCCTTTTTGTCAGGTTATTTCGTTTCTTTTTGTTTTAGTTTTCTGCCTTTATGCTTTGTATTTAAGCCTCCCATATATGAAGCTTAAATATTAACCAAAATACTATTACTTCCTACTAATCTTTATACATTTTATCAATACAGCTATAATAAATGAAAGAAATTATAGACTGTATGGTCAAAAGATAAATTGCACTTTTAATAGAACTAGCAGAAGGAGAAAGAAAATGGACTTTTGTTAATAGCTGTGACCTCAAATAGGTTCTGGTGACATTCTTAGGATAGTTCTCAACAATATACAGTGCAAAGTAATTAAGTTTAAAAATAACAAGATTCTTCTCTGTAGGCCATTGGAGAAATTAGAGTTTAAGACAGGCTTTGCTAGATGGCTTTTGAAAATGTTCTTGGGAATATAAGGAAATATTCTGTGTATCCATAGGATCCACCCAGAAGTGACATTATTTGCTGGAGGTTAACTGCCCCACGTACATTACAGCTGCCATTCTGAAGGAGGGATGTGTAAACCTCCACAACTCCTAAAGTATACTGTGATTTCCACAGCCTTGCCTCTCTATCCCCATTTTATTTATGTTCTAGCCTTTCTGGAGAAGCTCCAAATAGTTGAGTAAATCACCTGTCTCATGATGTTAAAGTATCATAACTAAGAAAGTCTGATTATTTGTGATAATGCTGCCTCTTTTTTTATTTCCAATTAAGAAATGTACTGCTGCTCAGATGTTGTTAAGCCTCTCCAAGTGCCCAAATTATATTTTGAATTAGACCTCCCTCTCAATAACTCAAACAGATAGCTCAAGGTTGTTGCAGACAGTGTATGTGAGAGAGTCAAACTTGAGACTCAGCATTAACTAGGGAGTTGGTGCTTTGCCACCACACTGATGCACGTAGATATCAGCTGGGGTCACTGCAGTGTGATGATCAGGGTGGGAAACTGCAAAGAAGTTTAGAAATTTAAACATTGAATGGAGAAAATATTGGACTTATTTATTATACAACCTAAATCTCTACAACTAGTTACCTTTACATGAAAATATAAAAACTCCCACAATTTTATCTTTCTTGGAAAGAATTTTACTACTGGTCTTTCTCTTTTTATATTTGTATTATTGATTAAACTAATTCTCTGTAAACTAAATTTTAGGCAGTCACCTAAATTTTACTTGTTAGTGTGTAGTGTTTATTCATTCATTTCATGTGCATATGTATTACACAGTTACAAAGTTGCAGACATCTTCTTGGTCTTAGAAGTGCTAATTCAAGCAAAATTCACTCCCTGTCTTTAAGGTAAAGGCCTTGTGTAGTTTTGGAACCGGTAAGTGCAGTGATAGAAGTATCTGTCAGGTGTTATATGTTCAGTTGAGATGAATATCCCAGAATAAAGATCAGTAGCTATTGTTGTTAGGGGAGCCATATTATAAATTTTCAAATTATACCCTGAAAAAACATCATAGATGATGATTTTTCTCTACAAAGATTCAAATTAAGCAAAAGAGATCCTTAAAAGATAAATAAGTTATGGTACTAGCTTGACTTCACAACTGGGATGAGGGAAAGAAGAAAAAAGAAAGACGGAAAGAAAAATATAACTGTATATATGAATAGCTGTGATAACTCTATTGCTGATGTCTGAAGGCATATTGAAAGGAATAGCTAATGCTTAAAATCTTTTATGTTCTGATCAATTTTGCATGCTTGTGTCTGGTAATCTGAGCAACTGATTTGAAGGTCACAATATGCAATGGAACTACTATGGTGAATTCTTACCATTTTGTCTAGTGAAACGCTGTATTATCTCTAATGTTTTATCGAGTAATTATTTTATTCTTTTTAATGGTTTGAACAGTCTTCCACTCTTACATCTGGTAATCTGAGCAACGTAGTTGAGGATAATGATATGTAATATGACAACCACTGTTAATTTGTACTTTGTCTTGAAACACTGCATCACTTTAAATGTTCTTGCTTTAGTTTGTGTTTGTGATGCTGGCATGCTGCTATTGTTCTTTGTTTTTCCTCATTTACTACTCTTTTTAAAATAGAATTTTAAAATAGGATCAAAAATACTTGTTGCTGTATTCGTGGAACTTTCATGTCATGTACTGTAGGTCCAAAGATTTGCTTTCTTTGGAGCCCAATAAATTCAACTTGTTGCATTGGGCTATATCTTGTTTCAACTTTATGAACAAAGCATTTATAAAAGTATTGGTGTATCATTGGCCACATTAAGCAAATGAATAGATGAGTGATTTTGATTTTTGTTTTCTACCTACTTTGCTGTTTGAATTTTATCTTTATTACTTAATGGAAAATCAGTTTTTAGTGTTTGAATGTACCTTGGCTTTTGTCCACAGAGTCTGAAACTTGTAATGTAAAACCCTTCTATTTCAGCCATTGTATCTCTTCCCCAGGAAGAGTGTCAGCATCAAGAAGTACTATGTTACTCACTTTTTGACAGGAGAAATTAAGAATCCATAGGAACGGTTGATATTTTATATAATTTTTATTAACACTGGCTGTACACTATTAGGTGTCCTTGTAAATGACGCAAAATTTTTAAAAGTAAGTGTTTTCCATTTATTGTCCTGGGAATGCTACTTACTCATCTACTGATTCAAGTCTCTGATATCCTAACATTTTATGTGCAGCCACAGTTTATTTAAATATAGAGATATTGAAATATCTGAAATCAATTTATGGTTTAACTACATATAAACCTTCACAGTCTCAATGGTCTAAGATGTGTGTATATATATATATATATATATATATATACATCCATTTTTAATTTCTATTACTGGGTCCATATCTATTCAAAGGTCATTAGCTTCACAGATGCCATAGTAACACATTTGCTCTTTTGAGGTATTACATTTAAAACTTAAAGATTCTCTTGGTGCTCTCCCACTAAAAATCTCTGTGACAGTTTAAATCTAGCCTTGCATTAATGAAAGCCTGCAGATGTCAGCCCTCACCATCAGTCTTCTGCACTCAGGGTAGCCCTAGGCATAGGAAATAACTCTAGCTCTGTTCCAGACCTGCTCACCATATATGCAATTTCTTTATGTTTTTAATATTCTATGTGGTGGCAAATATTAATTACCCAGGGATATATACAATTTTAACATCCATAATCAAAGTCATTATGTTATGAAAATATCAGTTGAATTTTCATAGTCTACTGGCTACAATCTGAAAGACAACCCTGAATCATTAAATATGATAGCTGAATTAGGATTGTGTTTACTATAGGTAGTGGAGTGGATTATATTTACTTTTTGTACTTGAGTCTAGATATAAGACATGCAATTTCCCATTTACCAACAGGTTAAAAAAAGAAATCATGAGAAAGTAAACATAAAAATAATAAACCACAGGAGAATATTTACAAAATATTTCTTATGATATTGGCTTCCATAATAGATTATTTTGACTCATTCTTAGATTTGGAAAAAATCTTAAACTAGAATAAATTATGTCTATTATCAGGACCCCAGATATTTCTTACATGACAGTAAGCATAAAATGAATTTGGGGCTAAAAAGAAAATGCTTTCAAACAGCCAATGAAAATGCATTTCGCCTTTCAGAGGGCATTTAAAAACATTTAGGGAATGTTATTTCAAAATATCTAGAGTATCAGAAGAAAATCTTGGAAGACTTGGAGTTATTACAATTTCCATGATAGCTTCACTACTCAAGGGGACTTATCAGAGTATAGCATAGTCTTTTACTTTTAATTATCTGCTCAGTCTGTTTTCTTATTGGAGAATGGCTGGGAATGCACCATCTATGACCAATGGGAGGCCAAGCTGTTGCCAGAGAGTTTTATAGTTTTAGGTTCCAAGCAAGACAATCCACAGGAGAATGTCGTCTTGCTTTTTTACGGACATGTAGTCTGGTTGAACGAGTAGAGGAGATATTTATAAAGTTCTTTAAATTACAACAACAGCTGTTATTTATGAATACTGAATAAATATAAGCATATGAGAAAATAGTGAGCATGTTATTAGTGCTGAATAAAGACAAGAGCTCAGTACATAAACTATTTAGTCCTGACCAAATCATTCCTCAGAGGAAATCATTGCTAATCCTCTACAGATTGCAATTCTTTATATTTTTATAATGGTTTTGATTTTGCAACATGTTTAAGCGTTTTTCTTTAAAATTTTCATTGTGTTCCTGCAGCGTTTTAGTAAGGAAAATAGAGTGATTGTTTCCACTTTGCAGATAAAAATGGGAATAAACAGAAGATAAGCCCAGTGCTGGCTTGCATGAGAAGTAAATGTAACGTGTAGGTCTTTATTTTAGCTGTTACCATGTTAATGCGGTCATGTAAAGCTTCTCAGTCTGTACAAGGCAATAACATCATACACTGAGGTTGTTTATATAGAGGAAAAATGTCACTTTAGGTAGAGTAAGAAGAAAGATGTAAATAATTTCAGATCCTTTACTAGCTCGACCCCTTCTGTGTTTGCGTTTCCAGCTGTTTAGCCACCATGGAAAGGAACGATAGAACTGGGTGTGGTATCTCTACTGTCTAGGGGTGCAGATGGTGTCCCCAGCTTGCCCTGGAATTCTAGACGATATCTCAATATTATGAGAGTCCTCACCTAACAACTGTAGCACCTCTACTGCTTGCAAGACAACTCATTTATAGAAATGTAATCTTTATTGCTTCAATCCAGTTAGCAAATTGCTTTGCTGACAAATGATTTTCTTCTGACACAGCAGGAGATGGGAGGAAACAGTAAACATTAAAAATGATAGTGACATACTTATCCAAATAGTCATTTAATACTCACGTTAGGAGAGGTGATGGCCCTGAGTTTACTAAGCAGGGGTGAAAAAACAGTGCAGAGCTTCAGTTGCCCGTTTCCCTAGGGGCTCTTCAGCTCCTTCCCGTGTAGGCTTCAGTGATATTTTCCCAGAAGATGTGGTTTGTAAAAGGATGTTATGCTGCCTTTAACAGAGCACCAGCATCATAAAGGCAAAAGGTAGACATGGCCTCCCAACAGAAACACTTCATTTATCTCCTTACTACTGTTACTTTTCCTGCCAACTTTGGTTAACTCCTTAATTATCTAGTATCATCTTGTCATATTTTCTAGTAAAATCTTATCTAACACTACCGTCCATGCCCTCCTCTGTGGCTGATTGAGCTATTTCTGTCAAACTTAATTCAATCATCTATTTACTTATTTGCCTCAGATAGTTTCCTGGAGGACACTCTGTCTCCAGCATTTTTGTATTCTTCATAGCACATATTACTTGTGTAATTTTTAATTATAAGAATTATATATAGAGAGAGATAAGTAGATTTTTTTTTTCAGTACTGGGGATCGAACTCAGGACCCTGCGCTTGCTAGGCAAGCACTTATTCCACTGAGCTATATCCTCAGCCCAAGATAAGTAGATTAAATAGGTAGATATCCAGATAAATAGATAGGTAATAGATATTTCACTAAAGGCAAACTAGAAGGAGAGATGCCAAACACACAGCTTGTTACATAAAGCAAATCCGCAGGTTAAATGATGTTTCAGAAGCATCTCAAATTAGCACTGACAAAGGAAAATTGCATAAATATTTTGGTTCCGTGGGAAAAAGTCTCATCCATTGTTGAAGCACTCTTTACACTTAGTGCCCCCTTAGAAAGATATTATCAGAAATATCTCTTATTGAAAAATAGATATTGGGAGAAAACATTCAAGAGTAAATGAATAGGACTTCCCAGAAGGAAAACAGCGGAAATTTCCTCTGCGTTAGGAAAAGTGACCAGAAGGATAAGGACTCTGACTTCACTGAGATTTGTGAACAGTGCATGAGGCCTGTGAAAGTATATTCTGTGGGTTTTTCCTTGACCATTTTATCTTTCGTTTATCCTTAGGGCTCTCACTGAAATCAGTAGTGCTTTTAAAGATCAAACAGTGTCCTGATCCTTCAGAGACTCCCCAAGGAGCTAAAATTTTCCTGTGTAGTTCTTAGGGATTGTGCTTATCCATTATCTTCTCATTAGTGCCAATGCTTATCCCACTTCTTTGTTGGGAAATGAAACCTCAGGGATCAAAGCTAAGGTACTGACACATAATTGCTAAGGCCCCCAAGATAGTAGCCTGTCATGTTTGCTAGAAGCAGATATTATTGCATATTGATACATATTTTAAATTTTTAAAAAATTAAGATCCCACCACAAGATACTATATTGAAAAGGGCTTAGATAATATGAACACACATTACTTGTTTCTAGTAAAGGAAGTGTTATACACATTCAAAAATGATTATGCCTATAAAATTGTCTACCTCACAAGACTGCTCCTGAATTTTGCTATGTGTATTGAGGACAAAGAAGACATTTTGCTTCAAAATGGTTTTTAAAATAGCTTGTTATCTTCTGAGTTATCCTTTTTTGGAAGGCTACTACTTGCTAAGCAGAGAGCAAATTGTATTGTATTTGCTCTTTAGAATATCGGTTATTTTGGAGATGAATGGAATCTCAAATGATGAGTTGTGTTCTCTTGCAAAAAAAAGAGGCATGGGTAGACATTGATTTGCTATAGTCAAAGCTAGTCAGTGAAGAAATGAGAACTCTTACTCATCTTCTAACTTCTACTCCTTGCTTATTCTCATGACTCTTTTCTCTGCTCCATTCACAGGGCCTAAAGTCCAATCAAATGTATAAGTCTCATGTTTGGTCCCATATTTGCTTAATTTTAGAATAAAAATAATAATGGCTCAAATAGTTTTGAAAATCATTTCAGTGTCTTTCTGGCTTACATCCTATTTATTATTAAGAGTTTTTCTTTCCGTATAGGGTACTACTTTGACATGCGTTATGGGGGTGTTTGCCTATAAATTTTATGAGAATAACAGCAAATTTTGTTTTCTGCAGTTGCACTTTGTTGGTGCCTTGTTTTTCTTTCATGTTCCCCGATACACACTTCTTAGTGACACCTCCTGGGAATATTTCCTTAACCACTGGAGAAGAGGTTGCTTTTCTTAAGATATGGTTCTGGGAAACTGACCCAAGTTAAAGGACTAACTTCTAGCCCATGGCCACAATAATTTTCTAAAGAAAATTTAGTTTTCTTTAGTGATGGTCTATAATTTTTACACTAGTACATTTCTGGCCTGGGGATATAGCTCAGTGGAATAAGCTCCTGTCTGGGAAGCACGAGGTGCTGAGTTTGACCCCTAGTACTGCCCCCCCCAAATGTGTACATTTGAGACTGACATGTCCCTAAAATCACAACTGATGTTTTATATACTAACAATAATTCTATTCATTTTATTCCCACCATATGCAAAAACCTTATATTTGGAAAAAAATGGCAGCCTGAAGGTAACCATACCAATTTGCTTACTATTTGATCATGTGATTGTAGTACCCACTTTGAAAATTAGAAAATCTTATTTCTGAAATTTAAAAAAATATGAATTATACTAAATTGTTTTTTAAAAATATGACAACCCATGACTGTTGGTCAAATAGGATTAAAGATGTGACATTACAGTCCTGGTTGTTTATAAGTTAACGTAGTCAACACAAATATTAAGAGTAATGGTCCCTCCACAGGGGCAGCCAGCTGTGAAGAGAGAAACTTGCTGCAGAGAAAACTGTGGACTGAGCTCGCCCACAGGTGTGTTCCACTGTGTTTAGAAACTAGCTACAAAATGACCTGGCCAGCTGCATGCCCTAGTGCTTGCAGCTGTTCCAAACCCTCTGAACCCAGAAGAGAAGCTCCTTCCCATTTTAATCTTTCAGTATCCTTCCAACACCCTCTACGGATCCAGTCTAACACGTCCCAGTTGGTAACGGAGAAATGTCAGAGTCCAGCTTCTACACCACAAAGTAAGAGTTAAGAAGTGTTGACTTAGAACTGAGAGGAAGAACTTGGTAAGACAGATACAAGCAAACATACAGATTTAAGAGTCTATAAATGTGATCTACAGAGTCATGGATTGCATCTATAAAAACATTGCAGGAGGAAACAGTGCCTAACATGGGCCTCTGAAAGTCAGTTAAATAACTGGCTTCAGAAATATGAAATTATGTATTGGATCAGACTGTACACAGTAAAGGTAGCTTCTAAAATAGCTCCCTGACCCAAGAGTTCCCCTGTATTGTGAGGACTGGCAAGTGATCCACAGGCCTGTGGTGGGGAAATGAGTTCTGGTTGATCTTTGTTCTTTCTGGTTATATCATTTCCCTTTGTTGGGTTATAAATTTCTAAATTTTGAAAGTGGGAATTTAGAATCAATAATATTCTCAAATCCTTTTCAAAACAGTACTGCTGAGGCCTCTCTTAGATTTCTAGGGCTGTCAAATCAAAGTACCACCACTGAGTCAGAGTTTCAGGCCTCGGAATTCTCATCTAAAAGGCATTAAATCAAACTGTCTGAAGTTGATTCTGACTCTGACATGGAAAGAAAACTGATGAATAAAGCCAAGTTAGTAAAACATGAACAAGAAAATATGGAAGAACCGCAGGAGGAATGAAGGAACGAGTAGATTATTTAAGTCTTTATACCAAGGTGTAAGTTCTCTCATGCTTTGAAGTAGTTAATATGATTCTAACAATAAAATATTGAAATCTACAAGTGTCATATGACTCTTTTAAATTTTTTAAACATTCCTGAGAATACAATAGACCCTTTCCAAAATACCAAAAATAGAACCCCTTTCTCTTCCTGTAAAATAGTTCCAGATTATATGCAGGCAAATGTAGCCTATTTTTTAAGTAGGCACACAATAGTTGAAAACAAATACCAGGTTTTTAAAAGCAAATGTGTTTTGTAAAAGTGAATAGGATGAAATGCTAACAACACTGTATAGCTGACTTCCTAAACTGTGTGTGTCTGGAAGGGGCTCGAAGGAAGCAGGTGTCACAAATCACCACGCAATCTGGGACTTGCAGTTGGAGGTGAAGAGAACCCCAGCAGCTGCTCTGTCCTCTGATTAAAAATTCCTTCACATAAACTCTTAACCTTTTGATCTCCTAGTCACACACACATTATACTCTGTGTGTGTGTGTGCATGTGTGTGTGTGTGTGTGTGTGTGTGTGTGTGTGTGTGTGGTACATGGACTTTGGGAAATGAATGGATTAACAACATCTTATCTCTGAGTCAATGAGTTAATTAAAGAGTGTGTATATAAAATGGGATAATGAATTATTCAGCTGATAACAAACATGATATAAAATTCCATTTATTGGCTAGTCGGTTAGATTTTATTCATTTTTGAACTGTACAGATCATTATTAACAGAAAGCAAAAATGGTATTTGCAGATTTATTTTCATGTAATATGTTCGTTGTTCTCTGGCTACATATCTCACTTTTGGCACTTTTATGAAATGTTTTAAATATTTGATTGATGGATTTTATTATTTGATTAAGAAAAAAGTTATAGGGCTTCTGAAACAAGAACACACATACAAGCCTAAATGAATCCTCTTTTTTACCTTTCCTATTTTCTCTATACTGGGACTGCCTTTAACCCTTTTAACAGTGTATTCTTTTTCAAAGATGATTTCCCAACCACTTTAAATAGGAAATTGCTTGTTCAATACAAATAGCTATAGAAAAAACTTACCTTTGCATGTCTCTTTAAGATGGAAAATTTCTAGATAGTATGCAGAATTACTTTAAATTCAAACCTTCGAGGGACAGTAAACTGCATGTTTAAGAAAGAGTGCTTTACTAGTCCTGTTTATGGGCAGTGCTATTTCCCTGTGTGCAGTATGTCCGTGCATTCCATTTTGCCGAGGATGGTCCCAGTTCATATGTGCTGACTGCCCATTCTTTCTGGTGGTATTTCTCTGTCACTTGCAACTAAGTGTCCTGGATGGAAAAAGCAATATTATGTTCCCTTACCAGTGTGAATGCCATATGCCATATTACAAACTGGTTGTTCTAGCCAACAGTAAGACGAGCAACTTCTCTACTACTATTTTCCAGTTTAAACATCTCTTAATTCTTTTCAAATTGGAAATGGTGTTGTTATTTCTCCTTGTCTTAAGGAGTTGTACTTTAAAGATGTTTACAGAAAGGCAAATCACTCTAGGCTTTTGAAAATGTAAATGCTGTTTCTTTGCTGTGATTTTCTCTAAAGCAATGAGTAGTCTGTATGGCCTGCTAGGAAAAACATGAGATTTACAATATTACCTGCTGAGCTGTGACTGTGGACAAATTTAACTCTAAAACCTCTATTTTTCTCTTTTATAATGTGGAATATTAATGTTTATCAGTGATTACTGTCAGAATCGGACTATTATGTTTTAGGTACCCAGAATAGTGATTGATATGTATGATAGAAGCTGAGACACACGCAGAACCAGACCAGACCTTCTGACATGAGAGGAGTGTTTACTGGGGGGAGCGGCGCGGGGGGTGGCTGGCTGCCTAGTGGACCAAGGCAACAGTGAACTGAGCAAAGCATGGGCTTTTACTCTTTTTTGGGGCGGGTGTCAGCAGGCCAGAACAGCCTGAGTGGGGAGTGAGGTTATGGGGTTGTGGGGGAGGTAGTGTTGTCCACGGGTCAGAACAGTTCAAGTAGGGTGGGTTGGGCCGGAACCTGGAGTGAGGTGAGAGAGGTGAGCAAAAGCAGATGAGGGTGGGTTTGGCTGTTGTGGCCAAGGGGAACTGAAATGGAACAGGTAAGGGAAGGAGAGAAATACTGAGTTAAAAGTTTTCCCATGAGGGCGGCTGGCTGCTTGTGACTTACCGATATATAGTCAGTGAATAAAACATGGTAGCAATTATAATTGTTTTCTAATTGGATAAAATCAAGACACATTTGTGGGAATAAATACAGTGCAACGGTTCCTTTTTGTTATCTTCAGAGAAAACCCCAAACTCAGTTTCTTAGGATTCAGCACAAACTGGACTTCATACTGTGGTTCAGTCCTTATTTGATATGAGAGATTAGAATTCCAAATTTACTATTTTCATTAATTTTTTATTAGTAAATGTCTGCAGTACATAATGTTTCTGTTAATTTGAGGGGTAAATGCATGGGTTTAACATATCCTGATTTTTTAAAAAAATTCCCCTTTTCTACTGCTCCCTCTATCTCTCCATCCACTTCCCCCATTTACAATTTTTTAGATGTCATGTTTGAGACACGTCATGGTTATATTTACTGAGGAGAGTTGGTTCGTGTGCAGGATACAGCCCGACTCTCCTTACGGACCTTTCCCACCCTCCTCCTGAAATCTCCACTTCCTGGTCCCTTCACCATTTGCAAAATATTTGTTTCTCTGTTTCCTTCCAACTGCCTTTTATTTTGCTCTTTATTTCTACTTTGAAATTATCATATGAAAGAAACTGTACAATATGTAAGCATGTGTGTCTGACTTATTTAATATTATATTTTCAGGTTGCATTCGACTTCCAACAGCTAACTCAAATGTATCCTTCTTTATAGCTGACTAGTGCACAATTATGCATAGGTACTACATTCTCCTTAGCTATTTGTAATGTGATGGACATATAGGCTGCTTGCAAGGTTTAGCTATTATGATTTGTGCTGCTATAAACATTGTTATGCTCATAACACTATAATATGTTGTTTTTAACACTTCAGGGAAGATGCCTAATAAAGGAATAGCTGGGGTGAGTGGAATTTCAATTTTTAGTTTTATGAGGTCTCCACACTGATTCCATAGCGGTTGTTCTAATTAACATTCCAAGGAGGAATGTGGGAGGGTTCCATCCCCACCACAGCCTGCAGACATTTATTTGATTTCTTGATAATTGCCATTCTTTCTAGAGCATGATGGAATCTTACTGTTGTTTTAATTTGCACTGATCTAATGGCCAGATATGCTGAACATTTTTGTGCATTTACTGGACCTTCGCATTTCTTCTTTTAAGAAGTGCCTATTCATCTCACTTGCCCATTTTCTGATTGGATCTTTAATTTGGGGGGTCTAATTTCTTTTGAGTTCTTTATATGTTTTTTACACTTGTCCTCTGACCAAGATGTAGCTGGCAAAAATATTTTCCCATTCTGTAGACTGGATCTTCCCTCTATTGGCTGTTTCCTGTGCTATGTAGAAGCGTTTCAATTTAATATAATTTCATGTGCTAACACTTGCTATTTATTGTGCAACTGGAGTTCTGTTCAAAAGTCTTTTCCTATACCTATAACTTTAAGAATTTTGCCTATAATGTCTTCCAGTAGGGTAAGTGGGGTTTAATATTTGATCTTTGATCCATTTTGATTTTACTTTAGTAAGTGGTGAGGGACATGGATCTAAGCTTCTCCCTGCACATGGGTGGCCTGTTTTCCAGCCATCATTTGCTACAGAGGCTGCCTTTTAACCCGCACGTGCTTTGGCCCCTTTGTCAAAGATTTAAGTGGCTGAATGTGTCTAGGATTGTTCTTGCATCCTCTACTCTGTTCCATTCATCCATGCCTGTTTTATGTCAACACCATTCTGTTTTATCACTGTCTCTTTGAATTCAGGTATTAGGATGCCTCCCACTTTGCTTTTGTTACCCAGCATTACTTTGGCTATTTTCATTCTCTTCTGGATCCATATGAATTTTAGGACTCTTTGCTCTAGTTTTGTGAGTAATACTACTGATATTTTGGTTGGAGCTGCATTTAATTTGTATATCAATTTTGGAATCATGGCCATTATGAAAATATTAGTTTTGTCTGACCAAGAACAGAGAATACCTTTCCATTTCTGATTATCTCTTCAATCTCTTTTTTCAAACTTTTATGGTTTTCTTTGTAGAGGTATTTCACTTATTTGGTTAGGTTAATTGTTAAGTATTTAATTTTTGCTGCTGCTATTGAGAATGGTACAGTTTTCCTAATTTCTTTCTCAGTGAGTTTATTATTAGTATATAGGAACAATTGATTTTTCCACAATGATTTGGTATCCTGCTACGTAACTAAATTCGGTTAATATATTTGAAGACTTTGGTAGAATTTTTATTTTTTTTTATTTTTTTATTTTATTTATTTTTTTTTAAATATTTCTTTTTTATTTCTGATAATGGTATTTATCCTGAAGTCTGTGTATTAGCATCATTTGTTTTCTTTTTAATAATTATTGTTTCCATGATATATGCTTTTGGTCTTTTTAGTTTGGTTTTTATATTTAAAGTGAGCATCCAGTACTTTTTTTTTTTTTTTTTTTTTTTTTTTTTTTTTTTTTTTTTTTTTTTTTTTTTTTTTTTTTTTTTTTTTTTTTTTTTTTTGCGGTACTGGGGATTGAACTCAGGACCCTGCGCTTGCTAGGCAAGCACTTATTCCACTGAGCTATATCCCCAGCCCCTTGGTAGAATTTTTAGATCTTCTATGTAAAGCATCATATCTGAAAATAATGATAATTTGATTTCTTCCTTTTGTATATATATATACATCTCTTTATGTCTTTTTTCTTGCCTATTGATGTGGTCCCGTGGCTCTTACCTTTCTATTTATGGTGTGCTATGGTCACTGATTTGCACATATTGAACCATCTTTGCATCCCTGTGATGATATCTACTTGGTCGAGGTGTGTCATCTTTTTGATAGTTTGCTGCGTTCCTTTTTCCAATATCTTATTGAAAATTTTGCATCTATGTATTAAGCAAAATGGCCTCTTACACTTGGGTCTTTGTCTGGTTTTGGGATCAGAGTGATTTGGGCTTCCAATAATGAGTTTGGAAGCACTCCTTTCCTTGAAATTT
Organism: Dinomys branickii; assembly: GCA_004027595.1. Taxonomy (NCBI): domain Eukaryota; kingdom Metazoa; phylum Chordata; class Mammalia; order Rodentia; family Dinomyidae; genus Dinomys; species Dinomys branickii. Next base: position 216,170 of record PVLD010000987.1, on the reverse strand, counting down.
CATTAAAGGGTAGGAGGAGTCTTGCTGTTGTCTTGGTTACTTTTCATCTCTGAAAAGCCAGTGCCCACATGACTGGATGAGGCTTTGGGATTATGTCTAGACACAAACCATAATAGATGTTATAACCTCCTTGAAGGTCTTGTAGAATCCAGCATCGAATCCATCAAGTCTTGGACTTTTTTAGTTTGAAAGGATTTTTATTTTTGCCTTGATTCATTGATTGGTATTGGACTGTTCAGACCTTTTACATCTTCTTGGTTCTGTTTTGTTAATTTTCATATATCTATGATTCTTTCCTTTTCTCCAATACTTTCAATCTTGTTGTAGTACAGTTTGTTACAGTAGTTACTCATGATCTTGATATCAGCTGTGTCCATTATGATTTTGATTTCAAAACAATATGATAGGAATCAACTATGGTTGTGATACTACATATTGCTATCTTCAGTGAAATTGCTCAGATTATCAGAAGTAAGAATGCAAGACTGATCAATTAAAGACCATAACAAATAATTTTAAAATTTTAAAAATGAAACAGAACTTCATTAAACAAGATGGTAGGAATTCAACAATGCTTGTTATGTTTCATTTTGTTGTCTTCAGATGAGTTGTTCTTATTATCAAATATAGGCATGCAAAACTGGTCAACAGAAAAAATTACATATTAACTGTCCCTTTCAATAAACCAATAGACTTTTTCCTTTCTAATTTTATTAATATGTGTGTTCTGGTGAGAAGAATGTGTATTCTTTTTGCAATAGGGTAGAATATTCTGTAGATATGTGTGAAGTCCACTTGTTGTAGGGCAATGATGGGAAAACTTTTAAAGACAAGGGCTCAAATTGTAACTCTCAACTCATTTATTGATCCCAGAGTGCCAACACTGCAATTAAATCTGAATGTGAAGGTTTTAGAAAAATACCTCATATATTAACTTATTTTCCTTTAAAAGAAAAACAACACCTGTGCCATAGGTTTGTCATCACTGCCCTAAGGTGTGGTTCAGCTCTGATATTTCCACTATGATTGTGTTAGTGTTTATTTGATCTTTTATAGTCAGTGTTATTGTTTGATAAAGTTCATTTTACTACAATTTACTGCATATATATTACGAATGTCATATCTTTCTGTTAGAATGCTCCCTTCTGTAATACGCAATGTCATCCTTTGCCTCTTCTGATAATTTTGAACTTGTAATTTATTTTGTCTCTGAATAAGATTGTTACCCTGCTTGCTTTTAGAGCTCTGTAACAAAAAATATGGTTTTCTATTCTTTGCTTTTAGTCTATGGATTTCTTTCTGGATTATGTGAGTTTCTTGAACACAATAGGCATTTGGATTCTGTTATTTGGTTCAGTCTGCCAATCTGTGTCTTTTCACTGAGACACTTTGGCCACTTATACTGAGAGTTATTCCTGAAAGGTATTGCCTTATTCCTGTCATTATATTCTTTATCTATTGATCACTGCTTTGTTTTCCCTTCTTTTGTTGAACTGTTTGCTTTGCTTTGTGTATTCATTCTATCTGATATTTTTGTTTTGTTTGCTTTCTTGTCTCTAGGATATTCCTCCGTATTTTTCAGAGTGCTTGTTTGGTATTCATCTATGTCTTAATGTGTTCTTTATCAAAGAATGTCCTTATTTTGTTATAAATTTTGAAAGAGGGTTTCAGGATATATTAGCCTGGGTTAGAAGTTGCTTTCTTTTAGGGCTTGAAATACTTCACTCCAAACTCTCCTGGCCTTTGAAGTTTCTGTTGAGTAGTCTGCTGTCATCTTCATTGGCTTACATTTATACATAATTTTTGCTTTTCTCTGACAGTTTTTACATTACTGTTTATTTGTTGCCCATTATGGATTTTGACTAAGATATGTTTTAGGAGCTTTTCTTTCAAAGTAGTTCATTAGTGTTCTGTAAGCCTTACTTATCTGTATGCTGAAATCTCTCCTCATATGTGGAAAGTTTTCTATTATTATTTTCTGTGAACAGATTTTTTTTTATTCCACATGTGCTCTCTTCAAATTTTTCTCTAACTGCAGTTCATGTTCGGTTAGTCTTCATAATGTGTTCCACTAGCCATTGGATTATTTTTCTTGTGCTCTTATCATTTTTAAGGCTCTCTGCATGATTCATTATGATTTACTATTTTGTTCTCAATTTTAGAAAATCTGACCTTCTGTTGGTCATTTCTGCAATTTATGAATTCTGTATAACTATTGTTCTACAGTATTTCTTTCTGAAACATTTTAGTGGAGTCTATATCTTTGGTAGGTTTGTCATTCATGTTTTAGAGTCAGCTCTCCCAATGCTTCATTTCTCTCATATCAACACTGATCATATTCTTTGGTAGTTCCACCACCTTTTGGGTCATGGCCTCTTTGAACTTGCCAGGTTTCTCTACCTCTTCCCAAATCACTGTGTGCAGTTACGTTATCTGCTGTTTGGTTTTCTATCCACCAGTTCTGTGAGTTGGGTCAGTTGGGAAAATGGAAGCCTTTCTTTGCCTTGTTTTTTCAGGTTCCTCTGTGTGTGTGTGTGTGTGTGTGTGTGTGTGTGTGTGTGTATCCCCCTTGCTGCTGTTGGATTGAGGTCCCATACAATGAGAAGAGAATGTAAGTGTTATGAGGATTTTTTGTTGCATTCTGTTTCATCGTGATGTGCTCACTGTTTTACTTGTCCAGACAGAGTATTCACTGCTTAGCAATTAAATTTGAGTGAGTTAGTCCTCATCACTCTGCTGTGGGGAGAGAAAGTCTACTGATTATAACAGATCCAATCATACATCCCTCATATTTTTAAACCTATTTTTTTTATTTTTAAAGAAAAATAAAAGCACAAAAACATATTAACAAACAGACACCAATTAGCATAAAAAATAGTACAATCACAACTGACCTACAGACAAGGTGACATGGTCTCAACAGTGGTTATTGCTTTATCCATTGATATCTTCGAAGTGAAAGTATATGAACCCATATACAGACATGCAAAATTGGTCAGACCATTAATCCTCTCAACAACAAAAAAACACAAAAACCAAACATCCAAAGACAGAAAACAAAACTGGCAAACAACAACAACAACAACAACAACAACAACAAAACACCACCAATAGTTGCTGCTTTGCATATTGATATCTTCGAAGTGTGTGTTCAGGATAATACACACAGACATACAATATTGATCAAATAAACCATCATCCATTATTCCTTAGCATTAAGTGATATAATACAATAGTAGAACCATGTTAGCCCTCCTGCATATATGTATACTCATATATACATACATACATTTCTCTCTCTTTCTTTTCTCCTTTCCCTCGTCCCATCTGTTCTTTGTTTTTGAACAGATTTCCTTCATGTCTCTTACTTCACATTCCCACGCTCGAGTTCTTACACCAGTGATACAATGCGTTGCCTGCACATGTATCACTGATTTATTTCACTTATGAGAATGGACTCCAGTTTTGACCACTTGCCTACAAAGTTCTCAACACTGTCTTTCTTTATAGCTGAATAATATTCCATTATATAAAAATGCCAAAATTTTTTAATGCAGTCTTCTGTGGATGGGCACTTGGGTTACTTCCACATTTTAGCTATTACAAATTGCGCTGCTATGAACATGGGTGCACATATGTCAGAGTGATATGATGTTTTCAGATCTTCTGGGAAAATACCCAGAAGAGGAATAGCTGGTTTGAATGGAACCTCTAGACCTAGTTTGCTGAGAAATCTCCAAACGGCTCTCCGCAGTGGTTGCACCAGTCTGCATTCCCATCAGCAGTGTAATAGAGTGCCTTCTTCTCCACAGCCTCGCCACCATCTGTTATTAGATGACTTTTTCATACTGGCCAGTCTTACTGGGGTGAGAAGAAATCTCGATGTTGTTTTTATTTCCATTTCTCGAATGACTAAGGATGTGGAACATTTTCTCATATATTTATTTGCCATTTGTATTTCTTTGTCTGAGAATTGTGTATTCATCTCAGATGCCCATTTCTGGATTGGGTCTTTGAATTTGGACAGGTACATGCTTTTTAATCCTTTATATCTTCTAGATAGAAGACCTTTGTCTGAGGCACAGCCAGCTAGGATTTTTTCCCAACTTGTGGGTTTTCTTTTTACTTTGCTGGTGATTTCTTTAGATGTACAAAAACTTTTCAGTAGGATGAGTTCCCAATTAGTGATTCTTTGAAGTGTTTCCCTTGTAGTTTCATTTTGGTTCATGAACTCTCTGCCTACTGCTATGTCTTCAAGATTTTTACCTACTTTCTCTTCCAATAGGTTTAGAGTTTCTGTTTTAATGTTGAGGTCTATGATCCATTTTGACCTGAGTTTGGTGCATGGTGATAGACCGGGGTCTATTTTCAGTTTTCAGCAAGAGGCAAGCCAGTTTTTCCAGCACCATTTATTAAACAGGCCTTCTTTTTTCCACTGTGTTTGGTTGACCCCTTTGTCAAATATTAGATAGCTGAGTGGGTTTTTCGTTGTGGTTGCATCTTCCAGTCTGTTCCATTGATCCTCAGGTCTGTTTTTTAGCCAGTACCAAGTTGATTTTATTACAGTAGCTTTGTAGTATCATTTCAGGTCAGGGATTGTGATTCCACCTCACTTGTCCTTATTGCCCAGAATTGCTTTTGCTATTCTGGGTCTCTTCTGGTTCCAGATGAATTTGAGGCATATTTTCTCTAGATCTGTGAGGTATGTTAACGGTAGTTTGATGGGAATTGCACTGAATCTGTACAACAGTTTTGGTAGTATGGCCATTTGTACAACGTTAGTTCTTCCTAACCATGAGCATGGTAGGTTTTTCCATTTATTGAAATCCTCTTCAATCTCCTTTTTCAGAGTGTTGTAGTTTTCAGTGAATATATATTTCACATTCTTTGTCAGATTGATTCCTAAGTATTTCAATTTCTTGGTTGCTATAGTAAAGGGTATGGTTTTCTCAGTTTCTCTCTCAGTCTGTTTGTTGTTCGTGTGCAGGAATGCTATTGATTTTTGGGTGTTGACTTTGTATCCGGCTACGCCTCCGAATTTGTCAATTAATTCCAGGAGTTTTCTTGTGGAGTTTTTGGGGTCCTGCATGTATAGGATAATGTCATCTGCAAATACTGATAGTTTGACTTCTTCCTTTCCTATCCTTATTCCTTTTATTTCTCTCTCTTCTCTGATTGCTCTGGCTAGTGCTTCTAGAACTCTGTTGAATAGGAGTGGTCACAATGGAAATCCTTGTCTTGTTCCTGACTTTAAAGTGAAAGTTTTCAGTTTATGTCCATTTAGTATGATGTTGGCTGTTGGTTTGTTGCAGATGGCTTTGATCAGATTGAGGTAGAGGACATCTATTCCTATTTTTTCTAAGGTTTTTAACATGAATGTATGTTGGACTTTATCGGAAGCCTTCTCTGCATCTATTGAGATGATCATGTGGTTTTTCTCTTTGTATTAATATAGTGTATTACATTAATTGATTTGCTAATATTGAACCATCCCTGCATTCCTGGAATGAATCCTACCTGGTCGTGGTGTATAATTTTCCTTATGATTCGCTGTAATCTATTTGCCAGTATTTTGTTGAGTATCGTTCCATCTATGTTCATTAGTGAGATTGGCCTGTAGCTCTCTTTCTTGGTTGGGTCTCTGTCTGGTTTTGGTATCAGTATAATACTTGCCTCCAGAAATGTGTTGGGGAGAGTTGCTTCCTTTTGGATTTCATTGAAGAGTTTGAGGAGTGTTGGAATTAGATCTTCTCTAAATGTTTTATAGAATTCTGCTGTGAATCCATCAGGGCCTGGGCTTTGTTGGTAAATTTTTAATGACATTTTCAATCTCATTAATTGATATTGGGTTATTCAGGATTTTTACGTCTTCCTGATTCAATTTTGGCAATTTGTACCTTTCTAGGAATTTGTCCATTTCTTCTGTATTTTCTATCATCTGGGAATACAGATTTTCAAAGTAGGTATTAATGATCTTTTGTATTTCTTTTGGACCTGTAGTGACTTCCTCTTTTTCATTTCTTATTGCATGAATTTGAGATCTTTCCCTTCTTTTTCTGATAAGGTTGTCTAGGGGTTATCAATTTTATTTACTCTTTCGAAGAACCAACTCTTTCATTCACTTATTTTTTGTAGAGTTTTCTTCATGTCTGTTGCATTAATTTCTGCCCTGAGTTTTATAATCTCCTCCCTTCTTTGGGCTCTTGGTTTGGCTTGTTGCTCTTTTTCTAAGAGTTTGAGGTGTATCATTAGGTTTTTTATTTGCTCTCTTTCTATTCTCTTTGTATATGATTTCATTGCTATAAATTTCCCTCTGAGGACTGCTTTCATTGCATCCCACAAATTCCAATAGGTTGTACTTGCGTTTTCATTTATTTGTAGGTAATTTTTAATTTCTTCTTTAACTTCTTGTGTGACCCATTGGTTATTCAGTAGGTTGTTGTCTAATTTCCACGTGTTTATGTGGTTTTTGGAGTTCTCTTTGTCATTAATTTCCAGTTTCATTGCACTATGGTCTGATAATATGCATGGGATAATTTCAGTTCTTTTGCATTTGGTAGATATGCTCTATGGTCTAGAATGTGGTCTATTTTGGAGAAAAACCCATGTACCACTGAGAAAAATGTGTATTCTGATACTGTGGGGTGGAACACTCTGTATTCATCTACTAAGTCCATTTGTTCACACTTTTGTTTCAGGTCTGTTATTTGTTTGCTGAGTTTCTGTCCGGTTCACCTGTCTCTTTGCGTCAGAGGGGTGTTTAGGTCCCCTATTACAATAGTATTATTAGTTATTTGATTTTTTACGCCTGTCAAGATTTGACTTGTAAAGTTAGGTGCTGCATTGTTTGGTGCATAAATATTTAGGATTGTTACCTCTTCCTCTTGTAGCTTTCCCCTAACCAGTATGTAGTGGCCTTCTTTATCTCTTTTGATTGTTTTTGGTTTGAAGATTACATTGCTTGCATACATAATACCTCCCCCTGCTTTTTTCTGGGGGCCTGTTGCATGGAGAATTGTTTTCCAACCTTTAACTTTCAACCTATGGATTTCTTTTTGAGTAAAATGTGTTTCCTATGTAGAGCATATCGTTGGATTGTGTTCCTTAATCCAGTCTTCCAATCTTTTCCTTTTGTCTTTTGAGTTGAGGCCATTTACATTAATGGTTATCATGGTTATATGTTGGCTTATTCTAGTCATGTTATTTACTTGAAGTTTTCCTTCTTTTGCTGACTGTTTAATTATTTGTTCTGTTTAGGGAGGTATTTCTATAGCTGTTCTTGGGATTGTGGTCTGTTTTTTCTCTGTCTAGAATGTCTTTTAGTGCTTTTTGCCATGTTCATTTGGCACTCATGAAGTTCTTCAGTTGTTCTTTGTCATGGAAATATTTTATTTCTCCATTGAATGTGAGGAATAATTTTGCAGGATACATCAGTCTGGGTTGGAAGTTGTTTTGTTTCAGAATCTGTAGTCTCTCGCTCCAAGCTCTTCTTGATTTCATGGTTTCCGTTGAGAAATCTGCTGTGATTCTGATGGGCTTTCCTTTCTAGGTGATCTGTTTCATTTCTCTAGCAGCTTTTAATATTGTGTTCTTTTGCTTGATATCTGGGATCTTGACTGTTATATGCCTGTGTGTGTTTTTCTTTGGGTTAGGGATCATTGGGGTTCTATATGCCTCGCTTAACTGAACTTCAGTATCTTTTACGTTGTTTGGGAAATTTTCTGCTATTATTTCATCAAATATTCTTTTTATATCGTTTGTGAGATCTCCTGCTGTTTCACACACTCCTATAATTCGAATATTATTACGTTTTGCTTCATCTTGTAGCTGTTGGATTGACTTTTCTTGTGCCTTTGATGATATCATGAGATTCTTCCTTTCATGCTCATAAGCTGCCATGCTGTCTTTAAGTTCTGAAATTCTATCTTCGGTTTCATTTAAGCGGTTTTTCATGCTTTCAGCATTAGTTTTCAAATCCTGGCATTCTCTTTGGACCTGCTTCATTCTTGGTAGTTCATTCCTAAATTGCTCTTGTAGCGTTTCCATTTGTTTCCTATTTTCTTCTAGTCTTTTGTCTATATCTTCTCTATGTGCACGGAACATTTCTTCCATCATTGTTTTCAGCTCGTTTTTTGTCTGATAAATCATTGTGTGTATGTGGCTTATTTCTGCTTTAAGCTCTTTTATGGCCTGTTGGAGTTGTTTCATTTCAGATGCAATCGTTTCATAACTTGCAGTTATGTGGCTTCCTGGTTCCCCTGTATCCTCGCATTCAAAACTTGTTCTGGGTGGGGTTGAGTTTTGAGACTGCGTTTTGTTCCTCTGTTTTCCCATTTTTGGGTATCAGATTCAAAATGTGGAGCTATAAATTCCCCAGGCAGTTCAGCAGGCAAAGGTCTGCTGCAGAGGCTGCTCCAATG